>PVKB01000546.1:0-342581 GCA_004027205.1 Ctenodactylus gundi | reverse complement strand
ATGAGTCACCGGGCCTGAATACAGATTTAAATCAGACTAAGCAAGATTTTAAGTGCCAGAAGTGAGACTTGCCCATGGTATCGACTTCATATATCAAAACCATCATTATGCATGTAGGTAGTTAAGTCCATGTAGGTAGTTATTTCATGTAATTCTCACAACTTTTTTTCAAGGGACCTTATTTTTATGCCTGTTTTATAACTGGGGAAACAGAGGTCGGAGAGGTCAATTCACTTTCCTAAGGATGTCCAGCCATTCAGTGGTGGAACTGAACTTCAGACCCCTTCTCACCCGGCACGAGAAGCAATCGGAGTCTGGTAGAGACCTTTCAATTCCAGTGAGGACGCAAGCAGAAAGGGGCTTCCATGTGGCCCTGGAAGCACCTTGTATCTGGTAGCTTTTGTTCAATATGCTAAACCTTCCATTTATTGTGATTTTTATTTTTAATGTCGTGGTAGAGATTGTCATGGCAAGAAATTTCTTCATGAAGCTTTCTGAACATGAAGATAATTTTTGGGAAAAAAACGTCTACATGTTAAGCCGCCCGTGGTGCATACCCTACATGCAGCCCACTGGGGACAATGCCACAGCGGCAGGCTCACTCCAACGTGCAGAAGCCCTGGTGGGACCTAAGCGTGTCCCTTGCCACCGCAGGTACAGAGACGGGGCTTGGGGTTTTTTGTTGTTGCTATTGTGTTAGAAGACAACTTCACTCCTTCGTATTTCCCTTCTACTCAAACCAGGCAGGTGAAAGGTAACCACAGTGGGTGATATCTGCCTCAGAAGATCACCTGAAGTAGTATTTCCTATGTCCTTAAATTTTTGAAGAAGAAATATGGTTGCAAAGCTGTCTGATTACCTGGTTTCCAGCAGATGCTTTGGCAGGGAAGGCGTTTCCAGCCCACATGAGAGACAAAATGAAATGAAGCATTCCTGCCCAAGCGCCTTTTCCCAGTGCCCCTGCGCTCTCCAACAGAGGGATTTACCTAACAAGCTCTTATGCGAATGTCGAGGGCTAAAATATAAAATAACCTACTCTAACAAAATTGATGGCAGATATGGGAAAAATGTGACTTTTTCTTTCCTCCAAATATCTGTTATTGTGTTTGGCCTTTTGGATGCCCATCTGGCTGATACGGACCAATCCCAAAGCTGGGATAGGGGAAGCATAGTGTTATAGCAGCACCCTGAGAGCATGCCAGGGTCTTCACTGCCCTCAAGCCCAGACCAGCCGCAGTCAAGGCCAACATCAATGCTGTCCACGTCATCAGGAATCATTTCCTACCTTGGGTGGAAAAACCAAAAGAGATATGGGGGGGAGGGGGGACTATAGGAGGAGTCACCCCAGCAATGCCCTGTGTTCTAAAACTGGACCAGTGGGTCATTTTTACCCAAACATATTGCTAAGCAACAAAGATTCTACCCCTTGAGAACACTGCTCTAAGGGTTACCAAGGAAATGGCTGTGACAATGACCAAACAGCTGGCCTAACAATATGCATGCCCTTTAACCCCAGTCAGCTGAACAAAGGATCAGGGGTAGTTCACCAGCACATCTATTTATTTGCGAGCTGACAGAAGCCACAGTTGTATGGATCCTGCAGCCACCTGAATTTAACTGTTTTAACTTGTGTGCTCTGCCTGCACCTGAAGGGTGTGGAAGCAGGGAGACACCCACAGCTATTTCTACCAGAAGGCTACGCTGTAGAGATTTGGGGAGCACAAAGTGCAAAATCGAGGATGAAAGAGTGGATGCAAAGGGCCATTTGGGGAAGGCGAAGTGGAGCATCATATGCGATAGGCGAGAAATTTACAATATATATCGTTAAAGACAAGTCTTTAGCAGCATTCGGACTCCAGAGGATTACACACCCATTGCGTAGATCTCATCAGAAGCTAGGATTACTTAGGATGTGAAACACACACACACACACACACACACACACTATATATATATATATATGTATATGTGTATATACATATATACATATATATATAGATATTTGAATGTTATGTGCACATATCCTTAGTACTTTTACTTACCAAAATCTGAAAATACTTTCCTATGTACCACTGAACCCTCAAAATGCCCACGCTTCAACTTGTAGGCCTACAGATTTTCCAGAAAAAAGCAATGCACAGAAGGTGAGTTGGCTGCTTAGAAGGCCCAGATGAATTTAAATGAGGCCTCACTGCAGGTCTTTCCCCCGCTGGCTTCCTTCAGACCCATTGTGAGCATCTGAGAGGCTTTGTTTCTGGGAAGTGGAGGTACAGAGGGCCAACGCGGGTCGTCAAAGGAGCTTAACAGAACCTTCGCTTCACCGTCCTGAGCCTTCAGTTTCAGGAACTTTGCTTCCAGTCCAGTTGTGTTTTGTACAAAACATCTTTTTCCTTTTTGCATCATATGATTCATTCCTGTGTTTTCTCTCATAAGTAGTGCACAATTCAGGGCTCTGTAGGAAACCGCAGTGCATGCGGGACACGAATCCGTCATTTCTGTCAGCTCTCCACGAGCATTTGTTGTGAATGGCCTCAGGCAATTGGATTATGGTTTTCATGGAATAAAACTGTGTCTGTGGCCTAACTCCAAGAAGGGACCAGGATAGTCTATCTGAGAAAACACCGTTTCCGCATTCCCTCGCTAACTTGTACTTCTGACCCAATCATGAAACGACTTTTGCTTCTGTCAGTTTCTACCTTTGTTTTTCCCCATTTTTGTTAGTGTGTGTGTATATATATATATATATGCAACACACAGCAGTTACATTATTCCGTACACACGCTGCATCGACTTCACCCCCACTTCCCCCCTTGGCCCTCCTGCTTCCTCCCTCACACCCCCAACTCCCACTATCACACCCATATGGTTCTATCAAATGCCTTAGCTATTCTGGGTTTCCTGTATCATAGAAACCATGCGATGTTTAACCTTTTGAGCCAGACTCACTTTACTAAGCATGATGCTCTCAAGTTGCAATTATTTACCTACAAATGCCTCAAATCTATGTCTTCATGGAAGAGTAATATTCCATTGTGTATAAATGCCACCATTTTTGGATCCATTGGCCTATGGATGAGTATTTCAGCAGCATCCACAATTTAGCTATTGTCAGTTGTGCTGCTATAAACAGGTGTACATATCTCTATTATACTTGGCTTTGAACTTTTTTAGAAAGATATTGAGAAGAGGTATTGCTGGATTGAATGGAATATTTATTTTCAGCTTTTGGAGGCATCTCCGCACTGCTTTCCATCATGGTTGCACCGGTCTACAGCATTCCTTTTCACCACAACCTCTCCAGTATCGATTACTGTTTGGCTTGTTGGTCTGGGACATCCTTAGGGCACCTCAGTATTGGCTTACATCACATAAACAATCCATCGGCTTACCCTACCTTAGCCTCGTGTTTTATTTCGGACCTTCCAGATGATCTGCTGCCTAGAACTGTGTGTGGCAGACATTGACTCTGGGCACATATTTGTTGAGGGAACAGGTGAATGAATCCAGCTCAGTCTGCCATCTTGTTAGCTGGAAACCTCTGAGTAAGCATGGCTGATGAAGAAAAAGAAATATTCTACGCCTACATGATGCTTTATGAGTTTCAGAGAATATGTGGACGAATCTAACTTTCTTAAGAAAGACATTTTATCCTGGTATTCACCAGGCAAGGGTTTGTAAGTATCTTCTATTAACAGATAATATCCTAGGTCTTGAGTTACAGTTATGAACTGAACATGTGCTCTTGACTTTTACTGAAGAGAGACAAGTAATAAACAAATAGAAAATATAGTGTACCCAGAGAGTAGACAAAAGAGAGTGATGGAAAAAAGGACAAGTATTTCTGACAAGATGGCAGTCGAGCGCAAACGTCACTGGACAAAGGAGACAGGCATACGAATGTGCAGACTCTGAGGTGCAGGCGGGATCCGTGTGATTCTTAATCATTGAGAGTGAGCAATTCTACTTATAGTGGCACTGGGGTAGGTGGAGAGCCGATTATAATTACAGGTTAGCTTTAGGTATGAACTAAAACGCAGAAGAGTACTTATAAGGCAGTGGGCAAGTATCGGTACTCCTACCCCAATTAACAAGGGAATTAACAATTCAATTGCAATTAACAGGGAAGAGCGCTAAGCCAGATTCAGGCGAGTCGGGGAGAGCTGAGAGTGAGGAGAGTGGGGCTTCCGTGTCTCTAGAACGCTGTAGAATATGGGGTTCCGAGGGTTAATAAGAGGGGCGTGGTGTAAGATGCAACAAAACCAAGAAAGACAGAAAAGACATTTAAATAAAAGAAAAAAGCTGAGAAAAAGACAAAAGGAAAACAATTAAAGGAGAAGAAAAAGGTAAATAAAAAGAAAGAAAGGAGAAGAAAGAGAAAAGGAAAGAAAACTTTATCAGTTACAGGAAAGGGAAGGAGCTAAACTTAAAAAAATAATCACAAACCAAAACACGACATCACAACTTCCAAGACAGGAGACGGCGGGGAGGCTAGCTGGGCGGCAACCGACGCAGGGCGGCAAGACGGGGCTCAGACCCCCTGCTAGTGACGCACGCGGGTCCGGCCCGCAGGGGTGGCAGGCTGCGGCCGCCGGCAGGAGGACCTGGCCGGGGTGCACTGACTGGACGGCGGCGGGAGGAGCCAAGGCGCGAGCCGCGCTGGCCTTGGGCACGGACGCCTGGGCTCCGTTCGCAGCGGGCGAAGGCCGCGGTGAGACGGGCGCCGTCCGCAGTGGGTGACGATGGCCCCCGGCCTGCCGGGAAGGCCGCAGCCCAAGGCCTGGTCACCCAACGGCAGCTGCGGGTGAGACCGGGGCCAGCTCCGTGCGGAGAGAAGACGGCGAGGGCTGGCGGACCGGCCTGGAGGCCCGTCCCAGGGCGCGCAGGTGGCCGTGGCGGGACCCTGCTGCGCCCGGCCCGGAGGGCAGCCGAGCGCTGGCGGCCGCTGGGAGGCCTGGCCGGGCCTGTGTCCAGGGCAAGTGGGCTCTTTTTGTCTTTGCCGGTTGCGAGAATCCCGCATGTTTGGAAAGGACGGACGGTGTGGCAGGCCAGAAGCGCGCGTTCTCCTTGTCCGGTGCGCCAGCTCGTCCTCACATACGTTGGAGATAAATGTGACATTTCGCGGTAAGATTTTCCGGATTGGCTCCCCGCTGGCAGGGTCAGGGTGCCCTTGTGGGGCCGCACACCCACGTCACGGTGTCTCTCGGGGACAGGGAGTGGGTGCCGACCGCCGTTCTGTCCCTACCTCGCGGGCGGGCCTGGCCAGTTCTGCCCTCAGGGACATTGTTTCCCCAGGGAGGCACTGGCGGACACGTGACCCAGTTGGGCCCATCGCATCTCCTTGTACTGGGAATTTGGGGTTAAAGCGCGGAAACAGTGAGCGACTACGGTGGTGCTGGGTCTGCAGCCAAATTTGCCGTCGTGGCTACTCAAAGCCGCGTCCAAACCGTAGTTTAGAGGAAGTGGAGCTTCCGCGTGGTTCCACCTTTCTGCCTGTCCTCTTGCCTGAGCTCTCGTGGGAAAGTCATGCGGTCTCGCTTCCCTGTAACAAAACGCACCGAACTAGAGCGAGTCACCGGAACCGTCTCCCCTTCCTCTTTCCCTGCGTTAGTGTTTGTAAATTATAGAGACTCTAGAATTTTTGATACTGTATGTCTGATCTTGTTCTTGTCATTATTTTCATTGCATTTAAATTGAAGTATTTTTATTTAGAGACCAGTTAAAAATTCATCTTTATATTTTTCTAGGTTTGAAAAAAGTTGTTTAACCTTTCACATTTAAATCTAATCTACGTAGAATTTGTTTTGGTATATGTAAGAGTTGAGAATGTTTTTACAAAGCACAAATAGGTAATCGGTTATCCCAAATTGTGTGTGTGTGTGTGTGTGTGTGTGTGTGTGTGTGTGTGTGTGTGTTACCTGGATATTCTACTGGGCTTTCTATTCTGTTTCGATTATTTTCAAAGAAAATATAACAAGGAAATATTTTTAGCCTCTGGACACCACTGTTCCCTAGAGAAACAGGAAGGATTTCAGGAAGAATGGTGCTGAGCTAGACCACCGGGTTCTAAGCCATTCCCTTTCTCTGGTTTTCCCCTTAGGGTCTGAAGGACAAGGTGATGTCTGTATTGGAGCACACATCCGTGTCCTTTCAGGGACAGCTTGAGTACACCTGGTAAGTCAATGATTTCTCAAGTCTCAGTATAGGTTTTCTGAAGCAATTCCAGTTTACAAAACCATGCTTTATTTGAGAAATATATATTATTCAGAATTTTAATATGTAATAAATCAGAGCCTTCCCATTCTGTTTCCATGGTAAATACCATTAATTGAATACAATCTTCCTTATCACTGAGTTTGAATACAACATTAAAAGTCTTTCTTAAAATCGTGTTCCAGGCAACTGTTCTTACTAGTTGGTATTGCTTAGTAAAATGTAATCAATTTGCATATTGAATCTAGCAAGCAATACAAACTTTAAGGTTAGAAGTAAAAGAGTGGAGCTATATTATGGAAATGGCTAGCGTAGATTTAGGGCAATGTTTCTAGAACTTTCTGACTGCAGCCCATAATAATTAATGCATTTTGTATTTTATAATTAGCCACATAAAGAGGAAGACAGAGGAAGACTGGTGCATTCTGGGGAAAAGACTTAAAGTTCATTCTTCAATGTTGGAAAAAACAGTTTAGCTTTAAAATAATTCTAGTTATTCAGATGTAAAACACTTTTGTGCTTAATATTCCCAGGGATTTGTGTAGCCAGACTCAATGATTTTTGTCCCAATCCTTTGTTATTTATAGAACAGAAAAAAAGTTCATAGTTTTCTTCCCCTGAACTTAAGTACCCCTCAAAGCTCAGAATAAAACTCAGTAGAAACTTGCCAATATGCAGAAAAAGGAATCGTGCCGACCTCAATTTCCTACCCAGTCTCTGCTCATTGTTTGCAGTAGATTTATGGGTTTGAGGACTGTCACCTCTCTTATGTTTCATCTTGAGTTAGTTGAGAAAACACCAATGCAGGACGAGACCCCGAATTCACAAGCCGGGTGACCTAACCAACTCCACAAGCCATTTTTTTTTGCCACTATGACAAACCTAAATCTTCTCCTTTAAGCAGCTTTTGATCATTTCATCTACAGTTCCCAATTTATTCTTCTCTAAGTATTATATTATGTGTTAAATCACATAGGGCTGTGCTCGGAAGCCGAGGAGAATGGCAAGGAGAGGACAGGTGGCGGCTTCGCGTTTCCAGACGTGGGTTCCCGCCGCGTGTCCTGGGCCTCGGTCCCTTGGCAGCGGCGTTGCACTGAAAGGAGGAGGAGGGGCTGTTCCTCAGATCTAGTAGTCCTGGTTTCCCACCCTGTCATTGCGTTCCAGGAGTTTCTTAGGTGGTGAATGCTGCAGATGTATAATCCGTACCCTCGGCTAGTGCTGAGTTTCACCTTCCAGATCTCAGCAATGGCATTTTCCCCCTGGCAATTTAAGAAGTAAGTGGGACCTATTCAGATTTCTCCAGCACATCTTACTACAGGGACCTTCTGAGAGATCCAGGACTGTTGGCCGTGAGAGACCATGGCTCTTGGAGAAAACTGGGGATCCTGGCGGGGCAGAGCGGCGGATGGTCGGAGCGCCGCTGTTTGCAGATGTCTCCTTCCGCAGTCCGGTCAGCAGTGTAGGTCAGGGTGGGGATGTTTCTGTGGGGTGGCTCCTGGCCCTAGCGGTGAAGACGGTGAGGCAGCCTGCTGTCAGGTTCTGGCGACTCTAAAGGGTCATCGCCGCGTTTGTTGAGCATTAGAAAATTGGAAAGATGGGGAACTTGGGATTCTATAATGTCAACATGCTAAGGAGCGTTTTAGAAGTACCTGATCATGAAAATAGAATCTGATTGCTTGATTATTCTTATAGCAAGCTTGACATTAGGCTGAATATTAATCAACAAGCTGAATGTTGTGTCTTAGGTCTACCGTCATCTTCCCTTTGCCCTTTGTCTACTTTTTTTTTTTTTTTTGAGACAGTGTCTCCCTCTGTAGTCCATGATGGCTCTGAACTCACTATGTAGCGCAGGCTGGTCTCGAACTCAACAATTCTCCAGCCTCGGCCTCCACAATTCTGGGATGACAGGTGGTTTGGGGCTAATGTGGTGCTTGTGCGTCGACCTCAGGGCCTTGAGCTTGCTAGGCAAGGACACTATTTAACACTCTGCTATTTCTTCAGCCCTCTTATTTTTTATTTTTTGGTTATGCTTTTACCAATGTGCTTGGTTTTGTCTGTACATTGACTCTGAGGAGCAAGGAGAAGTAAACACGGTTTATAAGATCACGATACTGCTTGGTGTCACTGTGCCGCCAGAGGATTTTGGGAGAGGAGCCGTGACTCATCTTCTCAACTCAGGCCTACATGAAGGAGAGTATGGCAAGTTCCAAGTCTTCTCTCAGACTCCGTGTGTTTCTTATAATGATGGCTCACATTTTTGCCATAATTTTTTATACAGCGATTTATTTTAAAAAATTTCTAGTTTCTTTTGATTTTTCTTCTTGACGTTAGAATCATGAGCCTTCTTCATAACAAACCACCCAAATGCCAACTCATTAATGGCTGTCCCCTTCCAGGTTCGTGTTTCCAAGGGTCCCTTCCGAGTAACAGTTCCGACTTCACTGCAGCTCCTCCTGCCCCGCTTTTGTGCTCCGAGTGGCTCTTTTCTCTCTCCTGTCAGTGCAATTTCATATGCCATCCGTCTTCAAGAAAATTTCCACAATCTTTGACTTACTCACGTTCCATACTTTTGTGTTACCTTTGCTGTCATTGGATGGGTTATAGGAAGAGAGAGCGGGGGCTTGTAACTCCTGCAAGGTTCAATGTGTTGAGGTGGAGCCCTCCTGCTCTTCCTATGGTGTGAAGACATTGCATCAGTAGAGAAAAATCCATACCTAAAGTTTGTAGGCTTCTCTCCCATCTTAGCTGAGACAGGGATAATTTACTTTTAGGCTTATGAGAGTGCTGTTTTAAATTTGAGGTATTCTTCCTATCTGTTCTTAAAATTTACTGAGAATCACGACACAATTTGAAGTTAATGGCACTGCAGAAATATTAAAGATGTCACATTAGCTTTGTGTAGGCATCGATATCCTGATTACTGACGAGGGGACCTGGCTTCACCAGCAGAGGTGCGTCTACGGCACTAGCTGATTCAGGACTGAGCACGATTTCTTTACAGACTTACGTGCCTCATGTGAGTTCACCGCATCCAGCGAACCAGCAGATGGTGCCAGCGAGTTCTGCTTCTGTCAAACAGGAGTCAGGGGTTGGGAAAGAGCATGAGTTGTTGATAACCAGTTTCTAGAAAGAATTTCAGATTGTTTGAGGATGTAGTTTCCTCTACCCTCAAGTATAAAAATGGTTTCCTAAAAGAGACAACGTTGGAGGTGTTTCCTAGGATTCAGAAGAACATGAAAATGATGACTTGGTGGTGAGAGGGTGTTTGCGTATGGTGGACGGTGTAAGATGGAATTCAGGAGCGGTGACCTGAGACCTACCTGATAAGGATGCCCTCTCTGTTTCCCTGGAGGATCTCCTTTTCCATTCTGGAGGAGCTTCGTGGCCTGGGAAAAGCTGGAGTAACTATTTATGAATCACAGGTGGTGATGTTTTAGGGATCGAGGTGATAAAAGTGAAGACCGTCGGTGTCATTCAGGTGTCGGGTTTTAATATGTGCCTTCAAATAACCTGGAGTCTTGACACGTTTGTTAAACATTCACTATGAGCTAAACTCAGGAAGATGAATGTGGGGTTCCTGTGCTAACTTCTGTGCTCCTCCCACACACAGAGCTTGGGTTTCTGTGTGTGACCTTGGCTCCCAGAGAGCTACTCCCTCACTCCTCCCTGGCCCTAGTAACATGACTTCTCTGGCCTCAAGATAACAACTTTATTGGCCTTGGCCCAGCTAACAACAACTCTGACCTCCAAGGGGGAACCTGTCTCCCTCCACCCACAGGCAAGCTTGCTTTGTCTTCTACCCCATCCCTGACCTGCACACTAGCCACACAGCCCAGCCCAGCCCTCCTGCTGGCTGACCCACCACTCTAAACTAAAGCTCTGTTCACTTCACGATCAGGCCCTCGTGTCTTAGCCGTTGTCCCTTACACCTGACCTATGCCTGCACCTACTAGCCAGATAGATGGCCATCAGGGGTCTTATGCCTCGACTTGCTTCCCGGGCTGAAGATCATGAGGCAATAAACTTTCACTCAAAATTCTCTTGCTGCTGGCCGTATTTTGGTTCCACCCGAGTCCTTCCTTGAGTTAATAGTGAAGAGAACACAAAATCAAGGAAAAAGGGTTCCCACCCTGAGGAGCGTTTGGTAAGCAAGAGTGATTAATGACAGGACTGAGTATGGGCAATTCAAAGACTCTGTGTAACGGGCAAAGCCCAGGTGAATCTGAGAGGTGAATTTATAAAATTCTCAAGCCAAGAAAATACCCCACATGTACCTAAATTCTGAGAAGATGTGAAATACTGCTGTTAAAAATCTTTCCATTGTGGAAAAATGTCCCTCCAACCCACAGTCATTTGAAGATTGTTTGCATCAGTGCACCACAACTTAAACAATGCGTTTTTTCTACAGTAAACCTTAAACATAAATAAAATGCTCAATGAATTTTCACAGAAGGAGTATACATTGTAACTAGCATTCAGGTCCAGAAATTGATCATTACCAACTCCTGTCCAGCTTCTATGCCATTTCCAAATGGTTAAAAAAAAAAAAAAAAACCCTACTTTCCAAGATCGGAGATCAGTTTTGTCTGATTTTGAATTTTATTTGTATGCCTTACTATGGTATGGCATTTTTCTTTTATCTGGTTTCTTTCACTCAGAATCCTGTCTACACAGCTCGCCCATGTTTCCTAGGTATTGCTGTGCTGTTCCTCCTCTGTGGGTTGGGGTTCATCCTGTGGAACGATCACGCTTGGTGAGCCATCGTGCTCATAGTCATCTCTTCCTAGGGACAGCACTGCGGAGAACATCTTTGCACTTGTCTTTTGGCAGGCCACCTTTGCCACATTCTCTCCCGATGTGGCTGTTTCTGTTTCTACTTCTACTAACACTGGGAGAGCCCCCGTTCTCCATGTCCTTGCACTTACTTGGCTGTTTTTCATGTTAGCCACGTTGGCAGATGTATGCTGATTGGCTTCTGTTATTGTTTCTGTTGTTGTATTTCCTAGCATAGAGGGTTTTTTCCTATTAGTTTTCAGAGATTTTTCTTTCCAAAGAATATATCTGTGATCTATCTGCCCCTCCACTTTAAAAGAAAAAACACTTTTATCTGGAGTTAAAATATTGATTTCTTAAGCCGTTATTGATTTCTAGTATGTCCATCTCATCTGTGCTTATAATTTGGTTTGGCAAGGCTAGTTATAGTGAGTGACGGTTGGTGCCACTGTCAGAGAAACACGGTGGTGTGAATAATGTGTTCTTCATGACTGTAACATGTCAGCTGTTGCCAGGTTTATGCTTGCTTTGGGGTTGTAGGTGTTATAATTTAAAATTTTAACTATCTGTTCTTTTCCGACTCCATTCACTCACCCTGGCAACGTTACCGACCACCTCTCGTGTGGGAAGGTGACTCGGACACATCACCTGTCCCATCAGGAAGAGCACCTGGCTCTGCAGGTGTTTATAAAATACGAAGCAGAAAGTAAAAGTCATAAGATAGATGCAAACCGGAGATTTCCCCCATACAATCTGAATTCTTTTTTGTTTTTTAAGAGAAGGATTGTATTTATGAACTTAAATTGAATGGAAAAAAACCATAAACTTGGTTCAGAAGACTTGGGTGATTTCCTGGTTCTTTGTGTGTGGCTCTAGACAGTCTACTTACTCTTTCCAGCCAGTTTTTCTCACTCTCCCATGGAGGCAATGGTACTTTCCCTATTTATAGAACATTACTATTGAAAAGAAAAGCATCCTGCTCTTTTAAAACAAAGTATCAAATTATTCTCTTCTAATTTCAGTGAAGTATATGCGCCATAGGTCAATCTAAGGAATAGTGACGTGGATTCAACTTAAATTATTAACAGAAAACACACAGAAGGCAGCACAGAGCCTCTTGACGGCACCCTGTTGCACGTCACTCTCCTGCTGGCTGGGGAGAGCCGGTTCCGTGGGTCCTGGTGCTGACTGCCCCTGGAAGCTCAGTTTTCTTTCCCACAGACTCTGACGTCTGTTTTCCTTGATCCTCTTGACTTCTCCCGGTGTCTACTGTTTGTGGAATGTCGCTGGTACTGGTGATTGCAAGTAGACCAACTTGGGAGAAGGAGCTAAGCACTCCTGACGCTCATGAGAAACATCTCTGGGCCTACACAGGTGCACAGTGGCTAGGCCTTTCCCAGGTTTTCTGGCCTGTCTCAGGTGGGCTAGGTGTTTTTATGTCTAAAAATCTCAGGAGATTCTAATGCACAGGCACCAGTGAGAACCACCCACACAGTAGTTTGTATTCATGATGTACACAAGAACAACCAGGGGAGCATGGGTAACGGCAGGCTGTGGAGGCTCAGTCTCAACGAGGCTGAATCGGAGGCTTTGGGCAGGGCCCGAGAACTTGCCTGGCAAAGGCATCTCTTGATTCTGAAGAAGTTGGTCCTGGCGCCACACTTGGAGAAACACAGTAATTGGTAGTGTCTTAGAAACAGCTAATACCAATATAACTGCCTGGTGACTTCTTCACTTGAAGTACAGAGCCGCCAGAGAGAGGCCTGCTTCAGTTCTCAGAAATTTATTTGTTCATTCTTTCAGATTCTCAAATACTTTTGGTCAAGGTTGATGTTGGGGCTGTGAGGGATACAAAGGATGACGCAAATGTGAATTCGGTGCTGGATGTACATGTACAGCTCATGGCATACAGAAAGGTTTGTTTCCGAGTTTGATTTATGAAGTGAAGAGAATAGTTAGTCAAAATTACCCTTGGAAAATAGCTAAGGAGGGAAACAGTTTGGAGTCCAACATGCTGCCTTCAAAACGCCCAGTACAGTCTGTCTTGGGAAAGCATGCTTCCCTTTTAATTGACCCTGGGTTATGGTGGGGCCTGCAGTTAGGAGTAATGTCTCAAGATGTGAGTCTTTTTTTTTTTTTTTTTCCTTCTGAGACAGGGTCTCACTTTGTGGTCTGAGCTGGTCCTGAACTCACTGTGTAGCCCAAGCTGGCCTCCAACTCACAGCAACCCTCTTGTCTCAGCCTCCAAGTGCTAGGATTACAGGTGTACGCCACCCTGCCCAGCTTACGTGGTGCTGGGGAATTGAACTGAGGGCATTGTGCTTGCTAGGCAAGAGCTCTAGCCACTATACTCTTTATCCAACCCAAAAGAGATACCTCCTTAAGTATTGGCGTCATAGTTGGTTCACATGACGTGGGGGTTTGTGGCTCCAACCTGGATTTGCTCGGGCCTGTGCCCGTAGGGTGGGACAGAACTGGGGTCATGCAGGGAATCATCTGAGCCATTCAAAAAGGTTCCCTTCTGCGCATGCCGCCACTCTCCTCATCTTTGCTGTTTATGTAAAGTTTCTTAGATCAACCGGTGTTTGATAATATGCAACCATATGTTATAATGTGAAAAGTGCTAAGATGTGCACCAGACACTGGCTACCCCGAGGGGCAGAGATTTCAGCCCACTTCAAAATAGCTCAAAATTACCAAGGAGGAGAAATTCACTAGCCTTTAACTGTATCTGTTTGTGAGGCATAAGGTAAGATCCAAGAATAAAGTTGTTTTAGAGATTAACTGGAGAAGTAAAAAAAAGACATACTAAAACATTTACAAAAATAAACAAGAAATAAGATACTAATGTGTGGGTGAATGACCAAGAGCTCTGAGATGAATGCCAGAAGCAGAGCAGTTATGTGTTACCATAGCCTTGCTCGGAGTGTTGTGAGCACTCTGTCATGACTCAGACCCATGGACACCACCTGTCTCAGCCAGGCAGGGACTTTGCTGGGTTCATGATACTTAAGTCCCCATTTCAGTTGGGACATGAACACCCCTGGAAGGGCTCCACTCTCAAAAAGTCTTTTTATTGTTTTGCATTCATTGTATTTATACCAAAACTGTATGCACCCCAATAGACCAGCCATCCCCGGGGCATTCGACATAATGTCTTCTCATAATTATCATTCTTACAATACGTTCGTGCTGTGTCTCCTTCCTCCGCCCTCCCTCCCACCTCACGCTTTCCCCAGGTCCCCTCTCTGTCTCCACTGTCCCATGTCCCCGTTTCCTGTCCTCTCTCTTAGATTTTGCTCGTTTGTTCATCTATGCTTTGGATTTCTTTTATGAGAAGCCACACAACGTTTAACCTCAGCCTCGGCCCAGCGACGGCTCTGCGATCGGCATGCTCCAAGCCACTGCGGCACTGGTGTCTTCATGGCTCCGCTCGATGCCTAAGATGTTCTAGAAAGAAGCGTGCTGGCTTCAGGGAGGCAGAGGCTTTCCCTGTTGGCGTGCTGTGGAGCTGTAATCATTAGTCTTGGTGACTCAGTCGCTGCCTTTCCCCCTTCAACATTTTAGCAGCTGAGAAGCGAGGACAAACAGAGGCCTACTGACCATATGTCCACATGCACAGAAGCTCTAAATTGAGCTGCTGTATAAAGTATGTTCTCGCTTTCTGCTGTGACAGCTAAACCCTCATAATGCCATAAAAAAAGAACGTGGGTGAACCATCAGTTTTGTGTAATAGAAAGTCGGCAAAGTATTACCTTTCGTTATGATCGCATATGTGTTGGCTTCTGTCGGTGGGCTAGTGATCTTTGGATGAGCAGCAAGTATATGCATAATTCATCAATCATGGTATATTTATTTTATAAGATACATTTTCTCTTTATTTTGGCAAAACCATAATTATGTCATTTTACTCAATAATTTTTACCATTTCAGTGCTATTTACAGCAATGAGCTAAAAGATTACAAAGCAAATGCATTTGCATGCAAGCTGTATAATTTATCATATTTTGTCAAAAACAAAACAAATATAGAATGCTGAGTCAAGATGGAAACTGGGATTGCTTCCTCAGCAGCTGTGCGTGAGCTCAGCTAGAGGATTGAAATCTAGTAAGGGACATTCCTCCACAGTTCAGCGTAGGGAAACAGAAGCAACGGGATCCGAACTGTAGCCGGAAGACTGGCAGAAATGCCCCACAAAGATCGTCAGCTAGGCTAACACAACTTCCCAGATAAGGAAGGGGACGTGGGCCATGCCAGGCAGACAGGGCCTGGGGCTGCCATGGCTAGACATTCCCAGCCAGCCCTTGGGTCACATGCAGCACATACTGTGGCAGAATTACAGCCAGGACAGAGGACAGAACCTGGCTGGGGCTAGATAATCTTTTTTTCCCCCCATTTTATTGATATGTACAAGTGCAGAATTTAAGGTTTACAATGGAGTTGAGCATTTTGTGCACATACTTTCCTTGTCAAAGTGACAAGGGCTTTCCCGCTCTCCTTTTGTCCCTCCCGCTACCCTCGCTTCCCTCCCTTCACCACCCCCCCCTCCCTTTGTCTTTCGTTTAAAGTTCCATGAGATGGTTGAGGTCTGGGTCTCTCATATCAGAGAGACCATCCGATGTTTCACCTTCTGCTTCTGACTCACTTCACTAAGCATGATGTTCTCAAGTTTCTTCCATGGCGACACCCCTCCTGGGAATATATCCAAAAGAGGCCAAAACAACATACAACAGAGATATATGGGGCTAGATAATCTTGTGCCTGTCCACCACACATTAACAGGCCCTCAGTCACAGCATGCCACAGCTCAGTTATTTGCTTGGAAAAACAGGAAGGACCCTCCTGAGCACAGCGAACTGAATCCAGGGAAGGACCTCGCCGTCCCTTCTGGAGCGGTGGGCCTAGGGCTTTCCTCTCAGGTGAAAGGCTGCGTCGTTTTGTGTCTTTGGGTCTGTGACGGAGGGGGCTGGGCCCCGCTGCCTCCTGAGATGCCTCCGAACCGCCGTCCCGTTGTCCAGATGCGAGGTGCCTGGCTCCTTTCCAGTGCTCATCTTCAACCTTGCACTCTTGGGCCCGACTTTATGGGTGCTTTCTTGCTGGCCATCTGCCACAATTTTTAAATCTTTTGGCTCTGCTTTTTGGTCCTGATTCTCACTGTGAGCAAGGCTTACTGGCACCAACAATGTCCATGCTACAGCCGGCACACCGGGCTGTCTTGGATTTCCTCACCAGCACGCTGCTCCTAATCTTAGGCTCCTGCAGTGTCTCAGGGCATGGGCAAGGTGGAGGCGGATCTTATGCCAGAGTTTGACACACATAGCCTCCAGCCCAGCAGCCAGTGGAGCCCTTGTTTCCAGCTGCTGTCTCGTGAGCCTGGCCTTTGCTGTCTGCGCTTGCAGCAGCCGCCTGGTCTTCTGAGCTTTGATGAACTCTTGCTTGCAACACTCCAGGGCTTCCCTAGCCCACATTTCTAGACCTTTCCTAACTCCTGAGTGTCGGTTCCAAAAGTTTCTGAACTACATTGTGAGGAATTGTAATGGCCATGGTGCCACTCTCAGCACCAGTTCTCTGTATTAGGTACTTTTTTTTTTTTAATCATAGAAATACAATAGACCTGCAACTTGCGGAGAAGTTTATTTTGGCTCACAGTTTCAGGGGATTCAGTCTATAGTTGGCAACCTCAGCTTCCTGATTGCTGGGATTACAGGTGTGCATCGCCATGCCCAGATAGTGTGATTCTGGCGTATTGAGCTCAAGTACTTAGTGCTTGCCAGGCAAACGCTTTAACTGCTGAGCTATTCCTCCAGCCCCCATGTTCACAGTTCTAACACTGGAAGTTCAACTGGTTGCTGGCATATAGAACTATAATTTTTCTCCACATATCTAGAGCTACATAAAGGTAAACTTAAGAATAAAAGAATAGCTTAACTCGGTGAAATTTTCTTCAAACTCAGTCTGCAGCTGCTGAGAATATAGTACCAATTTACGAGCTCTTTCCAAATGACATATTAGCAGCTATGGAGGGGCAGTCGCTCTTGGTTATGTGAGAGTCCATCGCAGTCTTTGTAGAGGGGGTGTTTGATAAAGGGAATGAAGTTGCCTTTTCTCTTCCCAAAATATTTTTCTGCACATTCAGCTCTGGTCTGATGCTATGTCCACTCAGCCCAGGCTATAGCCCATATTTTTACAATATCTGGACACAGGTACATTTGGTCTTGAAGACATAGAATGAGGAAATGCAGATATCTAAATGATATTCACCAGAGACTGAGAGGTTAGGATTTGGAGTCAAATTCTACTAGCCTGAGTGCTGAATCCTGACAGACAGAATGGCTTATTTCTAATACATTGTATGGCCATGTGTGCATGCACGTGTGTGTTTGTGTGTGTGTGTGTGTGTGTGTGTGTGTGGTAAACGTGATTCTATAATGAGTTCTTTGTAAGAGATGTCAAAAGTGTTGTACATCCTGAGAGTAAGCGTTCTGTTTAATTCATCTGTGGTCAGTGTTTAGTTCCTCGCCTGGTGTTTAGCGTTGGCTTAATGGACAGTTGGTGAATGAATGCTGGCAGCAGCTTCCTGGGAACAACTTCCGGAAGGGTTGCCTTCCTCCCCCTTTGGGCTATTGACATCTCATGTCCCTCTGAGACATAGATTCAGACTACTGTAATCTAATGGTTCTATTCTGTAGCTTGGGCTTTGCAGAAAACCTTACCCAGGGGCAACCTGGGTTAGCAATCCCAAACTTTCCTACAGGGCTTCTTTCTATCCATACAACTGTGTACGGTGTGTATGTCCACCTCTGCCCCCATTACTCCTTGTACTAAGACAGATTCTTGGCCAGTGTTTGTGCTTCTGGGGAGGGAAAAGGAGCAGACGAGCGCGGGGAGGCTGTCTCTTCCTTTCTGAGTCCACCGCAGGTACCTTCATGAGTTTCTCCAGACGTGGAATCTCAGCAGACAGAATCTGGATTGCGAACTGGCAAGCCAAGTGCCTGGTAAGTAGCAAGGAGACGAAGATTGCGTTCTTTCTCTGCCATTCATTAGCTGTCTAACTTTGATTTAATTTCTCAGGGCTTCAGATTCCTTACCTGTAGAGTTAAGGAGTTTGTACTAAAATTTGAAGGGCAACCCTGTTCTGGGATTGTGCAATTTTATTCCACTGTTTTGCATATAATGATGAGCTTGGGTAAATATCTTTAAGGACTGTTCTGTAGGTAGACAGCGGGTTAGGTAGATCCTTGCAATGCTTATTTCATTTACTGGCACAGGCTAAGCGACACTCATCTGCTGACTTTTTGAAAACACAGATCTTTCTGAAAACCATGTATTTCCTACTTTTTGTATGCCCAGGCATGATCACGTGAGCTGCTAAAGATTCCAAGATGAAGAAACCCTAGTGTTCTCAAGCTCAAGTGAGCGTGCAGCTAATTTAGTAAATTGTGGCGAGTGGCTCCCTGAAGGCTTCCAAGGTGCGGGAGGAGGCACAACACGCAAAAGGTTCCTGCTGAGGAGCGGGGTGTGGGAGCACCAGGAAAGTTCCGCTTGCGGGGACCTTGCCCCAGAGCTGGGCAAGAGCTTGGGTGCTGTTTGCCGCAAGCCATCCTGACAACAGTTTGGCACTACTGCGGGGTGGGGGAGCGGGAAGACTCTGCCACGGGCCAGCTGTGTTCTGGTTCATGTACTCCTGGTCCAGGTTTTCGCTGGTGCAGAGTGTCTTGCAGTGGGTCCAGGGGAGGACGTGGCACTGCACAGAGCTTTGGAAATTGATTTACAGGCTCGTTGCTCAAGCTTTTAGGTTACTGGTCTCATGAGCAGTGGTGGAAGTTGTGAGGAGGCGGAGGAGGAGGAGAGAGAAAGGGAGCAAAGATGCCCGGGATGCAGATGGTTGCACAGAGTCCGGGCTCTGGGAGGAAGAAATCCCCACCCCTGCTTATGAATCATTTATCCAGGACGCACAGTACTGAGTGGGCACGCAGTAAGCCTGCTGAAATCAGAAAACAGTTCCGAGCATCCGCTGGGCAGCAGGCACTGCTGTAAGCCCTCAATAAATGTTAGTGGAGGAGCTCAATTCCGTTTAACTCATAAAATGCTGTGAAATAAAACTTAAAACATCGATCAGCCTCCAGCCTCACACCGCGCAGATGAATCCTCCCGTAAGTGCACCACCTGCCGGAGCATCCAGCAGAACGGTACTCTGGTCTTCCTAACACGTCTGCTTGCGAAGGCAGGGGAAAGGAAGTCTGACACGCATGCCCAGCACGCTTTTGACCAGCTTCCTCTTTTGTTCCTCTCTTATTTTGTGCACGTTTGTGTAGGGTGTTCCGCCAGGACTGCAGAAAGGGGATGAAAAGTGAGCATTTTTAAACAGGGCAAAGATAACAGTCCGTGCTCTCAGTACCAGGCTGGGCAGAATCCAGGCAAGAGCTAGGTGCGCATTAAGATTATTTCAGAACTGAAAGGGTTGAAACCAAGCATTTTGTATGGAAGGCTGGGAAAATGAAAAGAAAAATTATAAAGAGCTGTCATACATCATTCATTTCTTTGCTTATACTAAGGGTACAGCGTTCTTATAACTGACATTTGAAAATTATAATTGTTACTATGAGCATTCTACTTTTTCTTTCAGAGCAGAATAAAAAATCATTCATATCCATCTTTAGCCACCGAATATGTAATGGCAACTTAGAAATAACCTGTAGTAAAGGTAGCAAAGCTCCTTTTTCTGTTTGCCAGAGGAAGTTGTCTTCTCAGGTATCACCCTGATCAATATGTGTCATGTTTGTGACCACGCTCTCCCGACCAGTTCAAGCTCTGCCTTGGGCCTGGCTGGGTTTTCTTTGACTCTCATTGGAAATTCAGATAAGATGTGTTGGAACAACGTGCCCAGCTTAGCAAAGGCAGAGGAAGTCTAGAAACACCATGGAGAAAGATAGGCATGACCTAGAAAATAAGAAATGGAGGGAAGGAAACTTCCGTAGTTCATGGCGATCTCCAGCAGTGCACGCCTCCCTGGACGAAAATGAAGGCGGCTTGGGAGGATGTTCTAAGCAGGTAGGTTCATCTTTAGCTCAATTTACTAATGATGCTAATTCAAGACCCTGAGGTGAAGAAATACCTGAAGCTGGACCCAAAGACCTTTGAGGGAGGCTATGTCGTACCTCTTCATACTTTCCTAAACCGAATTTTCCCCATTCTCTTGGAGTTTTTTTCTTTATTGCCTTTTCCTGCTGGCCTTCCCTCGATCGTTTGATTCCCCAAAGGGCTCCCAGTATTTCCAGGTGTGCTGTGTGCACGGACAGTTGGCCGCCCACACAACGTAGACACTTAGAAACTAGGTGGAGTGGGAAACAGTAGAAGGAAGGAGATGGTAACAAGGGAAGCAGTCTTTGTTGACCAAATTTTTAAACACTTAGATAATATTTGGAAGAACAGATACATTTTTAAGATATTTGCTGTTTAACTCTGTGTTGTGGTGGCAGAGGTGCTCAAATCAAGATCTAGACTCACTTGTTTACCTGGGATCCAATTAGAACTCAAATAGTGTACATTACATTTTAAAAAATAATTCATTTATAATAGATTTAACACTTCCTAAATTTTTGTCTCGTTTTTGGTTTATAATCTTCAAAAGCTGTGATATGAGTGGGGCTTGCATTAAGGAATCGGGCTTATTCCTCTGTATCTAAAAATTCCTGACAGGGAATAAAAATTTGTCTTTGTGTCATCTACCCTGTCTTTATAGTACTTCTCACCTGTGGGTTTTGGGGTCACCCCTAAAGAGTAGACAGTAGCTAGTTTGAGGTGGAGAAAAAGAATTGTTAATTAGTATTGGCCACTATATCTTCAAGGAAGATGGGAATGGGAAATACTTTCAAGTAATGTTTCTGGAGCTTCAGTGAGCATCTGAGTCACCGGAAGAGCCACAACACACTCACAGCTGGTCCCTGGCCTCAGAGTTCCTGGGTCAATGGATTAGATCCCGAAAAGACTAATGTTGCCGATCCTGGGGAACACTGAGAGTCAGGAAGTAGCCTGGGAAGATTCGACGAGGAGAAAGAGACTGAGTAATGGGGCTGCTGGCAACGTCCAGAGGACGGTGCAAATTCATCTGTGCCCTGGTGCTCAGGTACTGGAATGCGTCCCATTATTTTGTGTTACCAGTGTACCTCCAGTTATTCTGTTTTTCAGAACTCTAGTTTAAGATACTGATGGTTCTCTCTGGGACATGCTGGTGTTCTCTTCGGGATCAGGTGTGCTGTTTCTCCTTCGTCTTACTCTTTTACGGAAAGCTGAGTCCATTTTCTTCCGTGTTGTCTCTGCTCCAGAGACCATCAGATATTGCTAAGGAGATCACCGACAGTACATACACTGCATACCTAAGGACATTTGTGCTCAGTGACCAATCAAGAAGGTAAATGTCCTCCTAGTGTCCCCATGACCTTGGTCAAACCTGTGCTTTGCTTAAAATCTCGTCTCATTGGAGACTTCTCCTTTGAAGCTGAACCTGAAGATGGCCTGGAGGAGAGTTTGATGGGCTTCAATGTAAAAGAAACCTGGTAATACAGGAAACAACACATTTTAGCATGAGAAACCTTAGAGGAGTCATCCGTGTATGCTCACCTTAAGAGTGGATGGAGATGTGCTGTGGGTAGGGAGGCTTGCCGTACAGCCACAGGGTCTATGGCGCCAGAGAGACGCGAGTGATAGAAAAGGGCTAGCTGAAGAGAAGTATCACGTGTGGTGCCTTCTGCCATCTCTCTCTCTCTCTCTCTCTCTCTCTCTCTCTGTGTGTGTGTGTGTGTGTGTGTGTGTGTGTGTGTGTGCATGTCAAGCTTAGCAGGTCTTGTCATATTTTACTCTTGAAATGTTGAGTTCAGTAACTCAGGAAACTCATAGATTAAAGCTAGCTCTATGATGGTGTCTTTCTAAGGCATGTAATTTGTGAGTCAGCCCAACCCTCAGGCCCCTGAAATATTTGAATTTCCCAAGTTGCATTCAGAGCCTCACAGGTTGGCTTCAGGGGGTAGTTCCTGTGCCTGAGTGGCACTGTCGTGCCCCCTTCCTTGGCTGTCCCTGGAACCAACCTAAACAACTGGAAAGCCAAAAAGAGGTTATTGTTCCTGGAAGATGTGTGCCTCCAGGAACCACTGGCCTACATGAGGAGGGAGCTCTGCCAAGTCCAGTGGCCCACATTCCATCCGTCAGAGCCACTTGAATGAGTAAGTCTACCATCTTGACACTGTTTTCTTCAATCAGATGGGTGCTTAGCTGAGGTGATTCTGGCTATGAAGTTTCAGACTGGGTTGAGACAGGAAGAAAAAAAAAGAAAGAATGTGCATATTTTTGAAATTAGTCATATTTTTAAGATTTCTCTTGCAAAATCTTTTATAGAAATGAAATATGCTTGTTCTCACTGATAGATTTCATCTCCTTCAGGTCTTTGGGAGGTATATTTGAATTTGATTAAAGTGGAAACACTAATCTTAAAATGTGATCGATATTCAAATAATCATAATCTATCTGAAGAATTATGTTTTACTTCCAACTTTAACATGTTAAACTTGCAAAGTCAGAGGCATAATCCCACTCATTTTGATTTTCCAGAAAGTATATTATGATGTTTATTCGAAATAACAGAAATAGACACAACAAAATTAAATGGCAGTAGCTTCTGAATTCCGAGTGAGAAACAGAGGTACGATGTTTCTTCTAGTCATTGTTTATCAAATCTAAAGTATTTTCAAGACACAAAGAGTGAGCGCAAGAGAGAGGGAGAAAGGAGGATTTTCTCTCTCCTCAGCATTTCTATCAGGCCCATGAAATGGATTCTCTACTCCTTAAGAAGGGCCAATACTGGGCGGGAAGCATCTGTCTCCCTTTCCTCCACATTGACCTGGCGGGGTCGGGAAGAGCGCAGGAAGCCACCAACCTTGCTCTGTTGTGCAAGAATCATTAGAATCATTCACCTAAGTTCCTTCACTGCAATGGAAAGTGACCTGCCCTAAGTGGGAGAATTAGCCAGGGGGTGTGGGAGAGGTCTGTAATTGCCCTGTTTTCCCTCTATTGAGCCACTATATTTAATTTGCGTTGTGTGTGTAGGGAGGCTTTAGTTACCAGATTTGGCCTTAGGTCCAACCCCACTTGCTCACCAGCCTTGTGAATAGACAATGTGTTTTGATGATGGAGTCATTGTGTTCTCTTCATGAGCTCCGAATTCAGAGTGGACTTAAGGAGGTTAGTAGTCATCGCCCTCAGTCTCCTCTAAGAGACGATGCAGCTGAGATTTTTCAAAGAATGTAATTTTTAGAGGTTCTTTTTATGACAGAGCTTTGGCTTCTCCTAATCATTTTCTGGATCCTTGAATAAATAGCAGAAGGGGGTGAGGACGTCACTGTTAACCCCTGTCCCCCACAGCCTCATGCTGGCCCCGTCTCCGCCCCTTATGCTGGGAGCCTCCCCTGTGCTTCGCCTGCCCTTCCCCTCACTCTGCACTGTCAGGTACCCCATTTTCTTTCTCACTGCCTTTGCCCTTTTCTTAAATTCCATTTTTCCTCTTAACCTTTACATATTTTCTGGCTCACAAGCCCTGATTTTGAGCTAGGAATGACATTTATACTCCTAAAAATGGGATTGACCAAACATTGCTCTGTCAGTTCTCTTGTATTGGATTGCCTTTTGTCAGTATTCCTGTTACATAATAGCCTATGGTTATGTAATAAGTCCTGAAACCTGTTTGAGAGGAGGGGCTTAGAGATGTACTTGTTTGTGTTTACAAATTCTTTGCAAATATTACGTGACTCATAAATATCATAGTTAATCAATTTTCCCAGATGTTCAATCAGAGTTCAAAGTCTTCAGAAGATGCCAGGCAGACTCTTAGCTCTGAGCTCCTGTGAAAATCAAAGAAAAGTTACATACCTCAAACATACAATGGCACAGGACAACCATTCCCATCCCAAAAGGAGGAATAGGAGGATAGAAAACAACTGACCAAAGCGTGTAAACTCAGCAGGGCAAGGGATAAGCCCAGTAGCCCCATGTCCAGCCGCTGGGGTTGGCTGTGGCAGTGGCCGTGTCCCGTGAGCTCCGAAGGCTTGAGGAGTCCCACCCCGACAGCCTTGCCTCCGGCTGAAGTCTCGTCTTTTCTCCTTTGGGCTGCATCCACTCCCCACCTTCACTCTTCCTCGGGGGACGGCCCATGATTTGGTCTTCCAAAGTTTTGGGGTCTCCATTGCACCTTGGACTTCTCCTTTACGATTCCATGCACTGCCCTCTCAGGCTCAGGCCTCCAAGGCTGTCCTATGAAGTCTGAGTGGAAGCATCCATGACCCACCCCTCTTACATGCTGTACGCCCGTGAAAGCAGCATGCTGTCATTAGTACCTGGGTCTGCCCCTGGCTGGAGCAGTTGCCTGGCCACTTCTGAGCGTGCGGATGGCTGAACTCCGGAGAGACGGACTGTCTACGCCACTTCGGGTATGTTATCCTATGTTTTTTTCTCATTGTCTCATAATTTCGACATTCATGTATCCTGGTTATCTGAAGCTTTTATTTGATGCCTGCAACCTGATTGCCAGAGGTGCTTCCTGTCCCTTGGCCTTCCAGTTCATCAGGTATTTCTTTAGCTGTGGTGCTTTGGTTTCTCGATCTGTTTTATAAGTCTTTTGTTTTTTCTTTGTGTAAGAATCTGGTTCCATCACCTTACTTTTGCTGCAGTATTGAAAGCAAATTCTTCTTCTTCTTTTGTCTAAGAACACTTCTGAGACACAATTCCTTCCGGTTATTTTGTTTGCTTATTTGCTTCTGGATGGTTATGAAAAAGAAAAACCCTTTCGTACCTGAAACCAAACCTGAAGCTCAGCATCATGCTGTAATATCTGCTTTTTTGGGCTCTGTTCTCCTAACTGAAGGTCCAGGCAGGAGGCCCACCGCGGGGAGACTTGTGGCAGGCTGAGCAGGTGCCCACCGGCACAGAGCACTGCCTGCAGGCTGGCTATTTGTACTGTCCCACTTCCTGGACCTCTTGTGGGTTTCATCTACTTTTCATGGAATCCATTTGTCACTTACAGGCTTCTGCAGAGATGGATTAAGAAACTCTCCTTCAACCTACGTCTCTGTATGTTACCCAAAAAAGAATACAATAGAAATTTTCAAATTAGTCCTTAAATTGTCCCGTGTTGAGACTCTTCTCTGTAGAGTAGCAGCTTGGTACAGCCTGCAATCCTTCTCTTGGCATTGGAAGCCAAAACAAAACAAAACAAAACAAAAACACATTTGGCTGAGAAGATTAGATACAAAGGACAAAATGTGCAGACAGATCTTCCTAAGGGAAGCGCTGACGTGCTTGTGGGGGAGATTCAGTGGCGTGAAACTTACTCGGTATTTGAACTACCCTCGGGTAATATAGCAAGGTAACTGGTAAGAAAATTCATCAGCTTCTCTTACGAGAACTCAGCCGATCACCGTGCCCATGTGTTTATAGTTTCTCCTCAGTGCTCTCGGAGTTGAAAGGAGGAAACCCATTGGGTTTCCTGTGCTCAATTTTGTGGTCATCTCAGACGACGCACAGCGATGGGCTGTCCAGCAAATGTGGTCACGTTGTGCCATTTACTTTAGCATGCAAATTCAAGCCCTGGTGCAGTTTAAAACTAAACTACAACCAAAAAGCTGCTAGCCTTGCAGGTATTTGTGGTTTTGATTTTCTTTAGTCTGAGAGACGGTAGGGAGTTATCAAATATCTTTTTGTAATTTTATATGGAAAACATTATAACAGCATGCAAAATGTTTATTAGTGTGATGATTTTTATTCAAAGCACATCTTCATCTGTGTCTGCCACTGGAGATGTTATGTGTGCTATGGTTCGGATCCAGAATGTCCCCTAGCGCCTCATATACTTGGGTATTGTGGGTCATCTATGGACTTCACAGACTGGTAAGGGGCGGGGCCCGTGCAGGAAGGGCTGGCCACCGAGGGTGTGGTCTGGAAGGAGATGCCCTTGCTCCAGCTTCTCCCCAGCCCCAGCCTGTCCTTTTGTGATGCCTTGAGGAGCTGCTCCCTGCCAGACCCTTGCCATCACGGCCAGCTACCCGAGTGGAGTGAGACCTTCCAAAACTACGAGATAAAATAAGCTCTTCCTCCTTGGTGTGGTGGGCATCACATGTTGTGTCCCAGCAACTAGCTAAGACAATGTATCGACTCTAAATGTCAGTGAGCCTTTCTTAGGAGTCAATTCTGGACATGTGGATAATATAGGAGAAATGTAGTTGTGAAAATAGGAGAAATTTAAGAGCTAGAAAAAACCAGCAATGTTTCAAGCAGCCCTCAGTCATAGAAACTGTTAAAGAAGTGTGAGCCTTCTGGGGATGTTTCCGGCGTGAAGCGCGCCCAGGCCCCTTTGGCCTTTCTTGTGTGCCTTTAGCTGTCTTCTCCTTTACTCTGGTGCTTTTGTCCTTGATATTCATATACAGTGCCGAGTTCATGTCTGTTTCAAAAGTCAGGAATAAAAAAATACACTTATTTACCCCAAAGGATCTAAGACTAAGGTGGGAATGATCCTTTACCTCCTCTTCAAAGAACCAGAAGGAATGTTTGCTGAATCCCTGCTAAAGTGGCCATGGGGTTACGTGGGGTTACGTGGGGTTACGTGGGGTTTGCGCCACATGCAGTGAGCCTCGGAGAAGGCAACGCTTTCCAGGACAGTTCAGGGCACTAAGCACCTTTGATTGAGTCAACAGAGACCTGCTGCTTGCCTTGCGTACCCCTGACTCCTGGTCAGACCTGGGGCTGTACAGGGCTGGTCATGGTGGCTGTCCATCAAATGCAGCAGAACAGAAGAGGACCTGGTGTGCTGGGCTGGAGGGAGGGAGCTGCTTGACCTCGGTGACTGCAGTCTTTATACTATGGCTTCCAGATTTCTCTTTGGCCGGGCTCCTGAGCTCCAGACTCACGCACCCATCTGCATGTTTGAGTGGGATGCGTGATTCCTTACATCCCTGCGGTGTGTCTGCCCTAGCTTCGTGGGGAAGGACACCTCTGTACCTGGATCTGATTACGGCACCAGTCACCTTTCCTGATGCCGAGGCCCAACTAGAAACCCATCACAAGTCCTGCTATTTCTCTAAAAGGCCCTGGATGCATCCCCTTCTTTCCACGGTCCAGGCCACCATCACGTCTCATCCAGATTAAAGCAACGACAGTCTCTGAATTTACTCTCTGTCTCCTTCCTGAACCTAGCCCATTCTGTACTGGACTGCCGCAG
Source organism: Ctenodactylus gundi (assembly GCA_004027205.1). Taxonomy (NCBI): domain Eukaryota; kingdom Metazoa; phylum Chordata; class Mammalia; order Rodentia; family Ctenodactylidae; genus Ctenodactylus; species Ctenodactylus gundi. The sequence goes on along the minus strand of PVKB01000546.1, from coordinate 315,340 downwards.
CAATCTCTCGGAAGACATGTTACATTCTGTTGCATTGAAACCTATCAACAGCTTTTCAACACATTAAAATAAAATTCAAGCCTGAGTTGTGATGCAGGCTCTCCACTGGCCCACCCTCGCCCTTGTCCTAGAGGCCTCCGTGCCCGGCCGCCTGCGCCGTCATCTAGTGCCTCCGTGTCCCCTGTGGCCTCTTTCCTACCTCAGGGTCTCCTTCGTAATTTGGATGACATTGTCTCTAACAGTCTTCATCTCAGCCTTTTGCTTGCTTTTATTTACTACATTTATTTACATTTTGTTATACTGAAATTATTTTATCAAAATTTTTGACCTGTTTATTGTTTTCTTTACCTTCTAGTATACAGTAATTGTGAGAAAAAGAAGTGCCTTTGTGGTCACGCCCTTATCAGCAGCGTGTAGAGGAAATCCAATAGGGGTCTGTTGAATGAATGAATGAGTAGTGTGAGACAGGCGAGAGTACGGCACACACCTGAAGGAAAGCTGTGAGCTCGGACGGGACAGAATCGCCCAGATTCTGAACCAAAATTAAAAGGAGTAGTTGCCAAATCAAAGGGCCGTCAAATTCCTAATCATGGAGATTTGGGTGCTTTGACATTTCAGAGAAGCGACTCTAGAATGACAGGCTTGTGAGGCTTGATAATTAAGAGCTAATCCCGGAAGGTGATACACAGGATCAGGAACACGTGTCAAAGGATCTGGACAATTTCACAAGCGATGTATCCTAAAGGGTCATCAGATGAAGGCTTCTGAAAGAATTGCTTTGGGTGAAGGTTGAGGGTGGTCTACCACTCATTCCTTTTTCGTCCTCACTCTCTGGGTTTATTCAATGAGAAAAAAAAGCAACCATGACATTATTTTTCTTCTCTTTTCTCTTCTTTTTAAAACCAGTGCTGTTATAAGTGCTTTGCCCCTCCAACTCTATCTGTTGGGCACTCATGCTCTGCTGGTGACTCTCCAGAGGCCACGTGACCAGCAGTAGGCCTCATTTGGTGGAGAAAAGGGCAGGACACTGTCACCGGAGCGCCCCTCCGAGCTCCAGTCTCAGCCCTGATGCAGATTCAGCATCCTGAGCCCTGGGGGAACTGTCAGGATGGAGAACGCTGCATTCAGCATCTACTTTTGCATCTTTTGTCGTTAGGTGGTCCACACCCAGGTTCCACGGTGGGATCCCAAACCTCCCTCCCTGGGACACAGACCCATTGGCAAAAATAAAAGCTGATAACTCATTAATACCTTAGTGGGAATTAGCTGATGACCCCACAGGGAAGCCACTGACCTTTGTAAGGTGAAATATTTTGGCCAGAAGCCTTCCCCTCCCCCTCAAAGCCCAGACTGCTCCTGGGTCCGTGCTGGCTAATGAGCATGTGTGGGCAGAGGAGCTCGATAAGGATTGACTGATGTATTGATCTACGGGAGCGTAATCTTCCCTTGCAGCTGCTCCTTCCTCGCACGTCCCTGGAGAGGCGTGGCCCGGCCCCACATCCCACACGTCACTCTCCCCACGCCCCGAACCGGCCTCACTGGGAGTTTGATGAAAAGATAATCTGCCAGGTGGCCATCAAGAGCCCGCAAAGAGAAGGGGCCAAAGCCCGGCCTGACCAGGCAGGAACTCCCGTACATAGTGGGAGCTGGTCAAGGGCTTCCCCACCGCCAGACAGGCACGAGGACAGCAACCGTCATTGCCTAGAGAAAGGACGGCTGTGGGAAGCCCGGGCTCCCTGCCTCTGGGCTGCGAGTGCTTACCGCACTGGTGTGTCGGGAGGACGGCGACACAGGCGGCACTCGGGGTCCTCCTGTCTTGTTACGCTGGGTGTTACGAGGGTGATTGCTCAGCAGTGAGTGGGGAAGGCCTGGTGTCCAGTTAGAAGCAGAGCCCTGGGGAGGCCCTCACTGCCGGCTGCTGAGCGCTGAGGGTGCCCTCTGGCTGCGGTGACGGTGACTGTGGTGCCTGGCTGTCTCTAGCCAGATAGATGTGCCCTGCAAGCCTACCCTGCGCATCCAGTATCGAGTTCTGGAGGCTTCGCGTTCTTTTTGCAAAGGCTACGCAGTCACATTTGATAACGCCAACAGAGGCCAGTGTTACACTGTCATGTGTGGAACTATGGTCATAGACTGTTAACCACACACACCGAGAGACTTAGAGGGGGTTTCAGAGCCAATGGCAAATACGGGATTGTCACATAGAAGGCAACTTTGACTTGTTCTGTGTGTTGATGCTACAATCAGTGAGTGGAAGATAAGGAAGATGAACCTCATGTGTAGCAGTTTCCCCCATAATTATTATTTTTATTAATATTTGTTTCCAATATGTAATAATTGCCTTCATTAGTGTATATACATATGGCATCTTAATCGCTCTTACTTCCCCTATTCCCCCTCCCCCCTGGCTTCCTCCATCCCCAAACCCTTTTCCCGTCTTCAGTTTTCCTTAGGACCAAAGCAGTGCCAAATTTGGTGCCTGTACCCAGGGCATGGAGAGCTGCTGATTCCCAGGGTCATTCAGAAGGGGCTGAGGCAGCTGCACAGGGGTGACCTTGCACAGTCCAGTCTCTGTGGGAGAGGCTGGCCTTGGCTCTGAGGACCCTGCAGCTCCGAGTAGAGGGTTTCAGAAAAGCCGGGCGGCTGTAGCATTTCTTGTTTGGTTCAGAGCAGGACAGGAAAACACAGCCAGTCCTACCTGTGCACAGGTACCTGGGCGTCAAATCCCTGCTGTGTGTCCGCAGAGCGAGACCATCAGGGAAACTCTCAAAAACGTTAGAAGTGACGAAAAGTGACTTCTGAATTTCATTTTCATACATCTTTTTAGTCCGAGGCATAGAAAGGAACTTGCCTTCACCCAGCAACTGCTATGTTTAACACCGGCTTCTCCCCAAGTTTAGTGCCTGTAGCAATTAAGCACTTGGCGTATACCCAGTCAGGGTTGAAAGGTAAGTAGAAACTAAGATTTTAAAGATTTAGCAAGAGACAAAGTTTTTAAATTACCTCACTTGTTTTTTTTTTTTTGTAGTGGCATCATGTTGAAATATTTTTTGATATGTTAATTTGCAAAGATTAATGAGATGAATTTCACCTGCTTCTTCCCTTTGCTAAAAATGTAGCTATAAGGGATAAAATCACACATGTGACCCGCCTTGTATCCGGGATGAGTAAATCAGCCCATCATCTGATTCAGTCCTCACAGCTACCATGCGACGTAGGTACTAGATGACTCGTGCGTCTCTCACGCAGGGGCTAGAATTTAGGCAGGTCGGACAGCGTCGCCAGGCCACAGAGCTAGCTCGGAGCTTGCTGACTTGGAACTTGAACCCACGCCCCGAAGTCGCTGACCGCGACCTCCCGTGACGCAGCGCGGCTGTGCTGACATCGTCTTCGGGGGACTGACGCCACTGAAACGCAAGGAGCATGGAGAGAGGGCTGCAGAAATGACGACGGCAGCGAGGTTACAAAATGAAGAATGCAGGAGGCCTCTGAGACGTGAGCAGCGGCAGGGCTGGCCAGGGCAGCGGCTCCACGCACGCGGGGATCTGCGTTGTCAGGAAGGGAGCCCACGGAGGGGCACGTCGCTCGGGAAATCGAAGGCGCTCGAGAGGGGTGGCGTTCCGGCGACGGAGCTGATGCCCTAGAGGGCTGTTAGCCAAGCGGGACGCCTTCCACCTCCAAAATAAATAAATAAATAAAGCCTTGGTATGAACGCTGCTCAGCTGGGGGTGGGAGCCCCGAGGCAGCAGGGAGCGCCAGGGACAGCACAGAATGTTCTGCGGAGAATCAACAGCCCCTTCACCTCTGGCTCAACAGAAGTTACTGCCATTATCCATCACTGCACTTGGAAACTGCTTTCCCTCAGCCAGAAAGGCGTTTTCAATGTGCCTTTGTGTAGGGAGTGTGGTGACCAGGCTTTGGATCTATTCGGAACAGAGCTGCCCTACGTCCCCACAAGAGCAGCGTCTCTTTCCTGGGCCTCCCCTGCATCCCATCCACCCCTACAGCAGTGGCTCTCCCCCCACGGCTTGTCGGGCCACGGGCGTCTCCAAGCCGACCTGTGGGAGCTGCTGGCCGCCACCTCTTGACGTCCCCAGAGCCGTGCCTGGGGAAAGTTTCTCTTGGGAATCTTTTGCCCCAACGCCCACACTTACACAAATGGGACGCAGGGCCGGAAGGTGGGAAGCGTTGATCACGAGCAGGCTTTCTGCAGTTCTGAGCGGAAGAGCAAGTCAACTCCCCCCTCTCCAAACGATACTCAGGGGAGAAGGTCCCTAAGAAGGACGGCGTTGGACGGAGAAAGAAGCCACGGCAGCGACCCCCTGCCCAGGGAAGGGGGCACCAGAGGCAGAGGGAAGCGACTGACTTGCAATTACACCGGCTGGGGCCCCTGGCGCTTGTGTGACGGCAGAAAATTACTGGAGTTTTCCGTAGCCCCGGAGCAGCAACCAAACCCCGAAAGCCCAGGGCTGCAGGCCAAGCGGGCTGCAGTGACTTCGGGGTCTCCCAGGAGGAGGCAGGACCCGCCGGGTGGCCCGGAGGTCCCGGCGGAGCTGCGCTACCTGCTGTCTGGTTGCTTTTTGGTGCTGTGACTCAACACCCGACGTGCAGGCGTAGGGAGGAAAGATGGTAGCGGGCAGCTGCAGGCAGATCCTGGCAGCAGGGTGGTCGGGGGAGGGACTGGGAGGGAGGGCGGAGCCAGCACGCGCCCCGCCCCCGCGCCAAGCCCCACCCCGCCCTTCCAGCCCGGCCCTCCGCCCACCCCTACGTGCGGCTGTGGGACCCCGCAGACCCAGGCCAGGACGCTACCCAAGGCCATCGCCGTGACTAGGGCGGCCGGAGATCAGTCGGAAGGAAGGAAACTCTCGTGCACGAGCTGCAAGTACAGTTTGGAGGTCACAGCCTCCCCGCTCCTGAGTATCCCCGATGACGCGGCCGACGGCCCGGGACAAGGGAAGGAGCCTCAGCTCAGACCCACAGTGCTTTGCGCTCTGCGGGGGTCTGGAGGGGACGTGCAGAACGTGCGGAGGGGAAGGCCGCTGCTCTCCTCCATGGCGACCTCGGAAGGCCGAGCCTGCGCTGGGCGGCCCTGCCCTGTCCCTGTGGGCACGCCTTCTGGACCGCGCTGCTATTTCTAGGCGGTGTCTGTCAGCACCCTAGCTAACAGCAGGGGCAGTGGTGGGTCAGGCCTTACATCCGGCGGGCAGGCGAGAGAGCCCTCTGCTGGCCGGAAGTGACTGCGTCTGCGCGTGTCCTGCCTGTGACTACTTAATGGGGACAAGGACAGTTAAAAATCTCCAAAGTCCATGAGCCTCAAAAATTCCACCAATTTTTTTTTTTTTTACAGGATTCTTGACAAGGAGGTAAATGAGTAAGTTTTAGGGTTTTGCTGTTGTTGTTTTATTTTTTCAAGCTGCACAGTAAGTAGCTGATTTATGTGAACTAAGTCCCTGGTAGCTCGGAAGCAACGACCCTGCAGAATGATTTCTCTGACAGCCATTCAAGGCGTGCATTTCCTCCGACGTAAGGCCACCGTGCAAAAAAGAAATCATTGAACCAGTTGCTTTGCAGATGCCTTGTGTTGCCACCTGGCTCCCAGGGTGGGGCCGCCCCCTGGGCGGAGGCGATGACGGACCCCAGGCCTCTGCTCTCTGTTCTGCTCCCCGCCTATAAAGACAGCACCTTGTTCCACACTGGCGCCCTCTGAGCCCAGCACCTGAAATCTTCCAAACCATGGGTCAAAGTGAACCTTTCCTATTTATAGGTTGATTATCCTCATATTTTTGTTATATTGATGGAAAGCTGCCTATCGTACCCCTCTTCTATTAGCAAGACATACTATTTTAGATTTGACAGGTAAGCCTTCTAGTGCTCCGGAAAAGGCTGAGCAAAGCCTGTCGTAAGCATTGAGATCCCAGCAGTGATTGCAGAGCCCCACATGGAACGCCTACAGGGCATCGGAATCGCACCGGGCTTAAAAATTAAGCTAAGCCGGCTCCTCCCTCCACTCGGCCTCTTCCTCAGAGCTCTGCAGAAAGCGAAACCCCCACCCCTGCAGCGGGCCGCACAGATTCAGCGAGTAGCGCCGGGCAGGTCACGGTGTTTCTAATTCAGATTGATGACCCCATTCAGCCCTGGCTCCTTAGCAGGAAATTAGAAAGCGTCGGACCCAGCGAACAGTGATTCATAACGCGTGGCCCTGGGTATTGGCAGCTGTGCTCTTTAAAAGCTAAGATATTGTTTTGATATAAAATAATTGAGCCTGACTTATTTATGGGGAAAGTGCTCTCCGTAATGAGAGCTCCCTTTCATAAAGCCAGCTGGTCATGTATCTGTCTACTTGAAGGGTAGGAAAACTAACCCCAGAGCAAGGTCCTGTCTCAGAGAGAGAGAGCGAGAGAGAGAGAGAGAGAGAGAGAGAGAGAGAGAGAGAGAGAGAGAGAGAGAGAGAGAGAGAGAGAGAGAGAGGAGCAAAACATTCCCCACGCCAGTCTGTGCCCGATGGGCATTTGCCGCACCTCGTGGCGGCGGCTGGCGGGGCGCTTGTCCCTGGTTCCTGGGCATCGCGTACCCTGCCTGCACCCGCCAGCCCTCCCTGGGGGCTTCCTCCTGGCCTCTGTTCTCTATCCTGTGCACTTTTTGAGGGAATTTTTTCAATTCGGGGGCTGCACCTGTCACCTGTTTGCCTCCAGCCATGATCTTTCAAGTGTCGCCCTCCTCTCCACTCCCTGACGCACATGTGCGCACACGCTCGTGTCTCCCCTAGAATTTCATTTGATTCACGTGGACTTAGTACAAACACGAACCCCTTCCTGTGCCTCTCTTAGCGCCCATGTGTGGCCACGCGTGCCGGATCTGCCCTGTCTGCACCGTCCACACCCTGTCTGCCACAGGCAGTGGGCCTTTCCTCCGTGGGCTCAGTCTTTCCTACCCACTTACACACTTGGGGTAGGCGCTCTGCTCAGGAGACACTCAGAGCGTCTGTGATGAGAAGCCGCCTGGAGCCCAGGCCCCGGCCACAGCGGTCAGCTTGGTTCGGCTGAGGCCCTGGCAGTGGGCGGCACACGGCTGCGCCCGGGGCAGGCCCGCTCACCATCCCACAGCCACAGTGCTGCCAAGGCTTACGGGAAGTTGACGTGCTTTAGAAACAAAAGCGTCTAAGAAGCCATAGTCACCCCTGGGTGTATGTAGTGCAAGCTCTTGTGAAGTTTTTAAAAAATGCACAACAGTGTGAATCTCATCCCACAGTGGTCTCCGTCCTGCACGCTCTCCCTCTGCCACTGGTGTCCACGAATACAGCGAGCATTTTTCACCGCGGGGCCCTGGTACTTATGCGTGTCCTCTTTTATGTGACCTTCTTCACCCAGGGAACCGCGCCGCCTGACTCCACGACTTATTTAGATCTCTGCTGTGATGAACATTACGACCTCATGGAGGTAAGCACGCTCTTGAAAATAGCATTAGTTTATCTGCCCGTTGTATTCTTTCGCCGTTCCTGGGACTCGCTGGTGCATTGTGTGTTTATGATTTCGTTGCCTGTTGACCTCGTACATGAGGGCACAATCTGTGTGGAGCTGGATTACTGACTTACCCTCAGGGCTAAAAAGATGCTTTACACGTGGCAGGTGTTCAAACAGATCGGGTGAGTTGGTGAAGTAAAGATGAATCCGAGAGGCTGAGTTAATAGGAGAGTCTTTGAAACAATAGCTCTTAAAATGTGGCCCCTGGACCAGAATGTTTAGCATCACCTGAGCGATGGCTAGAAATGCTAAGTTTCGGACTTCATGGTAGACCTGCTACATCAGAAACTCAGAGGCTGTCATGTGCGGTCTCAACGAGAGGATTCTGATGCCCCCCCAGGCTTGAGAATCACAGCGCCAAGTCATTTAATGGTGCCATGTTGTCAGATCCTATTGGATAAGACAAAAAAACTCCTGTGGCCTCATATCTGACATTCGCATGACCCTTAGGCTGCCCCTTGATCGTTTCGGGTTCCCTGGGTCAGGGAGCTGAGTAGTCTAGTCTGTCGTCCTCGAACAACCAGGTAGAACTCCCAATGTATTTGCTGCTAGTTGGTTTTACGACCTACCTTGAGTATTTATTCCCGTTTTGGACTCTAAGTTATGTAAGAAAAAGAGAGAGGTTATGCTTTTCTACTTAAAGTCGGTACAAATACATATTAAAGTAGAATGGGGACTAGAAATTAAAATACTTGCAGGCTGGTTAGTTTTGACTCATTTATTACTGACTAAGCAAGAGTGAAGTATTTAAAAAGCTTGGGCTTAGGAGCCAGATCTGGGCTAGGTCAGTCCTTACTTGGGTGTAACAGTACTTGTAGGAGCATTGATGGTATCAGTGCACAGTGCGTACTAGAAGTGTCTTTTACTAATATTTGGCACTTGGGTGGCATACAGCATGTAACGCGTATACTGCTGGTGTGTGTGCATGCGACTGTAACTGTCAGCCCAGAAAGAGGATGGTGTAGAGCACCAGCACAGTTGTTCGCACAAAGCTGTGACTCTCAGCATCACGTGGAAATTGGTAGGAGCACAAGATCCCGTGTCCCGCCCATATCTACGAAAATAGACTTTTATCTTCCTTTTTTTTTAATCCAACCACATTAAAGAATGAAAATGTGGGTGAAGGGGACAAGAGAACAGGTGTTTATTTAGAAACAAAGGGTGGTGGGGCAAAAGCTCCCACTATGGGGGGGCCCTTAAGGTAGGACTCTAGAGAGCGGCGAGCAGTTTGTGCCTTAGCAAGCTTTCCAGGAGATGCTGCCGCAGGCCTGAGGTTGGGAACCCCTGCCTCAATATCACGCCTGTGCACTTTCTGCCTCGTCTTGCCAATGTCACGTTGATTTGGGGAAATGCCGTACTGCCAGGTGGGAAGAGCATCATGGCCAGCACGTGGAGCATTTCGGTTGAGGACAAGTCAACAGAGTCCTCACTGTGTGATTTGGGAAACAGAGCAAGTTCTGGTCTCTGTGCAAACCCATTCAGTAGCCTAGATTTCTGGCAAGTCTTTGACAAATGAGCTCCCTGGTAACAGCCTCAGTTCCTCAAAGGTTCCCCTGGCTGGCAGCAATGAAACAGCTACACAGGAGACAACCTAAGTTCTGTTAACCCTCTGTTAGCTAGAAGCATAGGATTAATGGTCTGGCCAGACACTCCAGTTTCCACCTCTTTCCCTCCCACCGGACTGCAAAGGAAAACTGCTTCCTGAAACGCTGCCTCATCACGCTGCCAGGTCTGTGCGATTGAACAGCCAGGTGGGAGGTCAACAGAGGCAAAAGGTCACCGCAAACTAAATCTAGCTGCTGAGGCTCCTTGTGCTTCTCCTTGCTGGTGTGGAGACAGATCGGATTAACAAAAATTATTGAATGTGGCAACTCTCCTTTTCTCCTTTCTCACGTGCTCAGTGCCCATGGCTGTAACATTTCTTAATGAATTGCACGTCCCTCATCTGTCCCTCATCTGCCTGATGTTTCAAGGCTAATTATAGCCCAGCTAGAAGCGATCAGAGCTGAGCCAATAAGGCAAGGTTTCTGGGCGCTTTTGTCGTTGGGTTGGTGTGCGCAGTGGGTTTTTCTGGTGATCCTGTCCTTCACGGTCACTGTTTATAAAAATATCAAGCAAGTCTGTGACAGCGACAAGCCAGTCCTCGGGTGACAGGCAGACCATGCCACTCATCGGCGATTGTGGGGTCTCTACTTAGCCTTTGACACACGTCTGTGTGCTACCTTGTGGTCCGCATGTGCTTCATGGGTTTTTTTTACCCCCCGCTTTGTGAGTTTTGTGCCTTAGAGCAGCATCTCCCACCATCTCCTCAGGAATTTCTCCGGGGACCCGAGATCATTTGAATGAATTTAAGCAAAATGTAGCTGGGACCGTGCTAATATTTGGTCACATCGGTCAGAACCCAGTAACTCTTCATTCAACAAGGTGATCTTGCCATCCCATTTCCTAGGTCCTGTGGTTGAAAAATTTTGAATTTAGAAAGTAGACTATGCACTAGCACAGAGAGGCCCAGCAACTACTTTTCTAATGATGAGAATACCTGGATTCAGCTACAGGGAACTTTTGTGAGGCCCTCATGACATTTTGTTAATGATTTTTGCTTATAGTAGAAGCTCAACATCTTTGTTGATTCAGTATAATGTACAAATGTGAGTTTCAGCTATCTAAAAGCGCAGAAACTGGAGTAGAGACATCAGGTATCTCACTAAAGTAAAATGAGTGCTTAATTAATCAAACTTGGGTTCTTGGGTTCCTTTTTTGGGGGCTGATGGTGGAAGAAAGAATTGGGTTCCCGCTTTTTAGTAAAAATATGCAAAGCAGCAACCTGAGTTCACTCTTGTAAGTGCTCTGAAGATGGGACTTCTTTCTCCCTCTCAGATGTATGATGCTAGAAGAAAGATTTGCAGAATTACCTGCAAAAGATATTAAAAAATTTTGAAGTCACTTGCACAGTACAGATTGCTTATGGAAAGATTAAGCATTCTCATTCAGAGTTCTTGATTTCTTCTAAGTGCTTAAATATACGCTATCATGGCAAATAAAACACATTTATCTATACTCACTATAAAATCAATTGTAATTTTTGCCATGTGTTTTGCTGCCAACCACTCTCAGATTGTGCCGGAACAGGAAAATTGTAAACATCAACATGGACTTTCTTAAATGAAGCTGGGAAGTTGAGAGGAAAGGGCCCTTGTGCTCACTGCCCTGGTAGTGACTGACATAAAAGACTCTGCCAGAACCACACATGTGCCGTAGGCCACTGCAGCCTGGTACTAAATGGACTCAGACTCACACTGAAGTCCCTCTTGGTATTAATCGCCATGGCCAAGGGTTATTATTTCAAAACACCCGATGTAACCTGCTCACTTTTGTTTTTGAAAACTTCCTCTTGCCTCAACTTCTTGAATATGTTTATGAATCGCTCTGGTGCACTGGCTCTCGGTCGCAATGCTCAGCTGTTTCTAAATAAGTACCATTGTTTGTGGGGAGACCTTCTGATTTATTTAGGCTGACCAAGTGATGCGTGAGAAATTTTTTGAATACAAAATGTTAATCAGCTTTTTTTTCCCTGTAAAAAATTCCTGAGATAACCAACTTCAAAGAAAGAAAGGTTTATTTGGACTCGCAACATGGTTCACAGAGGTTCCAGCTTTGGGGTGCTGCAGTACCTCAGGGTGGAAGGTGTGCACGAGGGGGCCTTTCCCTTGATGGCAGCCAAGGAGCAAAGAAGGAGACAGGAAGGGGCTGGAGAAGTCCCAGTATCCTTGTCGCATGAGTATCCGCCGATGACCTAACTTGGTCAGTACCTTCACACAATCAAGGCTCAGCTCTAGGAGGTCGAAGCTTTGTTTTTTCGAGTCATAGCTAAAGACAGATTATTTCTTTCCTTTCAAAATGAATGTATACTGTCCGGAAACTTGCTAGAAGACCTATCGATCATGCCAGAGAGTCTAGAGATCATTTTTAAAGCCCCGTTGTCCTCCGGGAACTCTAAAACCAAAGAGAAATGGGTTTGGATCATGTAAATGATGTTGGCGAGTCATGAAACTATTTGCTTTCACTTGTAAGTACTAAAATATCATTTAAATTAAATTTCAGGTGATGGGGGGACTACCCACAGATCTGAAGTCATTAGCAACTTCTGGGGGAATTCACTTGACTTATGTGTATTTAAATATAATACTTGATGAAATTAGGAGAACTTCTCCACTATCTACAGGAAAACGCAGGGACAGCCAATATCAGTTTCGAGTTTTGGTATTAGTTTAAGTAGCAGGTAGACATTTCTAATCAATAGCAGCAGTCCTTCTCTTAAGCTCGCATATTTATGCCTCAGAGTCCACGATCCAGGAAGCTATTACCATATGAGATGACTGGGAAATAAAATATATTTCTTATTTTTGGAGTGGTAAAGAGGATGGATTTTATAGTCAAATGTCTTAGGAGGTTCAAATCCCAGTTTGCCAATTTCACGTCGTGAGACACAGGAGACTTAACGTAAGTAGATACTCTTGGAGGCTAATTCTTCTGCTTTTGCCAAAGACAGATAACAGTCCCATATCAAAGGATTGCTGCAAAGGTAACAAAAATTGCTTGTAGTTTGTGTAGTGTCCCTAACAAACGGAGGGTACTCCAAAAATTCTAGTTGTTACTTTAATACACCTTGCTGTGATGTGGCTATGAGTTCTAGGACGTATCTTGTGGTGGGAAGTAAAATCCCAGCTTTGAGGGGTTATACGGATTGTCTAAAGCAAACGTGGAGGTTGGCACAGCAGGGTGCTTCCTTGATTCATCCCCTCTCTGTGATCGTGGCTTTATTTCCCATATTCACGGGAGACTTCACGCTGGAAGCTGTTCACTAATCATCACAGCAACCTTAGGAGGCAGCTGTCCATGTGTCTAGGTAGTGGAAAGTCACCCGAGGCAGGAAGAGACTAAATAACCCAGACAGACAGAGTTAGGAGTCGGCGATGGTCCAGCTACACGACAGCAGTGTCTTTGGGAATTTAGGAAAATGCCGATTCTCAGGCTTTGCTCTGATCTCCTGACCAGCCGTGCTGTGTGTGGAGGAATGGGAGAGAAGTGGAGAAATGCGTGTCTTACCTGGGAAAGTGACCCTGAGGGTCCAGGAAAGGCAGAGGGCGTGTCCTGCTACAGATGCACGATGAAGCACATTTTCAGAGATATTCTGTGTTTGCTGTCTGTGTGTGTTTTTCCAGTTTACCCCAGAATTCTGAATGTGCTTTTTCTTGTGAATGGGGAGACTGGTTGATTGTGTTGTTGTTGTTGTTAGGAGTTACGTATTTCAACAGAAAGACAAGAAGTCCCTTTTGGTCCTGAATTATACATAAACGAGTTTATTATAAAAGGCAACTGAGTTACTTTATACCACAAATGTGAGAGGAGTGCCCTGAATTTTCCTTCCTGCTGTTTCTTTGAGCCTTTCCGTTCAGCTCAGCACTTCTGATCATCTAGGAAGCTTTAATCTCCGTATGAACTTGGAAGTGCATTGTTAAACGTCTGTAGTAGACAATTAAAATGACTATAAATGTCCAAATGTGAGCAGAGCTGAGGGGTGAGGATGGCTTAGTCATTTTGGGATTGGACCATTGTGATTGTCTCACTTGGCAGACAGGCCCATGCTGTGTGTGTGTGTGTGTGTGTGTGTGTGTGTGTGTGTGATGGTACTGGGGATCGAACACGGGACCTTCACACTGAGTTGTATCCCCACCCTATTTTTTGTTTTTAACCTTGAGTCAGGGTCACCCTAACTTATTAAGTTGCCCAGGCTGAGCTCAACTTTATGATCCTTCTGCTTCAACCCCACTGAGTGCGAGGATCACAGCTCTGCGCCACCAGGGCCAGAATCGACCTGTTACTTTTGTCCCCAAGGCAAAAGAAGGCAGTCACATGCTCTTACCACACTTGCCCACTCTTCATTTTGAAAATGACAGAAGCCACCCAGTGTGTGAGGTGTAGGGCTAGCGCCCAGCTCCAGGTCTGTCTGACAGCGCAGCGCTTTCTCCTGGTCACATGCTTCATGGGACTGAAGAGGATGGAGATCGGGAAATCTGAGGCCTTCGCAGCCCTGAGGTAGACAAGCCAGGCCGGCTGCTCAGTGTTTCCGGAAAGAAAGAGAGAGCTTGGATTTAGGGGATCTTCCTGGTGATGGCGCCGTGGCAGGCCTCAGCCAGTCCACCGTTTCCAGTCACTTCGAGAGTCGTCTGGGCATGTGCGTGAGGTTTGCCAGGAGCCCGTTTACCACATTTGATTAGGGGTGAACCGACTCCCACCACTGATGCAGAGGGTGACTTCACGAGGAGGAAGGAGTTGTGGAGTCGAATGTCTAGAATGACAGACAGCCCAGCCCCTCATGACCAAGACTGCGGGGCTCAGTCTTTTGAGAACCTAAGCACCACCTGTGCCCTTTACTAAAAGAAGCTTCTCGGGTCTCACCCCGAGTTTTGACCCGGTAAGTCTGAGGCAGAGCCTAGGAGTCTGTTTGTTCTTCTTTAAGGCACCTGGCCATTCACATGCCTTCTTTCATGAAATAGTTGCTTGGTCGTGTGTTGGGCTGTCAGGCAACATCACTTTAAATGGAAGGGGCGTGGGGGGCGGGGGGGGGGGTTAGTGGCCGAAGTGCGAAGTGGGAGAGACAGACAGGAGTGCTCTCACAGTATTGAGAACTAAACCCAGGGTCTCCACACTGAGCTGCAGCCCTGCCTTCCTTTTATGTTTTTAAGTTTGAAACAGTGTCATTAAGTCATTAAGTTGCCCAGGCGGGGCTGGAACTTATGATACTCCTGCCTCATTCTCCCAGAATACCAGAATTGCAAGTGTGCGCCATTTGGTCCAGCTAAGGTCTAAGTGTACAAGCTGATGTGATTTTGTCCTGACCTGTGCACCCAGTGTTAAAACAACTACAAACCCACCCCACTGCGTTCTTAGGTCTTTCTTTCTCCTCAAGAGGGCAGCATCACAATTCCAGTTCCGGTAAATCACCTTGAACTTTTCATTCACCTACCGCCATCCTGGAGCCTGAGGTGAGAGGTGGCAGCTGTGTTTTGGACTCGAAATGAGTTTCCTCCGTGGGAAGCAGAATGCTGCGGAGCTGCTGTCCCCGAATGGGCTCCGGTCGGGGCAGACAACATCGGAATGGCAGGCCAGGCCGGGCAGCTGGCTCTTCACTGACACTACTGCTTACGTCCATGGCTCCCAGAGGCAGTGAGTAAGATTTCAGGGAAGGATAACTGGGCGCAAAATAAATGCTGCGGCTGAGGTAAATGCTAATGAAAATCTGCGAGATCACCTGCCTCCGAGCAGTGGCAGCAAAGACGGAAACCCAGGGTCTCGTTGAACAGACTGGCTAGTAACGGGGCAGTTCCCTCATTGGAAGCTACCTAGTGTCACCACCTCCATAGAGTATTGTGATTTGGATCTGGAGCGTCCCCAGAGTCTCATGTATTTGAATGTTAGGGATTGTCTATGGAGCCATGTGCTGTTGGGAGATTGGGGCCCAGTCTGGAGGGATTACAGGCATATAAATTGGATTACAGGCGTGTAGTGGGGGCTTACCACACCTACCACACCTGGACCCAGGAGGGGCTGATCCCTGGGAGGAGACCTGGAAGGACAGATAAGCTGCTTCCTGCCTTCCTTGAGGACGAGTCCCAATGTGCCCTGACTTGCACTCCTGTGTGTGATGTTGTGAGAAGCCGCCTCCACCTCGGCCTCTGCCATGTCCTTCCATTGATGCCAACCACCCTTGAATGAACTGTGACCTTCTGAAACTGTGAGCTAAAATAAACCTTTCCTCCCCTAAATTTGTACACGTCGGGTATTGAGTCACAGCAATGAAAAAGTACTTGAGACATATAGTAATGACTTACTTCATTCCCTCCAAAGCTGGACATGTCAGTGAGCCAACATGTTCTCAGCATAAATCGTGCCTTCTTCAGCAGTTGGCAGCCACTCTCAGTCAGTCATCAGGCGTGAGAAAAGCCGAGGTCATCAGACTCACATGTATGAATGGGTAAAGCATAACTGGGAGAGTTTTCCTGCTTGATCTCCACGGTTGTGTGTTCATTAATAGATCACATGGCCATCAAAATAAATAGGGCAGTGGAAGTTTCTTTTGTACAAGGTTAAGCAGATGTGTCTTATTTTAAAAAGCCTGAATAAATTTTATCCCAGTGAGATATAAATAAAATTTGGGAGGCAGAGCAAATTAAAGAGGCACTAGAGGATATAATGAATGTTTCATTAGAAGGCTTGCTTCATCGCTTAGCCAAGAAGCTTCCCTATTCAGAGGGATATCTCTGAAGCTCCGAATCAGAGCCCTAGAGCAAAACCAGGAGCCCAGGCACCAAGGGCTGCCTCAGATTTCACAGATACTAGAAAACTGGAATTTCTATGATCATTTGCCTTAGTGCTGCTTAGCAATTCTCTAGACAGTGATGTCTGCTACCTGCATCTTCTTTCTTGCAGTAATAGTGGTCGTCATTTCAATATTAAGTTCACGAATAGGATTTCCTGATGCTTTCCTAATGCTGTGCCGCTGACAGGTTCTAGGATGGAGACTTGCAACCAGTGTAGCGCAGGAGGCAGGTCGGCACCCCGCCTCCCTGCACGGAAGGGGCGGCTGGCAATATTTTGGGGTCAGAAAGAGTTTTTCCAGAGAAAGAGTTCATGGCAGGGCTGCCCTCATGCCAAGAAAAAGACGGATTTGGGTAAGTAATAGAGGTGTTGGCTTTCTGTTCCAGGTCACCGGTAGCTTGTTTTGTCCTGGAAACGCTACATCCAGGCTCTCTAAGGACAGCAGGACCGGTCTTGAACCACCTAGGGGCAGGATTATGGTTTCTAGTTTTCATTAGGCTTGGAACAAGAGCTGGTTCTTCATCACCTGCGACCAGGCCGCTATTGGCTCACTTTGCTGCTCTTCCTGAGAGGGCAAATCCAAATCTGCTAGAGCACGTGCTTCTCATTGATGAGTCTCATGTCATCACTGGCTTCTTTGCTCGTCAGCAGATAATAATAAATCTTCCTGCAGTGCAGGCAGTCCTCGGCCACAAGGTGAAAGCAGGCAACAGAGGGGAAGTACACGGGCTGGGAATACGGTAAGAGGCAGTGTGCCCCGTCCTTCCTGAGTTACTGAGCAGTGGCCACGGTTCGCTGAGTGTCGAATGTTTGGAAGTGGTGTTTCCTAGATGGGAAAGATCTCTGGAATGTGAATTATCAGGAAGACAGTGATGTTAAGGCGGGGTTCTTGGGTCTAGGGGTGTAGCCCAGCAGTTCCAGTGCTTGCCCAGCTGACTCAAGGCCCTGGCTTCGAATCCTCAGCAACGTGGAAGCTGGGCGTAAGTGGCACATGCTTGCCTGTAGTCCCAGCACTCACGAAGCTGAGGCGGGAGGATTGCCTTGTATTTGAGGTTGGCTGGGCTACTCAGTGAGTTCAGGACCAATCAGGACTATGGGCCAAGATGCTGTCGCAAAAAGAAGGAGATACTGACCTTGTTTTCCTTCCGTTGGCCGAAAGCTGACCCTAGGGTTACCTTGACAAATATGCTTCCCTAAACGCACATAAAGTAGCTCATGACGGCATTGTTTGGATCCTCTAGAACCTGGGGCACTCGCTCAGTTTGAAAGCACAACAATCTAGCACGTCGGCACACGAACATCCTAGTTATTTTACGGTGCTTTAAATGTGGAACTTAATTGTTTAAATTTTAGAAAGAAAACAGTGAATACTTTCGATCCATACTTAATACAAGTTCTCTTACTTGTTTGATTTTAATAAACAAATGCTCCCCACATTCTCTTTGTGTGATTATTTTCTGGCTAATTATTTACTGGACTATAAAATGAGTTTGTAGAATGAAAACAATTGAAAGTTGTAACAGAGTGCCATCTACTGGGGAAATGGCACAATGCATTAAAACTAGAGGCTAGAACAACAGTAAATTGAAAAAGAACTCAATGAATGCATATTAAAAGAATTATGGGAAGAAGTGGGAAGTTTACATTTTGCTAAATAAAAGTCCTTATTTGCACTTCAATGTGCCTCTTTTATGTGATGCTTTTGTTTCAGCATTAGGATGGACCCAGGAGAAGCTCTCAGTCTGTTCTTAAACTCTTAAAGCTTTCAAATGGCCAAGACTTTTCTGATCCCGGCTCTCATGACAGAGAATAGAAATGGGCTCACAGGGGAGAGAGGCCCGCCCACGCCCTCCCGCAAGGCCACGGCAGACAGCAGGTTTCCATCAGCAAAGTGCCTCTCACTTAAAGGAGGTAAGAGTTACTCGGTTCTACTACTTCCTTGGCTACTCACGATTTCAGGAATGCCAGAAGCTACCCACAGCCAAAATGGGTGTCTCTTCTGCCGGCTAGACAGGTTGTTAGGCAATCTTGTCACTAGTATTCCTCTTTTCAGGGGACACTTGTTTCCTTTCTTTTTCTATTTGATCTGTTTGTCTGTTTGCGCCGTAAGTTCCCAAGGACATGCTTACACCAGGAAGCTTTCACTGGTTTCTCTGTCTCTGCATATCTAGAGAGCAACCAGCAGATTTGACATGTGCATTTCTAACCAAGAGGGCGGTGGCAAGTGGGTAGAACCTGTGTCATGTGACCCTGGCATCCTGGGAGCGGTGATATCTATGGAGGAAATCTGAGCCTCGGAAGCACAGGGCCTGGGCTTCAGGGGTCAGTTGACAGCAGGAGCTTGGCAGAAGATCCCCAATGATGGACACAGAGCGCTCGGAACCAAGTGCCCGGCTGAGCAGTTGCACCGTGAGAGGCAGGGCGGGGGCCATGTTGCTGCAGGCACAGCGCAGCCCAGCCTCGAAGAGGCCTTGACCCCTCCAACCCATTGGAGGTGAATTTCCCGCCTCCTTCCCATCTGCCAGAGGTGTCTTCTGGGCGTGCGATCCAGCTGTAACTCGGATTCCTCACTGGCATCCTGGGAGCTTGGCTTCTATCCTGTGATAGATTCCAGGTTCCCTGGATTACACAGTGTACTCTTTCCTAACCTATAGTTTACCTCACACGTGACTAATAATTTTGTTATCTGTGGAATTCTGGGCTTGACAGAATTTTCCTCCAACCCTGATGACACCGTCTTCTAGTGTCTTGGTGTTGAGAAATTTAACGATGATGGACATTTCTCAAAATTCTTAGTAGGTTGTTTTGCGTTTTCAAAACATTTTTTTAAATTCTGGGAATTTTTAAATCATTTCTTTTGTGGTGGTCTCCTCTCCTTGATCTTGCTTTTCATCCTCCCTGCGGAGGCCATTTATTGTGACACTTAAATATAGCATGTCGGGCACACTGTGGGTTCCATGGTCCTGCAGGGCGGATGGGACAACTCGCTTATTTCTCATCTCTGTGCCACTTTGCTTTGCCCTCTGAAGGAGTCACATCGTTCACCTTTTGTTATATAATATTTGATTATCTCCCTGCCTCTAGCGGGCCATCACACCGCTCCCCCATTTATCTGCGTCTTGGACCCCACTTCCTGGGAAGATGCCGGTGCTGCCCTCCCACACCTGCTCAAGGCTCATAAGATTTTTCTGTTCATTCAATGAGGTGCCCTATCTCATCAAAAATCCACTTTTTATTTATGGTACTTGGAGTTGGGGTTCTTTCACTCGCTATTTGATAAAGTTCGGCATGAGGATGAGTACGGGTATCTCTGGAACCACACCCCAGACACTGCAGTCTGTCTGATGGCTCTGCGTGCACAAAAAACGGGAGGCGCCGTCTCCGCGCAGAAGCTTGGTTTTAGACAGAGGCCAGTTCCGGTGGTGATCACCAGAGCGGGAGTCTCATGATGAGAGATCACTTTCTGTAGTCCGAGCAATAGGAATCTAAGGAAAAATGAACGGGAAAATGATCCCTGTCCCCACGAGCAGTCTGCAGGCGTGGCAGGGTACTCGACAGGAGACTGCGCTCGAATTCTGTTTTCTTTTCAACAGCTATAGCCAAAAGTCTTTCTTTATTGATCACCACAGAGAATGACTGATAAGAATTTCCTAAACACGATGGATGTCTGCTTTCTTTCCTCTGCCTTAAAAATGAGCGTTCCACCTACCATCTCTGGCCGTGCTGTTGAAATTCCACATATTTGTCGAGGCTTACAAAGGTGCCATTTCCTCCATGAAGCCGGCCCTATTGGCCTCAGGTAACATTAACCTCTACTTCTCTAATTACAGTAGATTTTGTAGTTTCCTCAGCATTACGCATCACTGTGGTTGGTAGTTACCGAACAGTTATTTTTATACTTGTCTGCATGATGTTAGGTGTGGTGGTTTGGATCTGGAGCGTTCCCCAAAGCCTCATGTACCTATGGATATTGTGTGCTGTTGGGAGGTGGGGCCTGGCTGGAAGGGGGATGCTTGGGGCCTGACCCAGAGGGATGTGTGCTGGCTCTGCCCTTCTTCCTAGGCTAGTCTCAGTTCTGCCATGCTACGGTGAGGATCTCTGTCTCCAGAGCATTAGTTCCAGCTCTGGCTCTGGCTGTGGCCGCACCATGGGATTCCTTTATTCTCCAGCCACCCCCTCATTAATGGATCGTGACATTCTGCAACGGTAAGCTGAAGAAATTCTTTCCTCCCTGAAGTTCTGTATATTGTGTATTGAGTCACAGTGATGAAAAAGTAACTAAGACATTAGGTCAGAAGGTTGGCCAACATAATATTCAAACTTCCTTGTAGTAATTCTGTAATTTCTTCGGTAATTCTATCACTAGTATGAGCTGTTAACACATCGAAGGGTAAAATGAGGCATGCCATCTCATGGGCCTGGAATTACCACTACCTTGTAACTCCTTCTTGGCACCCAACAGCGGAAGTCCAATGGATTTTCCTTTTGAATCTCCCAAGGTGTAAAGAATGTACTTTCGTTTGGATTCTTTCAAAAATAGCCCCCCAGACAAGGGCTCCTCTGTGAGTAGCTTATTTGGTGAGATGATTCTTGGAAATATGAGCAAAGAAATTAAGAAAATGGAGGAGCCAGTAAAAGAAAATAGATCAAACTAGGTACCAGTGAAGTGCATCTCTGTTGGGGAGCTGAAGAGACAGCATAGAACATGCTTCAGCATTCTTTCCTGGAGGAAGCGAAGCAGGGGTCCGAGTGCGCCAGACCCCCTCTCTCCGCAGACGTGGACCTCTGCGTGAGCATGGCCGTGCACTCTGGTGGGGGACAAGTGCTCCCTGGTTGCCAGAGGGCGGTCTGAGTGCTGGCTTACCAGGCACTTGGAATGGAACCACTAGGCTGAACAGCGAGCCGGGAGGGATGGCGGCTCCTCCCGGTCCTGTGCAGGGGGCACCGACACCCGTTCTTGGACTTGCCAGCTGTAACCGGCTCTAGTTTGCTCCCATCTCCCCTTGCAGGAATGGCACCATCAGAAGTCTCCTGCAAGACAAATACACTCTAAAGTTGCAGAGCCTGAAGTAGGGCGGCGCTCGTGATTTAGCTCCCCCATTCTGTCCAGCGAGTCTCTTTAGTAATATTCTGGCCATCTAATAACAAACTAAGAACATCGAATAAAGCTTCCCTGTGGTCTGAAAAGCGTGAGAGAAGTGGTGTACAGGCCACCTCCGCCGCACGTTCTGGCCGTAGCACCTGCTCTGTGTCAAGGAAAAGGGGTTGGGATCTGAGACTATTTTAAGAGTTGAGGTCTTACCTAGACACAATTGTACAAACCCTTGAGTCTCCCAGACTCCATAGAAACAAACTATATTAGTTAGACAGATATAAAGAGAATATATGTGTAACACAATAAAAAAGCAAATACTGATGGTAAAAACATTAATAATAGATTCTGTTCTTAATTGTAGTTAGGTGGATTTTTAGCATGAAGGGAGCCACTTTGGACATGAATTCTGTGTAACTTCTTGTGAAAGCCTTTTGGGTTCATTTCAAAGGGTTCATTTCACAAAGCTCTTTGATGGCAGGTGACAGTTTCTCTGTTCACTACTTCCCAAGGCCTTACTCACAGGGAAGTTTTTACTTTACATTTGATCACAAACCTAATTGGATCTCCATGCACAGATGTCCAATCTCTCCAGACGTTCTGGATCTGTAACAGAGGAGCTACCAGAGGTGTGCTGTTTCTCACATTTATTATTTTTGCAAGGTATTCAGACCGTGACAGGAAGATTCATCTTGTAAATGTCACTGGTTGTAGCCTTTTCAATTCATGATACATTGTCTATAGTACAGCTGTGAGGACAGTACAAAGGAAGGTAGAACAGATTTTTAAATGAAAAGATCAAAAAGGATAATGAATATTTCATAATCTTAATTAACTTTTCTGCCCCACATTGGTTGTTACTGTTATTTGGGGCATAGGGTTGCTTATCACCTTCAGAGCTGAGTCAGAAAATCTGGTCACACACTTGAGTGTTAAAGAGCCACAACGTCTGGTCTGGTTCAAGAAATTAGCTATTAAGTTCCACAGTTAGCTCTGTGCCTATTCTGGGGAAATTGCATTACACAAGTAAATTACATTGTTGGCTTTTATAATTAGAAACAAGTTATTAAGTATGCTGGACTGGAGTCTACTGGTGAGAGAGATGGGAATTGCTAGGTTTGGGGGAAAAGAAATTTGCACCACTTGTATTCATTTGGGTTCTTTCAAATAACAGAATTTAGAGATTTTATCAAAAAAAGTCTATTAGGAAGGCTTAAAAATCCAAGGATAGAGACGGTCCAAGATGGCTGCTCAGCCGTGAAGCAGATCTCCCTTCCAGCCAGTGGGAGTCTGCTGCAGATCTCGGTGAAGACGGAAGCCTGAAGATCAGCCACTGAAGAGCAGCACCAGGCAAACAGGCACAAGTCGAGACTGGAGCGAATCTGTGCTGACGATCTGCGATGTGTAGCGAGTCGGCGTCCGTAGACAGTCGCAAAGGCGAGAGCTTTCCCAGAGGAAGAAGCTGTGACAATCTTCCCTCATCCTTCCTTTTTATACCCTTGGAGTTCCAGTTGGCCCTCCCACATCTGGGCGGGTGCTCTTCTCTCACTGGCCAGCCTTCAAATGACTCACACTTTAACCCAGACCAGTTCCTGATCCCCAGTCTAGGGTGGCTGGCAAATCCTAACCCTAATGGAGGTGTGGGTCCTGGTGCCCCCAAGTTGACGTGATCCCTTCAACAGACACACCGCTGTACTAACCCATCAAGACATTTTTTTTTAAGTTAAAATTTTAAATTTCACTCTCCTCACATAATTCAGTAAGGTAGATATAATCTAAGATGTGCCTGTTTTTGGATAGAAAACCAACTAGTTTATCAGTTTTTAAACTTATGGCCTCAAAAGTGGGCTTGGAGCCTTTTGTACTTTGTGTTGAGATGTGATGTCATTAAGGTAAGAATAGGGCCAGGTGTGGTGGTGCACATGTGAAATCCCAGCATTGCAGGAAAGCGAGGCAGGAAGAGCACAAGTTTCAGCTCAGTCTGAAAAGAGCAATTTAGCATCTTTGTGAGACTCTGTCTCAAGACAAAATAAAATAAAAGGGTTAAGATATAGCTCAATGTGAAGGTCCTAAATTCAATCACCAGTACCCCACCTACACACGAGAGAATATGAACATCTTAAATCAGATTGCAAGACTGGAACCGAGGCATATTGAACTACCGAAAGGACAGCAGCATACTGCCTCTTTCAGGAAACGCATGCATTTATAAATCCATTTTTCTCCAAGTGCTTTGCATATTACAGGGCTGGTCCGTACAGAGTAAGCACCTACTTGGTGAGTGAACAACAGTTTTGCTGATAGCTAATTTGGTAGATCAACCAACACCACTGGGAAGTTTGTTATGAAAAAAAAAACCCAGGAAAAATTAATTGAATTCTCCAGGAATTGGTTCATTTACTGAATTTCATTTTAGCTTTAAACAAAAATCAGCACTTTCTCCAGCCATACACTTGACTGCTGACAAAATCCTTCACGTGGGAGTGGCACTTGTGACATTCCGCTTGTATTGTGATATCTAGTATGTCAGCCGGACATTCCTTTGTGTCATCGTATCTCTTGCTTTGAACTTGATGCATAATGTAATGTTTATTAGTGTGGATTGTAATTTATCATTATGAATTATTAATTTAATCATTAGACTCTATGCTTGATGAGAATTAACAGTTAAAAGCATACATGATGATTTCATTTGTCTGTATTTGTGTAGAGCCAAGACAAGTTTATCTTGATTCACAGCTCAAGGCTCTTGGACAGGGAACTTTCCCTACAGAAAGTTTATATTCAGAATTCAGTTTCTTTATTTCACTGAGTATTTACTGACCTATCATGTGAAGGGTTACTGGCTCTGTAACAGTCACTGTACCATCGCTGGGACAAATATTGACATCTTCAACTTACAGTGTATTTGGCCTACAGTTCCAGCGAGTTCACTCCATGGTTGGCTTGGCTGATCCTGAGGTAGAAAGATAATGGAGAGAGAGAGATAAAGAGGTAAAGAAAGACAGCAGACAGGGAGAAAGAGTCTTCTGGGTCATGCCCCCAATGACTCATCTTAGCCAGGCCCTGCCTCCTAATACCACATTCAGCTGTGAGCTCACCAGTGGACCACTCTGCCAGGAGAACAATGCTGTCACGATCCAAAATCACCTTCCAAAAGCTCCATCTTTGAAATATTTGGAGGGACATTTTAAATCTTAAATAATGACAGATGTGAAAAGCAGGAAGATATAATCTAAGGACTCAAAGAGCCTGACACAGGGATGAGGGGAAGATCGATTCTTCTACCGGATGCTAGTAGATACTCGGGATGCCGACCGGGCCTCTGGGTCTGTCCTCAGTCCAGCACAGACGAATGCCGCCAATAACCGGCAGTGTCCCCTGTGCACCTAGGAACGGAACGTGGCAGCCAGGCCTGCGGTCTCCAGTAGGAACAGCGTGCCAGAGTCTACACGGTAGAAAAAGCTTAGTTTTGCTATTCTCTAATCAGTCAGTTGACTTAATCAAATTTGCTTGGTAGAGGATAAGTGCCAAGAAAATACCTAAATTACAGGAAATGGGTTCGCTTCTGGTAAGCGCTCTTTCCTTGCAGGACCGGCTCTGCCACCTGCCACAGCCTCTGCTATCTGCATGTATGGTGGTGGTGCGAGTGTGCTCTCTCAGAGTTTCACTGCAACACTCACGCTCTGATCAGGACTCTACACTTATGACTTCACTTAAGGGCATTATTTCCAAATACAAGCACATTTAGGCTTAAAGCTTCAACATAACGAACTTTGGGGCTATAAATACGTGTGTTTTATAATAATACATGATATAAAGGATAGACTTATGTCTCCTTCTGAAGAAAGAATTGTCATATAGGAGTTGTAGATTTAGATAGAATTACCATTAAAAGAAGTGAGCCATCATAATCAATTCTTTTATTAATGTTTTCCACAATAGTCATATATATGTTTTAAGAACATCAGGTTTTATAGGTTGATTTTTGGAACTTGAGTATTATAATTCATAATCATAGATGGATTTGCAAATTTGTATTTAACAAAAATGTACTTTGCTAAATCATAGTAATACCTTTAAATTATAATTAAATATTAGAAATTATATTAGGTACTTTTCTGTTACTGGGACAGAACACCCGCCATGCACAACTTAAAGGAGGAAAGTTTATTTTAGCCCACAGTTTCCAAAGGTCACAGTCCATATTCAGGTGGGCAGCTGGAAAATGATGGAATCACGTCACAGGGCTGGAGCCAGGGCCAGGGCAAGTGCCCGAACTGTAGACAGAGGTGCTCATGGCTTAGCAGAACAAGGAGCAGTCTGGGAGGAAGGGCAGACCCAGCACGTGGCCCTCCAGGTCAAGACCCACAGGCACGCATCCCTTCCAGCCAGGCCCCACCTCCCAACAATACCCATGTCCTAGGTACGTGAGGCTTGGGGACCATGCCGGATCCAAACCACCACAAAAATACTAACTCTCAAATGACAGTAACTGAAAAATTGTGGCTAGGAATTTTTGTCTTAGAAATGCTAATGAAAAAATGTCACCCTTCCTGTACCTATGAACGTGCCTCAGATAAAAACGTTGCTTACTGGTGTATGTTTAATAGACTGAGCATATCACACTTCGTTTATGGTTATATCTACTGCAGTGGATTACAAAGACATGATTTCATGTCTGTGTGTGTGTGTGTGTGTGTGTGTGTGTGTGTGTGTGTGTGTGTTAGGTTTTCTACTCCTGCCTCCAAGAAGATCCATTTCTTATATTGATAAGTTACTAGAACTGGCTGTTCCCCACAGGAAATAGAAAATGTGTCCATCCTTGGATTTCAGTGCTCTTGCTTTTCTCTCCACCCCTCCAGGATTTTATATTTCACAGTAAAATAAGTAAATAATATTCACTGTTTGTTATTAATTTAACAGCCAGCCTGCATTTTAATATAACGGCAGCTTCTGTGGCTAACGATGTCCGCCCATTTCTCTCTCGTTCTGACAGAACTGAGCTGTAGGGCATTCATCCTGCTGACAAAACAGGATCCTCTGATTTTAATCACAAAACTTTTGTAAAATGCTTAATGAATTCTTGGTGAAGATCTAGAAAGTTATTAAAATTTGATTATTTATATTCTTATCTCCAAATGAATATCTTTTAAAACTATTAACATGGCTTGATGATGACTCAAGGGGGGCTCCAGGTGACACAGAAACATGGGGCTAATGACTGAGATGCACACGAGAAACACGAGGCAAGACGCCTGTGCACAAGGTAGCGCAGAGCTGTGAGAACCCAGCGTGGAAATAATCGTCTGTTCATGCCTCTGAGCTACAGTATGGCAGAAGATGTACAGCCATAATATGGAACATCCACCGATGCTTTTCTTGTATAGCATTTTCCAATTAAAAGACATATATTAACCCTGGTTTAGAACCACTCATAAGTAGTATCCAAATTAATATATGAGCTCAGAGATAGCTACCATTAACATTTTAGTGTCTAGGCTGCCTAAAAAATTAAAACTGCATAACATATTTTGGAATGCTGTGTTTGCCTAACAATACTTTATAAGCATTTTCTTATGCTATTAAGTATTAATTAAATGTGACTATCCTATATATATATATATATATATATATATATATATATATATATACCAAAATTTACTTAACATATCTTCTTGATGAAAATTTATGTTATTTGTAATTTTCCATTTTAATATTGCCTTAAATAACATTTGGTATAAAGCCCTGTAACATTTTCTTATGATAAATTCTTAAAAGTGGAAGACTTGAGTTTATATCTGTCAATATTGCTTTTCAGAAAGACATAGCAGTTGATACTTCTATCATTAAATTGGAATGACCCTTTTTCTATATATTTGTTGATACATTGTTGTAATTTTATGCTTCTCTATTTGATAGACAAAGTTATGATGTTATCATCGACTACTCAGAGACTGAGCACTGCACCTGGACACAATGTACAGCCAGCCCTGTACACTCGTGGGCTGTGAATCTCCGTAGTCTGTCTGCAGTAAGGTGAAAATATATGGGAAGAATCACATCTGCAATGAAAATGTGATTTTTTTGCCATTATTCTTTGACATATACAACTACTTCTACAGCATTTACATATTAGGTATTGTAAATCACATAGAGACTACATTATATAGGAGGATGGGTGCAGGTTACATGCATCTGTTACACCATTTTCCATGAGGGTCTTGATGTTTGGGGTTCCAGCCCACCTTCCAGCCTATCTTTGCTGCTCTAGAGACAGGTGGCTTTCTACCAGTCCCTTCAACGTATGTGCTTTTGAGTGCCTCAACAAAAGAGTGAAACTTTACAGTATGAAGTTTTAAGTCTGGCAAGCTAGTCATTTTCTCCAGATGAGGACACAGAGACGTCAGTGATTCTGCAAGGACTTTCTCTTCCTTTACATTCTTTAATTTCCGGGCCCAGTCCTTTCTTTCCACTTACGCAGCCATTCTAGTGTACTGAACATACTCATGAATATTTGGATATGCGCATGACTCCCCACTGTCACACACATGTTGAACCCGAGAGCCCTGTCCACGGCGGTTCCTTCCCTCTGCTGCGGCTCTGCGGAAGTGTCACTTCCGGGCCTCAGTCCTCACTGGACGCTTAGCCAGCAGCCTGTTTACGTCAGTCTTTGCCGTGTGGACTCTCTCCCTTTCTCCTTCCTCCTGTTTTTCTGTCTTTGGTTTCTCCTCTTCTCTTGTTTCGCACTCAGGGGAACGCAGTGCGTTGCGCAGGCCTGCCAGCCCCAGGACATCGGTGCTTTTTTCCCCAGAAAGGAAGGCCTCCACGTCGCAGCCTTACCTACACAAGTCACCTCACTGGGATGTTTTTCTGGGGAGCCCTCAGGTGACAAACTAAAAGGTAGCTGCATTCTAACAACCTGTAAAATCGGGGTATTACCTGGAGCCCAACGCCTGCACAGTCCAGACGTCCAGGTTGGAGGGGGTGGGATGAGCACCCCGGCCTCTGTGCAGAACCCCAAGGTCCCAATTTGAGAGGAGACAAAGCTATAAAGGCCGTAGTGTGTGACTGTGCAGAATCCTGAAAAACGGGCCCGCAATTACATACGAGGTGTAGCAGAAAACTATGGTGAAGGTTACATCTCTACCACTTGAGTACGTAAAAGACATCCTCACCGAGAACACAGGTTCCCTGTTGTCCTCCATCGACTTTACGGAGCAGTTCTGGACGACGTCTTCCGAGAGTGTCTTTAGTTGCACCGTCATGACTGCCTTGATACCCTGAATTGATCCAAACTGTTGACCTTTCACGGTCACTTTGATGTTGGCAAAGAGCCAAAGGTCACACGATGCCAGAGCTACTGCACAAGGTGGATGAGAAGTCGCGGTTGTGTTTTCACAGGCCAGCCTTTCCACAGGAGGGTACTTGGCAACAGCTGTCACCATCCTTTCGGCCACACCACAAGGAGGTGAATGAGGACTTCTGAACTTGTTTCAGAATGTGGAAGGACGATAGAGTACTTGTGTTGGAAGCAAGTGGAAAGAGTTTTCTAGGTCATTGACAGCAGTATACATTTCTTAAACATTCACTGTATATTTTGTTCATCCCTTGCTTTTTAATTTTTATTGTCACTTTTCAAATCCTGTTCTCTTCTATCTCAGTATCAATAAGAACCTCCTAAACATATACAAATTCATACACACACACACACACACACACACACACACACACACACACACACACACGTATACTGTTTCGTGTAGGAATTTTCTTAAAAAAAAACACTCAAGCTACATGTACTCCAGCTGGCGTGGTATCATAAAGATCCCCACCATTGAGGTGAACAGAGAGGTCATCTGCTGAGTCTGCCATGTTGCTCCTAACATATGAATTACTGTTGGTGTTTATCCACAGTGGGTGGTGCAGGAGGAGCAGCAGCTCTGAGATGCAGCTGAGAATTCTTTGTGCCTGAGGGAGAAAATGAAAGTCAATGAACCAGGGAACTGTTGCTTTGCTTGGCTTTTGTTTTCAACTGCTACACAAATTGATTTCATGATTTCTTGCACTTTTATATAACTTTCCCTCTGGGGCATTTAATAAGGATTAAAGCCACACAGCCAGCCATACTTCTAACTCTGGAATTACCACCTTGGAAGAAGGACACATTGTATTTATGAGCATCAGTATTAGTTTGGGTTCTTTCAAAAGGAATAATTTACAGATTTTATAACAAAAAAGGATCAATTAGAAAGTCTTACAAATTAGAGGACAGAGATGGTCCAAGACGGCTGCTCAGCCACGAGGCAGATCTCCAGGCCGGGACTGCAGGACAGCCGGTGAGGTGAGCGTCTGCGGCAGATCTCGGTTGTTTGAAGAACAACGCGAAGACTGGAGCCTGAAGATTGGTGACTGAAGAGCAGTGATGGGAAGACAGGTGCAGGTCGAGACTGGAGCTCTTGCTAGGCAAGTGCTTTAACCTCCGAGCTACAAACACCCCCAGATTCCATTCATTCTATAAAGCAGCTACTGAGGACCTAGAACAGGTCAGGCACAGTGCAAACTGAAATTCCTCTTACGGCCTTCAAACCTTAAAGTGTAAAACAAAACACAGTAACTGCAAATGATAAGAGGAAAACAAGTAAGGGCGTGGACTCAAGGAGAAGTAAGTCCTTTAGAGGCTGGTCAGCAGGTCTGCCTTGGGGGCAGTGCCACTCACGTGGGACCAGAAGGTGTAGGAATTACCTAGCTGCATCTGGGTGCCCAGCCAAACATCACGTGGGAACATCCTCTAGCGGAAAAGAGCATAATTTAGGAGCTTCAGCGGATGCTACCAGAGAAGCAAAATGGACAAGTTGTGACTCCCTTTCTGCCAAATTATTAGAATTCCCTCCATGGTTGGCAGGGGCACGGGGACTTCTTCCTGTCACTGCCTGTCCTTATTCTTTTGTCGCATACTGCAGTTGCCCAAACCCTAGGCCTCACTGAATGAGCCGTAGGGCCCCCACGCTCCTCCTTGCAGGCAGCTGTGGGAAGGCATCCCAACAGCCACCAGTGGGGTCTTTGAGGCATTGCTGCCTCTTGGTGACCATCAGAAAGTCGCTCCACATTCATCGTCAACCTAGTTTGGCCTGAGCCTTGAATTCCTTTTCTGTACAGTGGGATCGTAACATCTGTCTCACGGATGACTCAGTAAGATTGTGTGCCAGCCACGAGAGTCTTGTCCACTTACTATAACTCAACTGCAGCACCTCAGCAGGCTCTTTTCTGAAAGGCAGTGAGAGGGCCTACACTTTATGTCTCTCATTTATAATTTCTGATAATATTGGGACACTGGAAACAACCATCCTCACGTGGTAACAATGGAGTTGGGCTTGACTGGAAAATGGTCAAGAGCGAACTTGACCTTGGGGAAACTTGAACTCCCTCGGGGCAGCGATTTCTGCATTAGAAGGAAAGCAGTCTTAGTGAGGGAATGTCTGAGAGGATCTTTTCACTGGCACGGCTCTTCATGATGTCTGTTTCAGGCATCTAGCAGGTACTGGAATCTTCCAGGTTCCATGCGGATAAGTTAACAGGGAACAGGCCGAGTTGGTCCGTTCTGTTGAGGGTTTGTCTTACAGGTTAGACTTACTAGGCAGAACCTGCTTCTAGCCCTTTCTCCTTTTCTCTATTCCTAGGGTTATATGTTCTCAAAAGACTTCAAGTGGTCAGGGCAGGCGGCCTCACCATGGACGTGTGGGTCATTTGTGACTGACTTCCCCACAGAGGGATCTCTTCAGGAACCCGCCTTTCTTTTGTACTTATCCTACAAGCACATCCGAATATAGGCACTCCGGGACTGGGCTTCAGATAAATTTGAACAACCTTAGTGAGCGTCTGTTACAAACACTGTACTTGCCAGGTATGGCAGAGGGCTCGCAGATGAATAAGACAGATCCCTGCCCTCCACAAAGAAAGAAATCAGTAGGTGTACACTAGCTATAGAACAGGAAGAACTGTCATAACTACAACAATGTGGTTGTGCTTTGTTATCAATGCTGTCATATTGGTTTCCTACTGTAGCCAAACTCGTAACTGCTTAAAGCTACAGGAACACATTTTCTTACAAAACTCTAGAGGTCTGCAATGAGACTTACAGGGCAAAAGCAAAGGTGGCAGAAGGACTCTGCTCCCTCCGGAGGCTTTGGGGAGGATCTGTTTCCTGCTACTCCCGGTTCCCATGGCTGCACTGGAGCAACCCGTGGTGTGGGGTTGCACAGATCTCATAGGCTCTGCCTCTGTGGCCACACCATCTTTTCCTGTTCTACGAAATCTGCTTTGGAGTGGACTCTCTCTCACACCTGCCTCCGTGATTGCATGTGGGACCCACTTGGAAAATCCAGGCTGATCTCCCCATTTTAAGATCCTTAAAGCAATCACATCTATAGCCAACGCCCCCCCCCCCACCCCCGCCTTTTGCTATATATAATAACATTCACAGGTTCCAAGAACTAACTCCTGGCGAGAGTCTTTTAGAGAAAGGACACTGTTAGCCTACTGCAGGTGCCACTCTAATTTTGGCATGCCTAGGACCACAAGATCTTCACTTGTGATGTCCAACATGGACGCTAGTGGGACTACTGGGTCCCCTGGGGTTGCTGAGCACTTGAACTTGAACTGAGCACTTGAGCTTTCTGAATTGAGAAGTGCTGTAAATGAGATTCTTTAGACTTACTAGATGCTGAATACATGTTGAAATGATAACATTTTAGATATATTAGAATAAATAAAACATGATGATTAAAGTTAGTGTCATTTTTAAAGTAACCACCAGAAAATTTAAAATTATATACATGCATTTGTGGCTTTTATTTCTTGCATTTGTGGTTTCCATTTATATTTTTGCTTAATGGTAGTTGAGATTTTACTAGACCTTCTCATACTGTGGCATATTAGAATAATGAGGAGATTTTTAAAAACTTCACTGCCCAGGCTAACCCTGACCTGCTGGAGATCTTTCAGGCACAGCCCTGGCTTCTGCATGTTTTAAACTCTGAGGAAATTCCAGTGTGCAACCCAGGTTGAAGATCCATTGTACAGAAAGCTCAAAGGGGGCTACCAGCGGAAACAGTTACGGGTCCAGGGGTCACCACGTGGAAACGTGTCTCCGCTCTTCACAGACAGCAGAAAATATGGCTCCTCCCTCCCTCCCTCCCTTCCTTCCTTCCTTCACTCTCTCCTTTCTTTTCTACCCTCCTAAAGGAAACAAATAAACAAAAACCAAGGAAAACTTACAAAGACATACACAGACAGGTGAAAAAGAGGACATTGGGAGGAAAAATAGAACGAATGCAAACGATGGAAGTCAGGTGAGTCAGCAAATTACACCTGAGTCCTTCTGGGTTATTGAAGGTGAGCCTGGAGTTTCTCAGCGGCTTCCTGCGAGTCAGCGCAAAGAAGCACGCACAGCCGCTTGCACGCCTCCACTCAGAATGCAAGAACGACGCGCATGGGCTGCAGCGCCGCAGGCGTCTGTGGAGGTGATGAGCATGAGCAACTGCGCGGGCTCCTCGGGCGGACCGTTATCCGTCGTACCGCAACACATACTAACGCAATAATAAAAGCGGAAAGTGGGGCTCTGTAGGGCATGGTAGACGTCTGCGTAAGCTGGGGGCCATCCTAATTCTACCTGAGATGCTCCGTTAGAGGAACGGCCTGGAGCTTATGGGTGTACAGAGGGACATCCGCCTCCACTTCCAAAAGGGACGGCTGAATGATGCTAAGATCTGGAGGACATCACGCCCAGGGAGGGGCTCTGTGGGCCCAGAAGGGAAGGCATTCCAAGCACGCGTGGGATCCAGGGCTAAGCAGCGTGCTGGCTTGGACTCTGGCAAGTCGAGCAGAGGAGGACGCAGCAAGACGTTGGGCTGGCAAAGCCACCAGCCACACTGTGCCCGCCTCAGGGCCTCTGCTAAGAAATCGGTTGTCACTCTCAAGAGAGGTACTGAGAAGCCACTGCTGAGATTTAGACTGGACACTGATGTCTGCTCACTGCTGCATTAATAATGCTGCACAAAAAATCTGCCCAGCAACAAAGAAACATCCATCACACGTCATTTCACACAAACCTGAGCCCGTGGGCATGGTTGTCTGCCTGGCTTCAGGTCTTCGGGTGGCCTGGAGTGGCTGACCACGGGCCCTGCACTGAAGGCACATGGCTATCCAAGGTCTACTCTTCATCAAGTGTGGAAATAAAGGAACGGGAGCGGGTGGATGCAGGCCCTGAGACCGCTTCAGAGGAAGGCACGTGTCCATATGTATTAAGAACGCAGGTGCCGTGGCCAAGCACAGCACCACCGCAGATGGGAGATCAGGTCTCCGTCTTCCAGTGGGGGTACTACGGGGTCAAAGGTGCAGAGTGGGGTCACCTTTACGAAGAAGTTGTCGCAGAGTCATGAACGATAATTAATTCTACCTTAGGGATGAGGCCATGGGACTTTCTGCATGTCGTTTGCTTGGGCAGTAGAAGCAGATTTGAGCAGTGTGATGCTGGATTCAGATCCACGATGAGAGCCAGCTGAACTCTCTTAGGAACCAGGGTTGAATAGTAAGAGTGTGCAGGGATTACAGTGAATTGACTAAACTATCATGGGATACAATTACCATGACTTTTGGTATTAATAACTTAAAGTCTAGGTTTACCAAAAATACTGTTAGTTGCCTACCCAACATTGTGTTAGGATAACTGTTCTTCTACTTATGTTGTTAATATGATAAGCTTAAAAAAAGTCTTAGATACCAGGAAAGCTCTGGCAGTTGGGATATGAATGAAATTCACTGGGCCATATTATCAGGGAAACTACAGAAATTCTCTTCTATCCTTTGTCCCTCCCTCCATTCTGCCTCACATAAACACAGTTGGCCGGATTTCCCGCAGCCATCCTTTGGCTGTGAGGCAACGATGCTGAGCAGAGAGGGATCCTAAGTGTTTGGTGACATGATGACATCATGCCCACCCTCAACTATCTTTATTTTATCTTACTTTTGGTGGTGCTGGAGTGTCTTCATTACCTTTTCATTGCTGTGACTCAAGATCTGACATCCGCAAGTCAGAGGGGGAAACTTTATTTTGTCTCACAGCTTCAGAAGGTCACAGTTCACTCAGGGGCAGCCAGCAAGAGCAGGAGCAGAGGGGGAGGCAGCCCCTCAGGACACCGCTAACAGGACCACATCAAGGCAAGTTGCGTCTAGTTCCGTAAGGAAGGCAGGAAGCGGCTTCTAGATCCTTCCAGGCCTGTCCCAGTGATCCACCCCTGGTCCAGCCTCAATGTTCTGTCCCTTCCAGGTGTGCAAGGTGCAGTAAGCCCCCACCACACACCTGTAATCCAGCCTACATGCCTGCAATCCACCCCTCCAGACCAGGCCGCAAGCTCCCAACAGCACATGGCTCCACGGACAATGCATAATACCCAAACACGTGGGACATTTGGGGCACAGTCCAGATCCAAGCCCCAATATGGGGATTATACACGAGGCCTTTACGCTGAGGTACAACATGCCCTCAGGCACTTTCTACCGTTTGTAAAAGTCAGGGTTTCCCTAAGTGGCCCAGGCTGGGCTCGAACTTGCGATGCTTCTTCTCAGCCTACCCCAATGCTGGGCTTACAGGCCTGTGCCACTGGGATTCAAGTATTTACCTTTAGAATGACAATTACATGAGAGAAAACACAGGCCTTCTTTTAGTGAACCCACTGACACCGCACAGGACCTTAACAACAGAATGAACATTGTTAATTCAATAATCATTCTGAGTCAGTGACTAAAATCGGAAGCACTAAAGCCTCACTGGGTGCTCCCGCTCCAGCAGCTGGAGCATACACATGTGTGAAGCGTGCGTTTGGTCTCCTTTCCTTGACTGCCCAACACAAGGCCACCTCCCCGCCTCTGCTCGGCCCTTGGGCTGCCTTCCTATCTCCTCGGGTGTTATGGGGTGTTACGGGGTCTGGGCCAGGGAGGCTGCTGCTTTCCGCTTTAGAGTGTGACTCCTGTTAGCCCGAGATGGAGGGATGAGGGGAAGCGGCTCCCTTTTCCAGGCCGGGGCTCCCCAGGCGGCTTATCAGCCCCTGCACAGGTGCCTTCCGCAATGCAGCGCTCCACGGGTTCCTCTGCGTGGGCTACCCGAGGGTCCACCAGGCTAGACAGCCGGCTGAAGGACAGGGGAAGCGACACGCGGTAGAGCAGAGCGTACGTTTCTCTGATTTGCATTTTCCCTGTCTGTACCAAAGGTGGCGTTGGGAGCTGTGCTGAGAAAAACCTCCCGGTGGCCCGGGAAATCGTAGGCATCACAAATAAAGACTGCAGTACACGTTAACAGGCCGGGGAGACTGCACAGCTTGTACGACTACGCATTAGTGGGGGCCTGAGGAGCTCCCCGCAACACCAGGATGGCGTCGGCAAGCGCTCCGAGCCAGCAGCGAAGTTCCCAGGGCGTGGGGGAGAGACGGCCAGTGTGTGCGCCAAGAGAAGGTCAGGCTCCTGTCCTCCCGGAGGCTGGAAGACACTGATCAGGTTCCAAGGAGGTGCCTCTCTCTCTCTCCGGAGGCCCACGTTCCCAGGTTGTAAAGCTGACAGGGACAGAGGAGTCAAGTCTCAGCGGGATTCGGTCAGAGAAAGAATTTCGGTTTTCGGAAGTAAATGCTCTGAGGAAAAGGAGACCCAGGACCCACAATTAAGAAGAAAGCAGTGTAAGGTGTAGCCACGCTACGGAGAATGTTAAGGCCGTCCTGGTCAGAGGGCAGCGGTAACACCTCTGCCTCCCCTTGGAAGGCCAGGTCTCAGCCCCCGACCCATCGTCCTCCAAGGCTCGCAGTGGCTGCAGTGACTAGCCAGCGGACAGACTGATTCTTCCACTGTGGATGTGATTCCCTCCGTACCGAGAGAGAGAGAGAGAGAGAGAGAGAGAGAGAGAGAGAGAGAGAGAGAGAGAGAGGGGCCGAGGGGGGACAGCTACTGTGGCTGCTTCCTGGCCCTGCTCCCACCCAGGCCAGGCCAGGCCAGCGCCCTGCGTATCCACTTCTTTTCGCAAGAGGCAGCTTCCAGCTCCCCGCACCGGAGGGCTGCCCAGAACTGCACCGGAAGCCCGGCCTTGTCCCTTGCAGACGTCCCCCCGCAGTGGGCAGGGGCACGGAACCCTTGGCTGGCCTATCCACCGCGGGGCCCTGCTTTGCTCTGGGGGCAGGTGACTGTGCTGACCTTAAAACGCGGGCGTCGGAAAGCAGCAGAAGCGGCTTTTGATTTTGACCTAAAGGCTTTGGTGACTTTCAAATAAAATGTAAGAGATCTAAGGCTTTCTTCCACAGATCTTTGCGGAGCCCTCGACTGTAGGAAGGACAGAGGGCCGGCGTGGGGAGCGGTGGCCCTGACGAGCGGTGGCCCTGGGGCTTCTGTCCTCCCTTTCCGGAGCGTTTGGATTTTCTCACACTCCCTGGTGAACACGTCTGTTTCCAGCCGCTCTGCCGGCTCTCCGGGGCGCACACGCCTGGACGCTCCTCAGTCCCGACGTCCTTCTCCATCCCCAGTCCTGACTAGGACCCAGTACCTCTCCCTTGGCGCGGCGACACGCCTGGGTCACGGGCCGCGGGCCGCACGGGGGCGCGCGCGAGCTGCCCAAGGCCGGCCGCCCCGCACCTGCTCCCCGCGCCCGGCCCTGCGCCTGGGGGGACCCGGTGGCGGCGCGGCCTGCGGGCGTTCCGCTCCTCCCCTCCGGCCCGGTCCCCGCGGCTTTCCGGGGCGGGGAGGCGCCGGCCGGCGGGCTCCGGGGCGCAGTCGCGCGGGGCCCGCGCCCGGCTCCCGCGTCGGCCGGCATGGGCGCGCGCGCGGCGGGGACACCCGCGTCGGCGGCGGGCGGTGGGCGGCCCGGGCCGGGGGCGCGCGCGGGGACGGCGGGGCAGGACGGCGGGACAGGACGGCGGCCCGGCGCGACCCCGCCGCCCCCACGCGGCGGCCCCGGGCGGCGCCGCTGACTCGCGCGCGCGGGGTGGGCGGAGGCTGCCCGCCGCGCCCGCGCCCGCCACTCGCGCGCCCGCCCGCCACCGCCGAGACATGTCCACGGCGGCGGCGGCGGAAAGTTGCGCCCCGGCCGCGGGGGCCCCGGGGGGCCAGGCCGCCGCCGCCGCCGCCGAGGACCTGTCGCAGGTGTCGGACGAGGAGCTGCTGCGCTGGAGCAAGGAGCGGCTGGTGCGCAGCCTGCGGCGCGCCGAGGCCGCCCGGGTGAGCGCCATGCTGGAGCACGGCGGCCGCGTCCGCGAGGTGAACCGCCGCCTGCAGCTGCACCTCGGCGAGATCCGCGGGCTCAAGGTGAGCGGGCGGCGGGCCCGGGCGGCCTCCGGGGCGTCCCGCTCCCGCCGCGGCGAGTTCGCAAACTTGGCGGCGCCCCCCGAGAGCTCCGCGCCCCCGGGGCCCGAGGCGGGGGCGCGCCGGGCGCGCGGGGAGTCCGGGGGGCGGCGCCCGCTTCCCGGGGAAGCGCAGGGCGCGGGCGGCAGGTCGCTGCCGGCGGGCGCACGGCGACGAGAGCGGCCCCGCCCGGCTCCGCTTCCTGGCGGCGGAGGGCGAGGAGGGGGCGCGGGGGGCCTGCGGCGCCGCCCGGCCTGCAGCTCGGCCTGCAGGTCGCCAGGCCCCGCGACGCCGCCGCCTCCCCGGGGGTCGCCCGGGGCCGCGCGCCCTTCGGGTCCTCCCGCGCGCAGTCCCAGTTCAGCCGCCGGGCGGGTGGCGATCGGGCCGGGAGACTGCGCGCGGAGGACCGGGAAGGGCGCCCCAGGGGCCGGCGGGGTGCCTTGCTTTCACCAGCCGCCCTCACCTGTGAGCACAAGGGGGACCTGGCGCCCACTAACTTTACTTCCCTCCCGGGAGGGCTCCGGGCGGGCCGGCGGCGCGTTCCACAGACCGGTGGCCGGGAGCCGCCCCGCCTGCGGCCCGCCCGGCGCCTCCCGGCGTCCCTTCCTCTCATTGTCCCGCTCCAGACACCGGCAACCGCGCAGGGACCCCGGGGACGGTTCCCCGGCGCAAGCTGCTCTCCGAGCCGCCCCCTCCCCGCCGGGCTGGGACTGGGGTCCAAGCCGAGTGGAGGCGGCCGCGGCCGCGGACCGGCCTGCGCCCTGCACCCAGCGCGGGGGCCGTGCCCGCCGAGGCCCCACAGTGGCGCCCACGGGACGCTCCCGCAGACACACAGTCCCGGGCTTGCCCGCTGCCTTGTACCGACTCGTTACTAATGGAGCAATCAGTTAGCAGGGGACTCTGGGGAGTAGAGGCCGCCGGAGGCGGGAGGAACCTGGCACCCTCCTCTGCCGGCAAGGTGAGGTTCCCCAGCTGGTCACAGCCGCCTGCTTGTTCATCCGTGAAACACACATGGCACCAGCCGTTCCCGAGGGCGCTGTGGCAGTAGGCTGGCACGGTTTACACGCTGGACTTGGTTATGAAAGCGCATGGGCACTGTCATCAGGACAGGACAGATACCCGAGGAGCGGCGCGCCTCCAGGGCCGGGGTTTCTTCCGGACAGTTGAAGAATAGTACTGGCTTTTTACGTTCCGGTTTAGTCTTTTTCATGGCTTGAAAAAGAAGGCGAACTGAAAGAGTTTTAGACAGTTGTCTATGTTTTTTAATAGTATGCAGAACCAACATTTTAACTCAAGAAATTCTTGCAGTTTCTGTGCGGTGCGGCCGACTGTGTGAGGGTCCGCAGGTGAGCAGAGGACTGGGTGCTGGGGCGGCAGCGGGCTCAGTCTTGACTCCAGGAGAAGACAGGTGCTTAGGGAAACAGCGGTTAGGCCAGTGCCCAGCAGTTACATCCGGGTGGGAAAGTCTCTCTGGTTTAGACTTGTGACCTGGTGTTAAAGGCCTTCTTGGCAGGCCCGTGTCACACGTTCAGGTGTGGCGGAAGCCGGTGGTTCCTAGGACGGACTGCGCCTTTCGCACCGGCCCTGCGCGGCTCCCAGTGCACTGGTGGGCCGTGGCACCCTCCGGCGAGGCTGTGGTTCAAGGCTCTCATTCCCCGCGCTGTT
Organism: Ctenodactylus gundi; assembly: GCA_004027205.1. Lineage (NCBI taxonomy): Eukaryota > Metazoa > Chordata > Mammalia > Rodentia > Ctenodactylidae > Ctenodactylus > Ctenodactylus gundi. The sequence goes on along the minus strand of PVKB01000546.1, from coordinate 276,313 downwards.
TCATGTGGCTTAGAACTTTCTTGGACACCTTAGCGATCCATAAATGTCACTGACTAAATACACGATGGGCGTGTTTCTTTTGTCTTAACTGGAAGGAAGGGGTTTTAGTGTTTGACCTTTCACGGTTTGCCATTCACCATGGCTGGGAATGGAGGGTGACTGAAACACAGCACCTTTTCTTTCATGCGCCTCCTGTGAGCTGACTTTGAAATCGCACCTAAATATATTTAAGACTAGTAGGCCGCACTGAGGCTGCACCGTTTGGTCAGTTTTGGCAAAATGTTAACCATGTTGAGCCGCCAAATTTTTAAATGTACTCAATGGGGATTTTAATTCCAATTTTATATAAAGGTTTCTTTTTAAAATGAGCATGAAATGCCATACATAAATGCAGAAACCCCAGTGAGGTCGGATAACTCTCCCAAGGCCACACAGATGTGCAATTTAAAAATAGGCTTTCTTTGCCTTTGGCCAGTTGGCTTTCTTTCCTTGAGATGTGTGGACCACAGGGATGAGGAAGGGAGATTCTGGCTCAGGTGCCCATGGGCAGCACGCCCCACCTGCACTCTGCCCTGATTTTGCCTTTTTTAAAAAAATGATTACAACAAAAATATAAAAAATAAAGGAATTTTTGTCACATATATATCAGTTATACGGCGCATTTTCTATTGCAGCCCAAGACAGTGTCTCTTCACTCAGAAAAAGAGGTAGAGAAGGTGGGCCACAGGTCACACGCGGCTGCCAGGAATTGAGTTTCTGCGACCTTTCCTTTGGCCTACATATTCACCAGTACTCAGTTACGCTGACCCAGAATGCCGACGAAGGGCTGGTTTTGGGAAACCAAACCCCTACAGGCCTGCTGTCTGTTGCTTTCCTTTCCTTTCCAAACCAACCTTCGCCTGCCCCACCCCGTTCTGCAGAGTTCTTTACCAACAGTGTAGCTCTTGATAGCCAGTGATCGTAGGTTTGAAATTCTGGTTGTAATTCTGTGAAGTGGACTTACACCCACATTTATTTTTTTTCTGAGATAGGGTCTCCCTATCCAGGCTGGTCCTAAACTCACTGTGTGGTCCAGGCTGGCCTTGAACACATGGCAATCCTCCTGGCCCAGCCTCCTGAATGCTGGGTTTACAGGCAGATTTACACTCTTAAAAGTCTACTTTAGATACCTGAATAATAACATCTGGTTGCCTATAGTGACCTTACAAGAACACTTAATATTCTGGAAAGGAAAGACCACGTCTTAACATAGCAGCATGAAGAGACTGGCTCACGCGGTGGCTTACCTGCTCATCAGTGGGTGAGAGGTGCAGTTCAGAATTGGAAAGTAACCAGTATTCCCAAGGAAATTACTGGTGGGAAGAAGGAACCGTGGCAAGGAAGAGGGCGTAGGCTCGTGTGGCTCTCTGTCTCCTGTGGAGTGCTGAGAAGAATCTGGCTTGCTTGTCTTGATTCCATGGAGCCCATGGTACCCCTAGTCCTGGTTGCATTTCTGGATAGTCAGGAATAGCATAGAATAGTCAAAAGAAGTATTTTCAGTTATGTGAAAAAGAACATGACTTGAGCCTTCTGTGAAATACTAAGATTAAACCAAATGTTGGATAACTTTTGAAGCTTAATTTTGTTTAGTATCATTTCCTCCGAATAGCCGTAGCTTCTAATTTCCTCTAAATCGTCATTACTGAGGGATAATTTATCCTCTCAGACTGTACATTTCAATTGTGGCAGGGGCTTACTGAAAACAGCAGGGTTTCTGCCTCAGTCGCCACCACTGCAGCCTGTTCTGGACACAAGCGAGGCTGTGAAGGCCTGATCGGACCATAAACATACCAAGTGTCCGCTGTATGAGTCCTCTGGCAGACACACTGCATATGCTGATTAAAAACATCAAAATTCTGCCTTGTAGAATCTAAGACACCTGCATGACAAAGGTGAAACTTTGGATGCTCGATGAATGCTCACGTGTGGGACGGGCACTAGGCTTTGGGGGGAAAGTCACCTCATTCCTTTATGGGGGTGAGCTCGCCTGAGCACTTAGTGCTGTAGTGCTCAGGGAGACTCCTCAGGGCAATCTTCCATTTTACATAGCTTCATATGGAAATATGCTGAAGGCATATTTTCTGGCTGGAATGCACAGGCATAACCAGGACTTAAAATTAGCTGGCAGAGAGAGAGAGAGAGAGAGAGAGAGAGAGAGAGAGAGAGAGAGAGAGAGAGAGAGAGAAAACCAAAGGTGAAAAGGCAGGAGAAGGTCTTTCGGGCCTAGCCAAGGGATTTCTCCATTTTTTCTAGCCAAGGGAAACCTTGGGAGGTTGGCTGGTAGGGGGAACAGTATGGGGGAGCCTTTCTGAAGACCAGTCTGGCTGAGGAGTGCTGGAAGGGAAGCAGGGAAGAGAGGATGGGCAGATTAAGGCAGGAAACGCAGGTAAGAGGCTGTTGTCCAAGGTCAGGCCTAAGGTCACTGGTGACTCTTGTCTGGGAGAGGCAAAACAGAGAGGTGGGTCTTAAAAATGGAGAAACAAGGGTGGTTGGTAATGCTAAGAATCGGAATTGAAACAGCTTTGGCTTCTTTCTGAGGTCTTGAAATTCCCTTCCATCTTAGGCCTTGTAGCGGTTATGAAATAGGTATCATTAGTAGATGTTTGAAGTGTATTTTCAAGTCACCATCAGACTGATTGTTAGAATCAACCCACGTTTATGAGAAGGAAGCCCCTTCTCTGAGACTCTCTAGCTCTAGACTGAAGATGGAGTTGCAGTACTAGAGGTTGTCAGGCTTTTAGAGCAGGGCGTGTGTTACATGGGAGGAGGACCCTTTCGCGGTGGCTTTCATGGCTTCTACGTAAGTGACACATGATGAACCCTCGTGGTCATGCAGAAGTCGGGGGAAGACATGGCAGCAGGTGAGAGAGGGGGACACCCAGCAAGGCCAGGGTTGGTGGCACTTAGTGCGTGGTGCTCACCTCTTCTGCTGCTACCGCGTGACTTAAGGCACCAGCATCTCCGCCTGCCTGGACCCGCGCCGCAGCCACCCTGCTGGTCTCCCAGCCTTTCCGCTGCCCTGTCTCCCTCTTCCCCTCCAGCCCCTTGTCAGCTGAATTAACGTCCTGTCGCTCCTCTGTTCTGGGGTCTCCAACACCCCACGGTCCTCATCATGGCTGACCAAGTCGTACACCTCTGAGGCCCGCTTTCCCATCTCTGGGCTGCAGACGCAGCGGCCTCGTGGCGTGAGCCTTTGCTTCGTGTCCTTTCAGGGCCCTGTCCTTGCCCTCGCTGTGCCGTGGACAGCGCACACGTTTGCTTGTTTCACCCAGGCCTCTGCGCTAATGTTCCTTTCTTTGCAGAAGTATTTTCTCTTGAAAATTAATAATCTTTTTTTAACACGCTTTCGTTTTTTTCTCAACACTTTTCATTATGAGACATTGTGTTCTATACTTCTGTTGGTAACTCCTTTCTACTGAAATGAAACAGTGGGGTGTGGAGGTCTCTGCTCTGTCCTCCCATACATGCCTACCACTTGTCGGCTGCAGATAGACGCTCACTAAACCTTGTGAATGGGCAAATGAGTCGTGCTGGAGACGCGACTGAGTCAGAGCACTCGGGGCCTTGTGCAAAATGAGGCTTTGCTGCACTTCATCCTAAGAGCAGCGAGGAGCCGTGAAGGGGCTTACGAGGTGAAGTGGATGTTAGAGGCCACGTCTGTCCCGGGCCTCGGTTGGGAGTGGAAGGTGAGGGAGGGACGCTCAGGGTAATCCCACGTTCCTGAGAGGCGCCGTGGGGCGGGGCAGGGCGTTGGCTGAGAGGCGCAGCTCGGTCGGGGATGTTGGGCTATCAGGAGCTCAGTGGGGCTTAGCTAAGTGCGAGGTTCCGAGGAACAGCCAGACCTGTGCCGCAGTGCGGTTGAGTGTGTCCCGGGTGGGAGCAGTGGGCCTGATCATTTTCGTGTCACGGGCCGAAAAACTAAGCGGTGCTTTGTGTGCTGGCCAAGAGGCCTGCGGCCGAGGAGTTTTTAGGCGTTTAGCACCGGAGGCGGCCCTCTTCCGTGAGGCCGGGGATGTGACGGAGCTGTCGCTGTGGGCTGGCTGGTGTGGAGGGACGGAGGCTTTGCCAGAGCCGGGCTCCCCTTCGGGAAAACAGCAAGCGTAACAATTCTAAGTGCTGGGGGAAAACTGGGTGAAATAATGACCACGAGACGCTGCGCGAGGAGCGAGGGACGCCTGCTATTGCGGGGTTATGGCACGCGCCGGCCCGGCCTTCTCGGCTTCTCCCGCGCCGCTGCCGCCCCGCGCCGCAGCGCCCCACGGCACCCCCTGAGTCGCCTCTCTCTCCTTGCAGGACGTTAACCAGAAGCTGCAGGAGGACAACCAGGAGCTGCGGGACCTGTGCTGCTTCCTGGACGACGACCGGCAGAAGGGCCGGCGGGTGTCGCGCGAGTGGCAGCGGCTGGGCCGCTACGCGGCGGGCGAGCTGCGCAGGGACGTGGCGCTGTACCTGCGGAGGCTGGAGGAGCTGGAGGCGCGGCAGGCGGAGGTGCTGCGCGAGAACGCCGAGCTGCGGGAGCTGTGCGCGCTGCTGGACGAGGAGCGCGGCGCCGCGGGCAGCCCGGCCAGCCCGGGCCCGCCGGCGGCCGCGCCCTGCGCGCGGGACGGCGGCGACGGCAGCAGCGCCTCCAGCGCGGGCAGCGGCGCCAGCCCCGAGCGGCCCCCGCGGCACCGGCCGGGCGGCAGCCCCGAGCCCGCGAGGGCGCCCCGGGGGCCGAGCCCCGAGCCGCGCGCCGCCCCGTGCCGGGCCGCGCCCCCGGCGGCGGGCAGCCCCGAGACGCCGCCGCGGCCCGCGGGCGCCAGCCCCGAGCACGCGCGGAAGCTGCGGCCGGCCGGCAGCCTGGAGCAGCTGCCGCGGGCGCGCGGCGCCAGCCCCGACGCCAGGCACGCGGGCGCGGACGGCGCCCTGCGGAGGCCCGCCCGGGAGGACGGCGCGCCGCGCCCCCGCGGCCCCCACGGCGGCGCGAACGGTGGGTCAGGCGGCGGCGCTCGGCGGGCACGGGCCGGGCGGCGGGCGGCGGGCCCCGCTCCTGGCGCCAGGGCCTGGCGCGTCCTCGGGGCGCGGCCTGTGCATTCCGCAGTGCCCGGCGCACGCGTGGGCGAAGACCAGGGACGGAGGAGAAGCAGCGCTTCTCTGGGCGCCTCGGCTGCCGGCGTCAGACTCCCGGAGACACACGTGGGCCCAGTGGGCCGCGTCGCCCTGACCCTGTAGCTTGTGCAGCGCGCGCGAAGGCCTCCCGAGCCCGTAGCAGCTCGCGCTGAGATTCAGTAAATATTCACGTCCCTGTTGTCCCCCTTCTTTATTAACGCGGTCCTGTTCCCGTGGTGCACAGTGCTTACGTGACACTCGAGCGCCCTGTGCGCGTGCGTGCACCCAGCAGCACGTCCGCGTTCTCTCCCCGCCCGCTCCCCCGCCCCAGCATCTCACCTGTTTGACTTTATTGTTTACACTCTGGAAGTCACGCGATATTTACTCCCCGTGTGCGATTCATTTCACCAAGCGCAGTAGCCCAGGTTGTATATCCATTTACTACCAAGCGATCCGTATCCGTCTGTCTCTATGGCACGGTAGTACTCCGCTGTGCGTATCTGTGTCACTTTTTTTAATCCATTGGTTATTGATGGGTATTTTAGCATGGCCTCTGGTTTAGCTGTTCTTATGGAAAAATATTAAGAAATGTGGTGTCCTTACCCAGGTCGATGCCGGGTTTGCAGGAATGCTGTGTCTCCCATGGTGTTGGAAAGCAGGGTGCATAGGGGACGCTTGTGGCTGAAAGTGGTGGAGTGGTTCCCGGTCCGTTCACTTACCCCGCCGCCCTCCCAGGCTTCCTAGGACAGACTCTGATTGGCAGCCCTCTGCGTCCTTTAAGTGTGCCTGCTGGAAATGTTCACATGCTCACTTGGTTTCCAAATCATAGCACTGGATGCGTTTGCCGAGGCGGCAGCAGCACTAACCCTAAGCTTAAACCTTTTGGAAGTGGCTTAATTCTGTGCGGCTTGCTTCTCAGACCAGTTTGAACTAGAGAGAGAGAGAGAGAGAGACAGAGAGCTCATAAAAACAAAACAAAATGACAACAAAAAACCAAATCACAACCAAACCAACAACAAAACCTCTCGCAGTTCTTTGATGTTACTTACGGTTGCGTTGAAGCTTCAATCCTTGTGTTGATGAACCATGGGGCTTTTTGTTCAAAATATATGAGGTGTTTTACTGGTTTTGAAAGATGCTCCTGTTCCTTAGTTTGTGTGTGGCTAGCTCTGAGCGGTAGTTGGAAAGGCTTCCGATTTTAGCAGTGCCACGCTTGCAGGCGTAAATTTTCTGTGTAGAACTTAGGCATTTCTTTCCCTCTTGGGTTTCATTTCATCCTAATCCCTTTCTCATAATGCTGAAAACTGAACTCCAGACGTTTGGCTTTTAGTGTGTCCAGTCTAGCGTTCTCCTGAGTGCCGATGGGTCTGGAAAGGGTGGGAAGGCCAGGAAACTGCTGCTTGCTGACTTGCGTGAGTTGGAAAGTAGCAGGGAGAAGAAGCTAATTCGTCTGCTCCGCTGCGGTCTCCTGGCTGGTGCCTTTCCCAGGTTGCAGCACCAGCAGTGCCCCGAGTGCCCTGGGCAGGGGGGCTGTGGGGTTCTCCCCAAGAGACCAAGGCCAGGGAAAAAGATTTTGGTTGTTTCACTGTCACGAGATGGGCCACTGACCATGACGCTTGTCCTCAGGGGTGATAATGGGCTAACGGGACGGTAAAGAAGTTTTCATTTCCCAGTTGCTTTTTAATGACCTTGGGAAACAGCATGGTGCACTATTTTAAGGGTCAGGTGGCTCCCTTATAATCTTCCTTTTACAAAAGGGCTTTTAAAAAACTCTAGTTTCTTTTTTGCCTTTTATATTTTTAATTATTATTATCATTATTTTTATCAGCAAATTATAATTTATGTATTTGAATATAGCACAATATTCTGATCTGTGTATACACAATGTAACTTGATTAAATCAAGCTAATTAACATATCTCCATCTCTCACATGCCATTTTTATTGAGATTTGAAATTGTTTTCTTAGTAGTTTTCAGATATATCACACTTTATTATTAGCTGTCATTACTCTGCTGAATAACGAATCTCAAGTCCTATTGGGGCTTCACATCCCCTCCCCTCCTGCTACCCTGGCCTCAGGTAACTGTCACTGTACTCTTCTGTGAGTTAAACTTCACTGGAGTCCATGTGTAAGTGGGATCAAGTGATAATGTCTTTCTGTGACTGGCTTTTGTCACTTAATTTGATGGCTTCGAGTTTCATTCATGTTGTTGGAAATGACTGGTGTCTTAGTTTCTTACTTGTACAAGGACACAATCCCCAACATTCTCAGCTTAGGGGAGGAAAGATATATTTTAGCTCACAGTTTCAGAAGTTCTCGGCATATTCACCCCCATTTTGTGCTCTGGATTTCCCTCCAGGAGCATGGGAGAGCAGCTGGCCCTTTCTGCGGCGTGTGTTTTTTTAATATTAAAAAGAGACAGAGTTTAAAAAATGAAAAAAACCCCATGACACAACCACATGGCCAGTAATGGTAGGTAGAAACACACGGAAGAGCTCCTGCAGGAGAAGCAGCTGTTCAAGGCATGGCAGACAGGAAGCCAAGTGAGCAAGGAAGTGTGGAACTAGCTTATGTCCTTCCAGGTCAAGCCCCTGACCATGGTCATAGAACTTCCCCCTTTTTTTAGTTCCAGTCTTTTTATATTGTATTTAATTTTTTGATGATTTGATGATTTTTGTGTCTGGTAGAAGATAAGGTTTTAGTTTTATGCTTGTACATGTGGATATCTAGTTTTCCCAGCCTCACTTACTGGAAAGACTGCCCTATCTCCTATTGTGCATTCTTCAGTTTTTTAAAAAAATATGATTTGATCCTAACTATATAGGTCTGTTTCCGGGTTTTCTATCTTGTTCCATTGGTCCATCGAATCTAAAGATTGCATTGAACCTTGAGACTGTGTTCTGTAGTTTTAAACATTCTCACACGATTATTTTTTTTTCCATTGAATGAACACAGAATGTCCTTCAGTTTATTTATATTTTCTTAAAAATTTTTTCATCAGCTTTTTTATGGTTTTCAATATACAGGTCTCTTACCTCCTTAGTATAATTTATATTTAATTTTTTGTTGTGGTTGTAAATGCGTTTGTTTTCTGAATGTCCTCATTGGATAGTTCCTCATTGCTATATAGAAATGCTGTTGGTTTTGCATTCTACAGCATTACAGGTCAAGGGCTGATAAAGGTTAACGGATTTATTTTTGTGTGTGTATATGAAGATTTTAGGTTTTCTGTATCATAAGCTCGCATCCTTAGGAAGTGGAGGCACTGCTGCTTCTTGCTTTCTCGTTGGGGTTCCCTGCTCTCCCCACCTTTCTCTCCCTCTAGGCCTTGCGTCTCCCCTCCCTCCCCTCCCGCTCTCAGTGACTCCTCACCTTTCTAGCATGCCATTGGCTCCTTTCCTGTCTTCTCTGTCATGGTTAGATCTTTTTATACAATTATTTATGTAAATTTCGTAGGAGTGACAGCAGTTTGAGACTTAGTCTTTTGTGTCTGGTTCATTTCACTGATCATTATTGACTCAGGTGGCCCCGTTTCCCTTCTGGTGCTTCCTATTTGTCTTTCTTTGTGGCTGCATAATATTCTATTGTGTTGATGGGCAAGTAGCTTGTTTCCAGGATTTAGCTGTTATAAATTGAGCTGCCATAAACATCTTTATGCATGTGTCTGTATGATGTGCTGACTTTATTTCTTTTGGGAACATGCCCAATGTAGCTGGAGCTGGAGCTGGACCTACAGGGATTTCTATTCTCACCTTTCTAAGGAATCTCTAGACTCTATTCCATAGCAGTTCTACCAACAGTGGGAGATTTTTTTTCTCTGATCAATGCGTGGCTTTAAAGTTTTTAGGTACAATTTTTAAACAGTGCTTTAAATAAAGTAAGTTATATCTCTAGATAATGATATTATGTCATAACTTATCATCTGGATTCAGGTAAATTTAGATTAGGCAAATGCTTCTTAAAATTTAGAAACTTAATTTAATTATAAGGTTGATGCTGTAGCTACATTACAGAATGACATGATAGTTTCATTCTTGTGTCTACGTTAAGTTTTTTCTTTAAATGACAAGTCTTAAAAGTTGATATTCTCATCAGAATATACTTACAGTATATCTTCATTGCATTTTTATTGTAGAAATTCTTTGGAAAATGAAGTGACAATGAAATGTCTGTGGGTCGTCAGTTTACAAACTTGGATGTTGGTAGTTAGTATTTATGTTGCTGTTGCAAACTAATGTTCGATGTAGATGTTAAGACATGCTTTTTCATGCTTTTAAATTCCCACACGAGTTGTTAGCATCATTGATGTGTAAGCAGACAAGAACCAGTAAGCCTGATACTATGCTACAGATGTGCTGAGTCACGGATGCAGCCCTTATATTTGGGATTGGTGTGAACCATGTGTGTTTTAGCTAGTATTTTCATGTTTCTGTATGAACAAAAAGCCATTAAAGGCAATGAGAAGAGCCTCAGACTGAAACAGATAAAAATATGTATTGGCAGGATATTGGCGGGATTTGTTTTTCATCCAAACATGTACACTTGTACATACTGGGAAACATCATTAAAACTATCTTAGTTGATTGTACCTATCTTGGACATCTTTAACTCTTCATCACATTGGTTGGAGTGAGCCGTTGGCTCTTGGACATCTGTAACTTTTCTCATACTTTGAATGACTCACTCGGGATGTAGTTGAACATCATGTTCAAGAGTTTCTTGTGGTTAAAAAAGTTGGCTTAATCCCTAACTGGAATGCAAGGATAGGCTGTTTTTCTTTCTTAAAATCAAGCCTGCACCAGTATTTTTTTAAAAGAGTAGCTGATTAAAAATAATACAAGCAGAACACATGCATACTCATAGACACACACACACACACACACACACACACACACACACACACACACACACACAATACCTTTAAACAAAGTCCTTGTGATACACTTACTTCTTAGAGATTATTATTCAGCTTTTTTCCTAGTTTGTAGAGAGTTCTGTTTTCAAATAATAGGCAAGTTCAACGCTTATCACATCTAGACATTAAGCATTTGCCCATTCACTCAAATTGCTTGCTGTCTTCCAGATTTGAAAATTAAATTGTTAAATAGCCACTTGTACCTGTAGAAGTACAAACTGACAGTCTGAGCTACTGAGAATGGGGATGTCATTTGATTTCACTGAAATCCAAGTTTGAGTGGAGATCTTTTATTTTTCCTTCCACAATGGAACCAAAACGTTTTGCAGCCAGATACCAGCCCACAGAATTTTGCTTTATGGAAAATAACTCTTATTTCAGGTCTTGGAAGTCTTGAATGGTTCAGATTCTTAGCAGTAGCTCTTTTTGCTGCTGCCTTTCAAACAGTAGAAACAAATGGGCGTGATGGTGGGGGCTGGAGGGGATGAGGGAAGGAGAAGGAGGGGATTGTAATGTGATACACGTGTGCATAAAATCCTCAGGCTTCCTGTAACCATTGGATATCACATGTGCACGCATGCCTGTGTGTGTGTGTGTGTGTGTGTGTGTGTGTGTGTGTGTGTAGAAAAAACATAATGATTCTGATTAGATACCCTTATAATCAATTCACCCATTGGAAATTGTGAGTCCAGATGAAAAAGTTGTACAATTTATTGATTTATTGTAATTCCAGAGGCACACATTGTTTGTTGCCAGAAATAAGGAATGGTAAAAGAGGAAACATTATTCTTTATTAAATTGCTTATTACATTTCTTCTAAAATAAGAGAATTGCTTCATTATCTGAATATGTCTGATTCTGTCTGCCTTCGTGGAGCACATTTTGGTGATCAATGACTTTGTGCTCTCCTTCCTCATCGCCATAGCTAGTGGGGACATGCAAGGAAATTACTCACTTGAGTTAGAGAAGGTCTGTGCAGAGCTGCTTGGGACCTACGGGCTGGAAAGCCCGGGCCGTACGTCTTCTTGAAAGCTGCTTGTTGCTTGTTGCGTTGCTTTGTGAGGTTTTCTCTAGAGAGGCGGACAGGCGGTTTGCCCCTGCCACTCTTCCTCTGTTTCAGTGTGCTGTTGTTTGCTTGTTTTAAACAGTGGTGCTGTTTTACATTTTAGACTGGATAATTCTCTGAGGTGCTGTCTTGTGGTTTTTAGGAGGTTTAGCAGCATCCTTGGGTTCTACCCATGAGTTAATGAAACATGGTCTTCGTTTTCTGCCAAATCTTATAAGGCGGTGTGTAGACATCATTGTCCCTGGCTTGGAAAACCACTTTTTAACAGCAGTGGTATTCAATTGGCAGCAGATTAAAACCTCTTTAAGTAGGCTTGAAAAAATACTATGGCCGAGTCCCATACTCAGAGATGCAAGTTGAGGTGCTGTGGCCCTGGGCTAAGTGACTTTATAAAGATCTCCCCAGGTGACTTGAGTGAGCAGACCAGGTGAAAACCATGCCCTGTCTAAGTGATATTGCTGAGAGGGGCTTGTGCCAGCCAGGGGGCACAGAACCCACACTTCCTGGGAGGAGGAAAATTGGCTGCTCTCTTTCCTTGTCTCCAGGGCTGGAAAGGGTTGACCCTAGGTACTAGTCGCCCCTCAGCCCTAGGCCCAGATGTCTGATAATGTCCTACTCTAGTGTGGGTGGAACATTTGTGGTTTTGGTAGGTGGTATTTATTTAATCTGGGGGGAACTCTGGCATGAGAGGTTCAGCATTGCTCTAGTTTTTAAAGACATCATATCCAGATGGAAAATGGAGCACGTGGGATTCTCACCCATTTTCAAGGCATGTCGGTGGTACACCTGGATGACAGAGACTCCCAAGGTGCTTAGGGTATGTTTCCCATGAGGATCCTACACTTCCAACCTGTCACTCAATGAGTTTTACTCTGAATTTCAACACATCCACCTGTTTTCTATTTGACTATTCATGAATAAATAGGAAGCACTGGTAACCTGTATGTGGTAGAATTCTACGGGATTTTAGTGAAGCAAGGTTGCCTGTGAATTCATGTGTTATGTGTGAGGCACCAGTGGGCTGGTGCATGCTTATGGAAATAAAATTTTCAGGTTAATGTTTATGACTTGAAGGTCTAAAATGTCTCAAAATTTTAGCCACTTAGTTTCGATGGTTAGAGGTATGCCCATGTCTACATTGAGTGTCTTTGTGTAAATATTCTTTTTCCCCCTTAAATATCTCCTTATAAAATGAGGTAGAACCACTATCCTGTGTGCTTAGCAGGACTAACTCATCTTCTTCTTGTTTTCAATTCTGTTCTGCTGTCCCCACTCACCATAGCATGGGAAAGTGGGTAAGGCCACTGCTTTGTAGAACTGTTTGTAGGAAAATAATAAGTGACCTTAAAGTACCCTCTGTGAGTGAAGTACATAGTTCATGTACCATCTCTCTGTTAACTGAAAAACTTAATTTCTGTGTCTTATCTTTATTTCAGATAACCAAAGTTTTCTGTGTTATAAAGATTCAAATATTTACTGGTTGAGTACTTTGGCATAGCTAAGTTGCCTTTAATAGTATTTTAATTAATAATATTTATGACAAGACTTGATCATACTTGAAATGATTATTTGTTTTGATTTTGAATCTGGGAAATGTCAGGAATAGTTGTATGTTCTGAAATGGGCCAATTCTTAAGAGAGGTAGGACATTTAAGACTGAAGATTTAGACAAGGCCATAGAATTCTTGAGAATAAGACATGGAATCTCAGCTTCAATTTGTAAGAGTCTAATCTGCAAGGATGAGTTTCGCATTGCTGCTCTGTCCGACATAAACTGCTTTCTTTTTGGAGTGCCATGCAAGTGTTCCAATAGAGAGGACTGATGTTCTTTGTGGAGTAGAGGATTCTTAGCAGCAGAGCAGCAGGAAAGGTGTTTAAGAGAGAGGAGGCGACTGAGGGAGCAGCGCATTGCATTGTTATCCTTACAGAGACAATCTTCATTTCCTCACTAAGACAAACAGCATAGTAGCTCTTGCTCACTTTTGGCTATTCATGTACAATATTCACATAGCAAGAAGTTATGTGTATTATGGAGTTTGTGTTATTTATAATGCCATGGAAAGATAGTAGGCATCTTGGGATTGTTTTCTGGTCCTCAATTGAAACTAGGCTTACATTCAATTACTGGATAAGCGAAACTCAGGAATGATATCTATCTGTTTAAGAAGTGTGTGTGTGTGTCTGTGCGTGCGTGTGCGTGTTTGTGCATGTGTGTGTTTATCAGAACCTTAGTTATTCAACTCTTCTGTAGGGTTTTCAATGAGACAAAGGAAAGGCTGGATTTGGTAATTGTTCAGAGTCTTTATTTCAGTTATTTGTGCATGCTCTCCTCCTCCACAAATACAGGGCATTTAGTGTTTTCTGTGTACAGTGCATGGATGTGATATGCACTGAGTACAAAGATACTGAATTTTCTTCTACCTTTCTATCCAGCTACATAAGGAAAGGTAAATCTTTACATGTTGAAATTTGGTGTCTTAGTTACTTTTTCATTGCTGGGATAGAATACCCAACACTCACAATTTAAGGGAAGAAAGGTTTATTTTAGCTCACAGTTTTAGAAGGGCCCAGTCCATTCATGGGCAGCTGGCATTGGTGGAAGGGGTTGGCAGAGGCCTAGCCAGGGAGAAGTGGTTTATGGCATGGGGGGTTAGGAAGTTGAGTGGTGAGTAGGGGTGGACTTAGCGTATATCCTTCCAGGTCATGTCCCAGCAATCCAACCAGGCCTCCCCTTTTAATGGCATGAGAAACCAATGGATCAACCCCCATGATCGGGTTGCCGTTCAAACGTGAAGCGTCCAGATCCAAACCATAACATTCTTCTTGGGACCCCCAAAAGACTCATGTCTACCTCCTTATGCAATATGTTTACTTCATGTCTAAGAGTTGCCAAAGTCTTAACAGTTCCAACAGTGTTGAAAAATTCAAGTCCAAAGTCTCATCTGAGACTCAAGGAAAACACTTAGCTGTGAGCCCCTGTGAAAAATCAAAGGAAGTTAAACACTTCCGATGCAGTTAGACGAGGCAAACTCCAACATGCAGCGAGACACGGCAAACATTCCCATTTCAAAAGGGACTGAAATAAGAAGTGCAGCAGGACACACATTAAATCCTGAAGTTCTATTAGATCCTGTAGCTCCATGTCTAGTACCTGGGGAAGCTGTGGCATGATCTTAGCTCCGAAGGCTTAGACAGCCCTGTTGTTCTAGCACTGCCTCCTTCTGCAAGCTCCGTGGCTTCTGCTTTGGGCAGGCTTCTCTCCCAGCCTGTAGCTGAAACAGAGGGAGAGAGACCAGGAGCAAAGGCATCAGCCAGATGGCAACACCAACGTCTCTCAAGAAGTTGTGGTTTTTAGTAACTCAGCTTACTGCAAACAAAACTAATTGAGTCTGTTCATCTGGTTTATACTACTGTAGGCAGAAGTAAAGTGCACCATTGATAGTATTTAAAAGGTCAGAATATCTTGAATTACAGATTTTTTTCCTTTACAGCTTGGTCTGTTGAGCTACTCTTGAGAATTCAAATTAACCATGCTCATTAATTCAGCATCTCCCCCATTCCCTAGACAGGAAGCACCAGTTCACCCTTCCACCCACATGGAATCATAGCATTCTGAAAGAGGAGTCATTAGTCATACCTGTAGATGATGGATGGGATGTGATTTAAAAGAAAGTGAGATAAGAGTAGACTTATAATAAAGAGAGAGAATGAAAATAGCCGACAGGATCATTGAGAGACACCCGTTTGTGAGGGAGAAGACTTTACAAAAATCTGTTCGGCTGTGTGTGCTGTTAATGGTCTTTTGTTGACTGGCAGGGCAAGCCTCTTCCTTGTTAAAGACCCCCACTGATTCGCCTTTCTCGTGGACCCATGGAGGAAACCGGCTGCATGTAGCTGCATATGTTATATATCAGGACACTTATTAAGAGAGTGCATATATAATTGTGATCAATTTGAGGTCCACGAATAAATGTTATCTAGGTGGTTTGCCGCTAATAGTGCCCCTAGTATAGTGACTTTCATAGAATCTGAAATCAAGTTTTTCCAAGTCTGTGGGAGAATAGGCTTGAAATTGCTGATTTTTACAGTATCCCGTTAGCAATTCAAGGGAGATCAGCCTTTCAGTTCTTGTTTTCCTCAGATTGGCATGTAGTTTTCATCTTTAATTTCTTTGGTGTTTTTCTTTTCAGTCTCAAAATTGCTCACTTTAGGGTCTGTTGGTCAGCATATGAATCTGTTTATGATGAAAACATTTTTGCCTGAGTTTGTACAACTATGCATATAATAGACATTCATTTACAAAAGAGAGCTTGGCTGGTACTACTATACTTATACACAAAGCATATCTAGCAATACTTATTTTTTACATGTATGAGTGTGTCTGTGGTATTTCACCCATATGTTAAAGTAATATGTAGATCTGTATCCTTAAATTGACATGTGGTATCTAAGGTTTACTTGCAGTTTAAAGCAACGAAAAAGAATTATATAAACCTTCTCAGCTAAATTTCATTTTAATTGTGAATAAAAATGGCATTTGTTTTAATTTTGCCTTCAGACACTGAATTTCTCATGGGGTTAAGTAGAGGGATGTGCTAACTTCACAAAGGGCGTGATAGCGCACTTACCCAGCTGGAGATTTACATGTAGACTTGGCCTTGCCAATTTCTTGCCATGTGGCAGTTAGGATGCCATCAGACCTGGGCGGAATCACCAGGAGAAGGGCTGGGAATGGAGGCTCTCTGTGCTCGTAGTTCCGGAGTTTGGATTCACGGACAAATGAAGCTAAGAGTAAGCCTGGAATTGGCGACTTCCTAGTTAGGTGTGGGAGGTTAAATAGCATCGTTTTCTAAAAGAAGGCCCTTTGAGGTTTGAAAAAACAAGCTGTGTGCATTTACTAAAGGGTGCTCTTTGTCGGAAAGCACAGCTGGTAGCATGTACTGGTAAGTATCTATTAATTTATTTTTGAAAAAAAATGACACGGCCCAGGTTTCAGATTCAATAATGCAACGCAAAGTGCGCTCCTAGTCTAGACAATTTTAGAACTTCATTGCCATGCCAGTCATCATAAAAGTTGATGTGACACAGATTTGTAAGTGTAGAAGTCACCATGAAGAAGCCAGACCACGGGAAGCCAGGAGCCACCACCCACGGGCCTGTTCCAACTTGCTGCTTGTCCCCTCTCATCAGAACAGGAGGGAAGGGTGTTCATCAGCGTGGGGGACTGAGCAGCATGTGCTGTGTTCCTAGCACGCAGCAGTGAGGATGTTTTCCAAGGGGATTCTGCTGATAGGTGGACAGCTCACCATACATGGTAGACCTAAACCCACTGCTGTGTGTCCCTCATACCTGTGCGTGGTAGCCAGAGTGGAAGCAGTTTATCTACCAGTGTAGGAGCAGACTCGATCCTCTGTGAAGCCACATAGTGCTGAATCTGAACGCCAGATGGGTAAACAGAGAACTAGAAAAGCTTAGTACAGGTGACTCGGGCTTGCACTGTTTTAACACCTGTAGGTGCTGGATTTCTTCCGCTTGGGCAGGTCTCAGATGAAAGACAAATGTGATTATACAGTGTACCTTCTGTCGACTCTGGGAGATGTTTTTGTGCTGCTAGTTGTGCAGAGATCTGGATGACGAATGACGGGCTTCATTTCATGGAAGACGTGTTTTCTTCCGTGCCTTTCCCGTGTCTGCGCTGGTTGGGACACTGTTGTTCCTCAGGTACCATGTGGGAGGGCCGAGTGGCAAGGGCCGCTCTCTCTCTGTGCTTGTGTTATGCTGTCATCACTACACGTCTTTGGCTGTTGTTGTTGCTGGTATGACAGTACATCTGAGACTGATGATTTATAGTGAAAAGGGCTTTGTGTTGCTTCCGGGTTTGTAAGCTCAAGAACACGTGCTGGTGTCTGCGTGGTGTCTAGCCAGGGCCATGCGCCGTTCTCAGTCATGGTGGAAAGTCCAAGCGTAAGACCTAGAGTAAGAGTGCCAGGCTTATTACCACCCACTCTGTATAAAGTAGTCTGCTTCTGCAAGCACTGGTCTTGTCCCCCAAGGAGGACGCTGACCCCTCTTCACGGCCTCACGCCCTCTCACCTCCATTGCGGTACACGTGGCACCAAGCCTCGACATGAGTTTTGGTAACGACACATGATATTCAGAATCACTAGATTTTGATTGTCCTTCTCTGGAAACAAAAGACAAGACATTCCCCCCTTCTCTGGCCCTTTAAGGTCGCTCCTACAGCTGCCGCCTAAGCTAGTCAGGCCCGTCACTGAGATCGGGAGGGCAGCAGTAAGTGAAGGGAAGGAGAAAATCTGTAGTAATTCTGTTACAAGCCATTGCCTTGCTAATCAGACAAGCATGCATTCTAAAGAATGTCAGGGATAATAGAGATTTATTACAACAGATTATAGGCTAATGCGAGTGTGTCATGAGATAAATGACACAGCGAAGTAAACATAAATGACAATAGGAGAAGCAGGAGCTGATCAAAGACTCCTGAATGTGGGTGACGGTAGGAAGCCACAGTCTGTGCGCATGGTACTTGCTTTGGTAAATTTCCACACTGTTCTGTGTGTAGCTAAGTGCAGAATCAACGCACCACTCAGTAAGCATTTATCGTTGTGTTCCACGTGGGTGCAGCGTGGTGCTAGGCGCTGTGTGAGGTTCGGTGGAGAGTGAGCAGTGCTCCACACTCCCTCCACATTGGGAGTTCACGGTCACATCTGTCCACGGGTGGAGATGAGCAAGTGGACGGGATAAGCGTGGGTGTTGGGAGCTTTTGTGGGCCCGGGAGATGGCTACGGGCTGCCATGTCAGGAGTGGCCTTGCGAAAGCGGTGTCTTGTGCAGCTGGATTTGGGTAGGCTGGCGGGAGAGCTGAGGGCCTCTGGGAAAGAAGGTGTAGAGGTGAAAATGAATAAATGGTGTTTAATAAGCAGTGAGGAGATTGGTAGGTGTGTGTGCTAGGTCAGGTCTTTGTTAGGTTAGGTTGTAACAGATAACTGCGGATGGTGGGTTGAAGCCAGATTAGAGAGAGTAAATGCTATCCATGGGTGTTTCCTAATAGTGACATTAGTTTCTTATATAATGAGAAATGTAAAAAGTTCTGCTTATACCTAGTGACTAAATTAGATGATACAGGAAGGCTCATTCCTTGTCCTTTTTTTTTTTGATCCAGGGTCTCTGTAGCCCAGAGCTGCTTCTGAACTTTTTGTCATCAATACATTTTTTGGGGGGGATTTTGTGGCTCAGCTTAATCCTAGTAGTTTGTTTTTGTGTTTCTTCAGCATTCCTGAACAAAGAGGTTTTATAATGACGAGTCCCTGAAGTCTCTATGCACCCAGATTTGTGGCATCATTTGAGCTACTATTCCACGTATCACTTTATTTTTCAAGCAGTGTTGATGCTGAATTGCTGTTCTTTAGTCAGGGAATTTCACAATGAGGAAGCAGTCTGTGAAGGAAAACTGTCTTTCGAGTCAGCAATGAAGATGTTCTAAGGCTTTGAGAAAAACAGTGGCCTAGTTGCCCAACAGGCAGAAATATGTTGTTGAGTGAAAATCGATAAAGTAATTCGGCTGAGACAATAAACATATATAATAAACTTGGAACCATAGTGACCCTTTGGTCGGTCTACTGACGTAAAGTTAATGTAGCTTTTAAATATCTTTTATTTCCTTGCTTTTCTTAGTGTTTTTACTTCATGCCATTTGTTGTGGTTTCTGTTAGGTTCCAGGTGGGTTTCCAGCTCCGTTCCACAGAACCTGAAGGTGTATGGGCTCTGCTGCGGCCCGTGGGGTGTGAAGGAAAGGCGGGGGCCGGACATTGCACACACTCCGTCCGCGGGCGCCTTTCCCCTACATCACTTGTGTACTGCACTGATTCTTACTTGGAAACAGGAGACTTTGCAAGTTTGAAAACCTCAGGTCTAACTCAGTGACACCAGATATCCTAGGTATGGCAGCCTGATTTCTAGACCAGTAGTGATGGCGCTACCCTTTCTTGGTTCTCCTTGTCACTGAGTGAGTGCCTCATCTCAGTCATGGTGGCAAGTGGGTGTGAAAAGATACAGTCAAGTTGAGTTATGTGTGTGGGCCTTTTCTTTTTCAGAGTTGGGTAGTTTTCCTTCGTGATATCTACCGTCTGTTTGTATTTCATTATGCCTTGTGGGAGCAGAGATGAAACAAAGCGGAACTCCTTTGTTTTTTCAAGGAAACTAGACTTGCTAGTCTCCACCGATAGCTGCTCAGGTTCTGGGTTGGCTGTTTGTGTGTTTAGAGACAGGATCTGTCTCTGTAGTCCAGGCTGGCCCTCGCCTCACTATGTAGCCTAGGCTGGCCCTGAACTCATGACAGTCCTCTTGCCTCAGCCTCCTAAGTGATGGATTTATAGACATACACCACCATGCCCAGGTTGTATGATGCTGGGGAATTGAACCCAGGGCCTTGCTCTTGCTAGGCAAGTGCTTTAACTGCTAAGCTACATTCCCAGCCCCAGTTGTGTGATAAAGTTTCTTAAGAAGCGATTTGATGCTCTTATCTGAATCGTAATACAGCTTTTCTCTGCTTTAACCTCCTGTTTTCCTCTCTTCACTGTGGAACTACTGGTGCAGAATATGTTTTAGTGATTTAGTTAATAAATGGGATCTTTATTTTGGTATTTTGGTTGCAGAAGGTTGACTTTGAGTTCTTGTCTGCCTCCAGTTATGAGGTTGCATGCTCATGGCTCCTGGAGTCCTGGGTTGATGTCAGTCAGGTGGGGCCTGGTTTGATGAGCAGAGTGCAGAATTGGGAAGAATTAACAGGCACGTGGTGGACCCCTTGCCAGGGAGTCGAGTGATACTCAGAGTCTGGCCTAACTCAGAAAGAGGCTTTTTACAGTGATTTTGTAGGCTTCAAAATGCTAGTGATTTTCAAGCTCCCTTACGTTTTCCTGTCTCCAAACTCATCTGGCACGTGTGATGAATAAAGGAAGATTGGGGCACAGGGGACGCTGTTAGGAGAGCTGGCACCTTTGATTCTTTGTCTAAGGATGTCCCCTTCTTCTTGTGCAAAATCTTGGTGCTCAGTAATCTACTTATAATGAAAAAGCCAGAACTTCCTTTTTAACACACCCCCCTCCCCCGCTTATAATCCACACAGAAAGAAGCAGGCATTCTTTTTATTTCTTAAAGATATCCTTGTACCGACAGACCAGGGGGCTGGTCTACCTTGGGCAGCCAGAGGATGGTCACAGTGTCGGAGTCCGGCCTTTCTCAGCCATCATGCTCCTATTACCTGTCGACCAGATTAGGGAATGTGGCGGATTTGAACGAGCTGTCTCAGTACACATCCAAGTTCTTAAAGTTCAGTTTTCGTATCACAGCTCATAGTACTGATGGCTACAGCAGCCATTTCACCAAGGGTAAATAGAACACAACTTGGTGAATGCAACCTATTTGAAAGTAAACATTCCTATGGAATCTCATGGAAATTCTTTTCTATGATCCTTATAAAGACGATTAAAACAGACAAACAAATAAAATCCTGTTTGCTTACAAGAATATTAATTTAGGCCTGGTGATATTTGGCAGAAATTATAGACATGCAAAGAAGTGTCTATTTTTGTTTTATTCTCTTGTTCTTTCAGGAGTAAACGTTGACTGCATACACAACTCCCCACTGATTACCTAAAACGAGAATGACCTTTCTGATTGTTCAATGCTCTCCTCTTGGGGAGGGTTTTAATCTGTGGTGGATTCTAATGAACTAGCTGTGCTGGTACGTCTCCACTAGTCACAGAAGTTTTGGACAGTTTGTCGTTTCTGTCTTTGAGGTTTAGCAGTGTACATTACTTAAGACCTAAATGACGTTGAGATTTTTGTCTTTGTGGTGATGCTGAAATTCAGTTATTGGGAAGATTCAGACAGTTGGCTGTTGAAAAAGGTTGTTTACACGTTTGTCTGCTGTTGGGCTGCTGTTACGTATTACTGTGCTCACTTTTTGTTCCATTCCTGGATTCCTGTTTTGTACGTCATAGCTCCAGCATCCAGGTGAGCTCGGATTTGTCATGAAACTTATTGATCGTTCGGTTTTGTTGCTCTCACAGTGTGCCTTTTAGTTATTAAAGTATAGTCCTTAAAATCCACTGGAGGTATAGAACTAAAGGAAATCTTGGAATGGTTTTGGAATGTCTAGCTGTTGAGGAGAGCTGACATTTACCTAATGTCTAACACAAGCAATGACATAGAGCTAGTGTGGAGCAGGATGACAGGGTTTTGAGCCACTGGTGTAGAGAGTGACCGTCACTGAGGCATATGTGTTTGCCTTTAGACGCTGTGTGAGGTGTAGCTGGAGAGTGAGCAGTGGTCCACACTCCCTTCATATTGGGAGTTCACGGTCACATCTGTCCTACACACAATAGGAAGGCCTGCACCTGGTGGTCCAAAGGCCCAGAGGAGTCATAACCTTGTGTCATTTGGCCCTCACACAGTGGTTTCTGGTTTTTCTTGATAAACAGGAAGCTTTTCTGGCACTGAGCTTGCATCCCTCCGCGGTAACAGTGAGGAGCAGAGCCCTGGCTGCCTCTTCGGTGTTCTGTTTCTGTGTGACTACCAGCACGTGGTGTTGTAAAGCAGCAGTTCTTTCATTATGCTCATGGATCTTGGAGGCCAGAAGTTTTGAAGGTGGTAAGTCGTAGTCCGTAGAGTCTGGGGCTAGGTTCTGGCGGCTGGAACTACCTGGGATTCCTACTGTACTTATCTCACGTTGTGTAGCCTCGAACAGCCTGGAATTCCTTAGGCATCCTCCAGTCCCTGTGAAAATCCCAGGATTTCCATCTAGTTTGTCTGATTTTATTAAAATGGTAATCTCAAGATAGTCATGGTTTCCTCATGATGCTCAGTGATCCAAGAACAAATGTTTCAACAGGACAAGGCAGAAACTTTCTGTGGCCTGGCCTGATCAATCATAGCTGTCACATTCTTGTATTTTGTTGTATTTAATCCTGTTAAGATGGATGGAAAAGGATTACTGACTCTACTTGTTGAAGAACTAAGTATCAAGGGATTTTCAGGTATACTTTAAAACCATGGATGGGGTAAACATGTTCCCATTTACCATAGTCTTACATCGTACCTGGGCTGTTTTAACAATACTTATTTATTTTTGAGACAGGGCCTCGCTGTGTATGCCAGGCTGGTCTTGAACTCACTGTGGAGCCCAGGCTGGCCTTGGACTCAGGGCAATCCTCCTGCCTCAGCCTCCCCAGTGCTGGGATTAACGATTTTTATTATCTGAGTTTGGGAACCACTCTTCTTCCCCAGTACTTCTACATTTAGGTGAGCTGTAAGTCCTTCTACCGTTCATTTGATGTTCCTAATAATGAGTCTGAGCATTCCCTTTGGAGAATAGAATGAGGGCAGTAGCGTACTTTAGAGAACTATGAACCATCTGGAATGGACACGTGTGTCTTCATTATGTGTTTGTGTATATCACAAAAGTGGACGATCCTGAATCATCGTGGGCCGATGTCACGACAGACCTTCCCTTATGTGTACCTGCCCTTGTGACACGGCCCCTCGTGTGTGACTCAGTGAGCAGCCTGCATTGCTGCAGAAGTTCTGTGAGGTGCAGCCAGCCTGGTGTAGTGAGAAGGACTTGAGCTTTGCTTCCAGGCCCGCTGTAGATCTGGATCTGGGTTCTTCCTGAGCGTTCTGTCGTTGCGGGGAGTTCACTTCACGTCTCCAAGGCTCACTGGTGTGTAAATGGAGGCAGCCATGCAGAGTGGTAGCTGATGCGTGCTAAGTCTTTGTTTTGGTCCGGAGAGAACATAATGGTACAGCCTGCTTTATACTTGTTTGGAAGTTAGGTGGTCATCACCTTTACCTCATAGCTGCTTGTTTTGTGATTATTAGCCAGCATGTTAGAAGCTAATAAATCTCATAGGTAAGCTAACTACCGTTAGCGATGTGGGGAGAGGCTATGATGCCAGAGGACCAAGGAAATGTGAGGAGAGGCACTCTGTTGACCGCTGTTGTGCTTGGAGCTCAACATGCGAGTGTCCATAGAGCTTCATGATTTCAGGCTCACTTAGTACTTGGAACCCAGTTATTGCTCCTAAGAAATTAGGCTGATATTTCACATTTATCTTTTATTTATTTATTTATTTTTGAGAACAGATCTCATGCTGCAGTCTGGGCTGGTCTTGAACTCACTGCATACTAATTCACACCTTGAAGAAGCAGGCTCGGTATGGCTTGGCCAGCAAGGTGGTGGTACTATAGTAATTAGATTCTATAGGCTTTTTTTAAAAAAACGAAGTTTAAATTTGGAAGCAGGTTCTTTGTGTTGCCAAGAGTCACAGCTAAAGTTGCTTGTTTTGAACAATGGTAGTTCTTTGAGGAATGGCATTTTTGCTAAGAGAAGTTAAAGGCAGAGAGGAGACAGATGACTTCTGTTTGAATCCCTGGATTCCAGGATCTAGGCCAACCGGGATTGCACTGCCTCTTAAAATTTTTATTATTTGGCACTCTAGGAAATGCTTGAAAAGAGACTAATGCGCTTTTAATGACTGGATATTAAAGACTATTTATTTCAAGTATAAACTGTTGCTGCTGAAGTGCTTGTCTTTTCTCCTGTGCCTCAATTCAGACACAGAAGGAGCAGAGCCCAGTAACTGAAAATAGAACAACCGAAAATAGCCTTTTGTCATAAATAAGATCTTATCCTAGGTGGTTTGAACCTGTAGGGGAAGTTTTCGGGAAGAATGAGGTTCTGGGGAGAAGATACGCGGCCAGCGGCAGGATAGGGCGGGTGTCGCAGAGTGACCAGTGTGCCCGACATACTCAGGGTGGAAACCGGTGGGCGCCACGGTTGGCTGGCAGGAGGTGATGGTTTTGAAATGTTACGGACACAGAAGCACATGGACAGGCACGTGGTTTAGGGGAAGAGTTTCCGTCAGTGTGTGCAGTCAGGAGTGAGCAGTAGTGCAGGCTCTTGGACAGTGTGGGTCCTGGCTTCTTGCCCTTGCTGCTCCTGTGAACTTGCATAAGTTGTAGAACCTTTCCGGGCCCTGGTTTTCTCAGCTGTTCAGAGAGGATGGTAAAGACCCCTACCTTACAGAAATGCGTATTAAGAGAGTCAGCATGTGTAAGTCCCTTAGCTGTGCATTATCGGGGCCGCAGATGTCTTAAGTTGAATACTTGGGTTTTCTCTTGATTGCTATGCTGGTTGCAAAATATAGGTGAGGTTCAGAGGATACACTGGTGAAAGCCTCTGCCAAGATACTGACTGTATAGCAGGTGATGTTGTGGTTCGCGTTTAGGTATGATACCTTTTGAATTAACTCCATGGGAGAAAGAAAATCAGTGCCTATGGTATGTCCGAGGTGGGCCTGTGGACAGCCAGTGTCTCAGCCAGTTGTCTATTGAAAGGAGTGTCCTTACTCTTGGATTAATTTTACTTCTTTGTTAAAGATCGATTTACTATCTATTTGTGCGAATCTATTTCTGTTGGATTGATGCATGTGTGTGTTCTTTACGTACTTTCACACCGCCTTGATTATTGTATTGTCAGAGTAATTACAGAAGTTGATGAATGAGTCTTCTAGATTTTGTTGACTATTTGAGGTCTTTTGTTTTCTCATCTAAACTTTGAATCAGTTTATTCATGTCTACAATATAGTTGTCTGGAATTTTTATTGATATTCCAGTGAGTCTATATATTATGTTCAGATGAATGGCTATATTAACAATATTGAGTCTTTCAATCCATGAATATAGAGTATCTCTCTATTTCAATCTTTGATTTTTTAAATGAGAATGCTACAGTTTTCCACACATATACCTGTTTTTAGATTTGCCTATATTTCAAATCTTCTTTTTCTTAGTATTTCTCTATATAGTACTTTAAAATTCCAAATTCCAGTTGGTCATTCCTAATAATATATCAGAAAGCAATAGATTTGGTACTTGTTTGTGTATGGGGAGGGGAGCAAGTGCTGCTGTTTGTCGATGAACCTTGTCCCTCTGACCTTGGTACAATTGGTTATTATTAGTCGAAGTTTCAGAAGGCTTTTGTTCTTTGGAGTTTCTCCTATACATAGAGAATTATGTCATCGGACAGTAAAGGCACTGTTTCTTTTTTTTCTGTCTTGTAGAGTTCATCTTTTCTTTTCTTGTGTCATTGTACTAGCCAGGATTCCTCTATGATGTTGAGAACGGAGGAACGGAGGAAGCTGTTCTTGCCTTGTCCTGCATCTTAGGGTCACGGGGCTTAATTTTTCATTGTTAAATACAACTCTGCAGCTGGGTTTTTGGGAGATATACTTTATCAGGTTGGGAGAAGTCCTCTTACTCCTAGTTTGTTGAAAGTTTTTATGACAACTGGGTATAGATTTTTTAAACGAGTTTTCTCTAGAGATTAATAGCATATCATTTTTATTTAGAACTTATTCTCTTTTAAATTTTTCTTTTTTTTAAAGAAAAAGCTGTGCTTGATGGTTCTTCAAATTTCTGTTCGTAGTTGTGCTTTGTATATTTTTCGTTGTAGGATTTAGTAAACTGTGGCTTAGATGCCACGTCTAGCCTGTGGCCTTTTATGTGGCGTTAAGCTAAGAATTTTTTTTTTTTCATTTTAAAATATTTTACTAGTGCTAGATAGGCTTCAGTCCAACCTGAATCCCATACAGGAAAGATCTAAAATTTTTTGTGACATATGAAAATGATGACATGTAGGTTTTATTGACTATAACGTTTGATTGAACAATCAGGTTCATTCATTTAATAAAGATAAATGCAATACAGTAACAGAGCTGAGTCACTGCGACTGAGTTCTTGTGCCCTGAAAGTCTGACGTATCTGCCATTTGGTCCTAGATAGGGAAAACCTGCTGACCTCTGCGGTGCGGCATTCCACTGTGTGACTGCTCCCCAAAGTATCTTCGTGCTGTTAGTTACGGGCCAGTCTTCCTAGTTTCCAGCGATTATGTAAAAGGGCGTCAAGTCCTTTTCTCTGTGTGCCCCTTGTCACCTGAGTATCATACCGTGGAGCGCGTGCCAAGCCGCAGCAGTGTTCCCGCTTCCGGCTTTTCCTGTGTAAAGCCCCAGGCCCCTCAGTGGGGTACTCTTGTTCTGTTTCCCCCTGCAGAGAGTCCAGCTTCTCATCCTTCCATGTCCTTGCCTGTTGCTATTGTGAAACCTGAACATTTGTTGCTAGTATTTCACGCAGGTTTTGCTTTGCTTCTTCTGGATACCAGTGAAGCTTTCATATTCTTAAATATTTTCGATATTCATCCTCTTCTCCCAAAATGTGCGTGCATGTTTTCCCACCACTCTGGCCTCCTTCTGGTGGGTGCTCCTTTCTGTCCACCGTGTTTTTGATTGTGAGGTCAGTTGTATTCACTCCACCTTTTTCTAGTACGCTTTTCATTCATATATATATATATTTAAATTTTTTAGCTGAATTCTGCCAGGCTATTTTATTAGTTTTCTGAAACTCAGTTCTCTTTTTATGAGCCCCACTGCCTGACATTGCTCTGTGGCCGTGGAGAGCCGTCTGCTGGAAATTTCTTCCGTCCTGTGCCTTTCTTTTCTCTACGGCCTTCACCTTTTACTCATGGGGCTGAGAGAACGTGGGCTGCCCGTCTGAAGGGTAAGCTTTGTCTTTTTCTACAAAGGCCTCTTACCAAGTGAGTTATTTCCTTGTCTTGCTTATTTATCTTTCCTTAGGTTTTAGTCTTTTGCAGGTAATGTGACGCCTGGCGAAGCTGCCGCCTCCACAAGCTGTGTGGTTTCTGAGCGCTCTCTCTTCTGACAAGCTCTGTCCTTGCAGGCTAGGTCAGAGGTAGTTCAGGGGTTGTGCTTTGCCTGTGTCTCTCAGACAGTCTGACTTGGTCTGCATCGTTATTGCCTGTAGATGCAGTCCTGTGACCACCACTCGGCTCTATCCCCTCAACCCCTGGCACAGATAGATGTGCACCCCCAGTCTGGTGCCCCCAGTAACTGGGTGGGCCTCCCTCCAGAGGACTGATCTATCTTGAGCTTTTAGGGACACCTGATCCCTGGTGGGCGAGGAGGTGTGGGCAGTCACGTCATTCCCCACGGGTAGGTAGGTATAGCTCCTAGGCTTCCTGTTAGGGGTGCCACTGGCCAGGTTTCCTCCATCTCTAGCGTTTCAATCTGTTTGATTGGTTCTGAAGGAAGTGTATTTCTTTGCATTACTCATGCTACACCTTTGTGGTATCAGTAAAAGGGTATTATGTTAGCAGTAGAAATAAGCACACATCATTGAATCACCTCACGCCTTATCCTTATGTGCTGATGTCATACAAACAGAGGAAGTATGGGTGAGGTGCTTTCTTCCAGAGGTGCATTCCATATCTGGAACGAGAGGGAAATGTTTTTCCTAGGTGTATAGAAGCATAATACTGAAAATAATGATAATAATAATTATTCAAGGATTACCGCGTATGATGTACAGTTATATTAATTTCACATGAGAATTATAGCAAACCTCTGAATATGACTTGACTGTCTTTTTGTTAGTTGTAGTTATCTCTTGCTTAATTAGGTTTGCCTGATTACTGTTTTCTTAAAATACGTGCATATTTTAAGGATCACAAGAAGTCAGTTTATGGGAAAGCATCATCAAGTTTGTTTTACAGACTGAATTGTTCCTTCTGGGATTTGGGGACATATGGCATCTGGTCTCTTACATCTTGTGTAAAAAAATCTGGTTGAAAACCAAAATAGAAACAACAAAAAATAAGGATAAACTTCAACAACACAAAATTTTCCTTAGTCAAAATGCTGTTAATTTAAGCAAATATACTTTGTGCTCTAGGTATAATGCTAATAAGAGTATTTCATCTGTGAGAGAGGAAATTTGAAAACAA
Source organism: Ctenodactylus gundi (assembly GCA_004027205.1). Classification (NCBI taxonomy): domain Eukaryota; kingdom Metazoa; phylum Chordata; class Mammalia; order Rodentia; family Ctenodactylidae; genus Ctenodactylus; species Ctenodactylus gundi. The sequence goes on along the minus strand of PVKB01000546.1, from coordinate 248,330 downwards.
ACTTGAAAAGGAGAACTGTAGCCTAGGACATTTTTAGAATGAAACCACATATATGAAAGAAAGAAGACGTTAGATAGTTCCTTCATTTAAAAACAAGTTAAAGATAACCTTTTAATTGTTCTGGTAACAAAAGGACTAAGCATTGTGGAGAAGTAGAAAATGAGAAAATTTAGGAAAGGGAAAACACCGCCTTCATGCCCCCCAGAGATAGCCATTGTCAAGGTGGGGGTAGACATTTGTTGTCGTTATGTCTAGGTACATAACTGTTTTTAAGCCAAGTTAAGACTAGACTCCCCGTGTTGTTTTGTGGCTGGTCTTTTACCATTGACAATCAATTTATATTATTATATTATTTATGTATTATAAATAATTTTATTTATTATATTATTAGCCATGTCAGTAAATCGCCATCTTTGCCATTACCTGGTCCATATGCAGCATGGTCAGCAGCCTCTGGGATGTCCTTAGCACTTGTCTGTCTAGTTGGGACTCAGTGAGTTACCACGTTGAGTTGTTATACTTCCTTCCGCCCACTTCCCCTTCTTTCATCCAGCACGTTATCCGCTCCTCATCCCGTGACACTGACTTGCTAACAGTGGTGTGAAGTTGTCCTATTTTCATAGACTTTTGGATATTAAAGTTTTCTGTCATAGTATTTAACTTCTCGAGTCCTCAAAAAGTCACTTTTTGAGGTTTAGCGAGGACCGAGGTGACAGCAGAGGGAAAGTAGCCACGAACATGTTGCCAAAAGGAGGAAACCCTCTCACCCATCTGTCAGAGTGTGCTGGTCATATGTTGTTCATGCGTCTTCTAGAACGTGGCGCTCTGAGAGCTGTGGGCCATCCGTCACTCTTCACCGTGTTGACCGGGCTAACCGCGGACATCCGCTTACCGTGGTGGCTGGTGACGGCACAGGCTGCCCTTGTGGGCCTTTGTACTAGTTTTTGCCTTTAAGCTGGTTAGTTGTGTGTTTGTACATGTGTCCACGAATGTACACACATGTACACACACACACATACACACACACACACACACACACACGTGAGAACCTGCACGTCTTTCTGTCCAGCGCTCAGCTCCGTGGCTTAGAAAGAGGGGAGCTCTTGCGACAAGCTGAGCCTTGTGCTGGCCATCACGATGCGAAGGCAGGGAACGCTGTGTCTTTCCTCAGGAGTCCCCACAGTGTGATCACGGGCAAGTGACGTGTCAGAAACACGAAGAAATACGTGCCAGGTTAGAGCACATCCCCGGAGCAACAAGGAAGATGGCGCTAAACCTGCTGCATGATCTTGTGTTTTAAAGTCAACTGTCCTGACCCTTTTCGGTATCTGGTGCCATTTTTTAACCTCTGCTTCTGCCTGCTCCAATGCCAGACGACTTGCCGGTCTCCCTGAGCCCGCCTTCCCGGCCCTCTGCCCCTCAGTGCATCTGATGCTTCTGCTGTCTCCTCTGTCTGGGTGCCCACTACGCCCTTGCTTCGCGGGAGCAGCATTTCTCCAGCTCCTTGCCGGGGCTCACGGAGATGCTTCCCGAGGAGACTGACTGTGCACTGTCCTTCCACTCCACCTGAAAGATTCCTTTTACTCCCACTAGCAAACATTTCCCACGTCCTCTTCCTGTCTCATCCATTTTGTAAATGTCTGGTAACCAGTGAACATCAGGTTTAATGATCCATCTTGTGGTAGATGAAGCTCAGATATTGTTATTGCCTCTGTAGAATCCGTGACAGAGTCTGAAAGAGAGATGGTACAGTGTGATAAATTCAGTGCAGCGATTTCTGGGAGCAGGGAGCGGGGAGTAGCGAGCCACATGGGGAAGAGAGAACATTTCGTCAAGGTCACGGCTGAGGTTACTTCTAAAGACAAATGAAACTTGCCTGGATAGCAGACAAGGAAGGCCACAGGGAGAGGGAGGGCAGGATGCTGGGTGGCAGCTGGAAGCCAAAACCTGCTGAAGGAATTCTGAGATGCTAATACTTGAGAAAGACCCTTTCTGATATGTCAGAATATCTGCCCACGGGGCACGCATAAACCCTTCGGAATCGTCGATACTGTTTCCACTTAAGCTCTTCACTGCTGCGAGTTTCCCCTAAAGGTTTAACCAGGTATTCCCCATGGTCTGAAAATACTATTTTTATGAAATCAATCTTGGGTAATATGCGAACATTTAAATACTGAACTGTTAATATCATCAGAGAAGAGGTTGTGATTATTTATAGTAATTCAGTAACCTATCATTGTACAGCTGGTACCCATTCACCTTTTCAGTGCTATTGAAGAAAGACAAATACACTTTCAAGAATAAAGCAGAACGGAAACCACAGAGTGGGAGTGGTTGGTTTCTAGAAACTTCCTCTCTCAGTATTCCTCGCATTGCGTGCAGCTCAGCCAGGTAGGCATTTGTGAGAAGGAGGTTTGTCCATTATTTCTTCTTGGTAGCGAAATTGCATTCCAGAAGATCATACATCCGAAATGTCAGTGAGCTTCATGACAGGAGAAGCTGCTAATGGGGTGTCTAAGAGCTGAGCGAGACCGGCTGCACCAGTAAGTGTTGATCCCTGTTGATACCCTGCTCCCTTTTGTCCCCTCGTAAAAAATGGCGCAGAAGGACATTTTCTGTGAATCTGGAGGAGAAAAAACACCGGTGCTCAAGGATGTGCTAGGGTCTTTTGATTGGCTCTCGGGCGCCCTTCTTGTCGCCTGTCCTGTCGCCCGGCCATACCTCACGAGTTGACCTACCGTGTCTCTTTCCAAAACAGATTTCTGTATTGTGACAATATCCACATTCAAGATTCTGACTGTCTTGGTGTTCGGTGTGGTTCTTTGCTTTCCTGACTTCATTTCCTGCGTACCACTGGTAAACACGGGCTTAGAAAGGTCTGCAGTGGGCGTGGACTCGAGGATGGAGGCACAGAGAGCCTGCCTGTGTGTGGGATTTCTCTCAGGATTTGCAGTTGTGTGCTGCCAAGGCTCTTTGGCCTCGTCACGAGTTTGTACAACACGTACATGTTCTGTGCAGTGGATCTGCACGGAACTGCGTTGCCAGATTGAGCCTTTCCCTTTGTTTGCTCCACAGACTACTCGCTAGTGTCTGCTCAGGACCCTAGTAATGCTGTGCACTTGTCCTCTGGTGACCTGTTGGTTTACTGAATGTTACCGTGTGTTCCCAAGCCTACTGTGCTGCCGACACTTGCTAGTGTAATTTTTTAACTTAATGAAGTAAAATAGTAACTAGCTGAACTATAATTATAAAATGTGTTATTCTTCTGTGAAATAAAAATCGAATACTATGGAAAGTTTCAGTAAAGATAAATTGTTCAATTAAAATTGCTGTCAGGTTACAGATGAGGAAGAATTATAAAGTATTTGAAAACATAAACACCTAGATGAAGTTGCAGTGATAATTTCTTATTCCACTTTTAAATTAAGTGTTCTTAATTTCTCACTAGGCTTTAAGGAAATGTAGGTTATTTATTTCATATTTGATTTTGCAGACATTAGACTGAAGGCTGAGGAATGGTCTGCTTATATTTATCATTTTAACAGTGGCTCCCAAGTTAAAATGTAATTGAAATTGTATATATCTAAGCATGATGTTTTGATGTACATAAAATGATCTCTAACTTTAAAATTTCATGGAGTAACTGCTATCATACAGTGTGTTAGGCAAAGGATTGGCAAAGGCTCTGAAATGCAAACACTCCTTGTTTTTCTGTGATCGTGGGAAGGGCCGTATTCCTTCTGAGAAGCACTGGGCTGGAACACTTTACTTTTATAGAAGAATGGATTTGTGGATCTCATCAGGGAAGGAGGTGTGGAGGCCCTCAGCTGTTAGGGAAACCATCACAGATAATTGAACCAGGGGAAGTTAATGTCTTTGTAAATCTGCTTTCCTGGCATGTGATATTCATGGGCATACCAGCCATATTTCCCCACCCATGATAACAGATAGGTCCCAAGTCCCCAACGGGAGATGTAACTGGGAGAAAAAGACATGGGTTTCACCAATAGATCAGATTTTAGACATCTTAATGACCTTTATTCTTTAAAATAATGACAGTAGGAGGCCCAGCAATTATCTCAGAGATGCTGTCTTACTCAAAATCATTTTTGGAAGTCATTTGCACTTGCTTTTAAAGGCAGTCTATATGCTCCATGGGAATGTCAGATGTATTGCCTCAGAGATGCACCTGATTTAAACCAGTGCTGATTTTACCTAGCTTGGTTCACTATGTTGGTCCCAAAGTGTCACCTGCCTGCATGTTGAGTGTCAAGGTTCTCCACCGGTGGTCTGTTAGGGAGCATGCAGTTCAGGCCTTCGAGCCCCACTGCGAAGTTTAGGAAATTTTTAAGCAACGCTGACATCTCTGAATTAAACATAAAACACCTCCTAAGGTATATGCCTTGATGTGATGAGTGCTCATCTGGATGGATGAACTGTTAAAAAGTTGACTCAGTTGTGTTTTTCTAGAGAGGTGTCAGCAAGTGAACGAGAATCCTGAAAAACAAATTATCCCCGGTAGTTCTGTTTCAGTCTCATTCACTGAAAACATATATTGAAAACATCACCAGTAGTTGCTATGTTACAGAATAGATACTTTTACCAAATAAAAAAATGACCAGATACCGAGTTACAGTCTGATGTTCTTAATGAGTACCTGAAACGTATCTAAAGGGGAGTTTGCTTCTGTGTTCAGTCAGTGCCACTGGTCCCTAAGTTGAGTCAATTTGTTGCCACTGGGGAAGGTGCAGGGAATAGCTTTGGGTGTGTATGGCTTACTCAAGCGGGTGGGGAAGTGGCACCTCACTGACAGCTTGAATAGAGATGGAGGATGGCAGGAGACACTGTCGCAGCCTGTGCCCAAAGCTCTGGCCTGGCCATCAGCAGAGACACCCGGGTTTACTCCTGGGTTGCTTTGGTCTCCAGTTGTCAGCTGTCCACAGAGGGCCCCTGTCAGTCTCCGTCTTGGCCTTGTGTTCTTGGACAGCCATCTCCAGCAGGCGTGCGCCGGCTGTCCTACAGCCTCGGCTGCAGTCCTGGCACGGGCCTGAGCGGCTGCTGGAGCCCCAGCTCGCCATTGTGTGCGCCGCCGGTTTGGACTCTGGAGTCTTGTGTGCCCTTTGCATGAGTGCCTTTGTCTCTGTAAGTTCTGTTACCTCTGCCTCCCCGACCAACGCAGTCAATGCACAGTGGCTCCTTATTATTGCGAGTGTCACATCATCTCGCTGCTCCCTTGAGCCACCCACACGCCTGGAACCAGGGGCCTCACAGAGGGACCTTACACAGATGCGAGGGGACAGGTCTCTGTCCCTCTGGTCCCTCATGACGGTGTCCAGTGGCCCAAGTTGATGGCTGGCTTTCCTGCCCTTCTCCCTTTGTTCCCTCTTTCCTCCCCCTTGTTTCCTTAATTTAGCAACTTCATAAAAATGAAGTTCACATCTACCTAAATCCATTCATGTAAAGTGTACCGTTCAGTGGCTTTTAGTACACTGAGCGTTGTAGAGCCGTTGCCACGATTTTGGAACACTTTTAGCTCTCTGAAAGAGACTTTGCACTTACTCTCATGGCCACTGGCAGTCATTTTCCAGCTTCCCACACAGCTGCAGTGATGCTCTAACCTACTTTCTGTCTATAACATCTGTTACTGACATTCATAGAAATGGACTCGTGCAACGGACAGTCTGTTGCGACCTTTGTTCCCTTAGCATTGTTTTTAAGGTAACGTATGAGTGCCTTATTCCTACTCTTGGCAAATAAGTCATATAGTTGTGTGTGTGTGTGAGTGTGTATATGTATGTATGTGTATATATATATATATATATATATATATATATATTTAAAAACATTAGTTGGTTCAAGGATATTTAATGGCTTTAACTTTTAGCTGTTATGGATATTGTTGTATTAGCACCTGCTGGTCACATGTCAACACGCGATCTGTAAACATCTTGAGGAAGTCCCCGTTGTCTCCCACAGTGACGGCTCCACTTCCGGTTTCCACCAGCGGTGTACAGGAGTTGGTGCTTTCTTCACACTCTTGCTAGCCCGCATATTTGTCTTTTAAATTGCAATCTTCCTCATGGGTATGAAGCCGTGTCTCATTGTTTTTTATTTGAATTTTCTTGATGAACAGTGATGTTGAGAATCCTCTGCTCTACTCTTGACCATTTCTGTATCTTCCTTAGTGAGACGTCTGTTAAAGTATTTTGATCACTTTAGTTGGTTAGTCCTTTTGAATTATAGATGTTCTTTATGTATTCTAGATACAGGCCCTTTATCAGACACATGATTTATATTTTTTTCATTCTGTAGGTATTGTTTCTATTTTCTCAGTGATATTCTTTGAAGCACAACATTTTAAATTTTAGTTATTATTGTATTTTTCTTTTATTGCTTATGCCTTTGTTACAGTAGCTAAGAAATTCTTTCTTACACCAAATTCATGAAAATATGCCTGTATTTTCTTCTAGGGTTTTGTGGTTTTAGGTTTTACAATTATGTCTCTGCTGTGTCCTGTGTTTGTTTTGGATATGGTCTGAGATGGGGGCCTATATTCATTTTCTTGCCTGTGAGCATTTGGTGCAGCACCATTTGTTGAAAACCCGTATTTATTCCTTAATTAATGGGCTTAAGGTCACATAATTCAGAGAATGTGGCTAGAGATTTGTTCATTTCTAATTCCCAGCTCCGTTGTGTGGCCTCTGCGGTTCTCCTTGTGCTGGTGCCGTGTGGTCTTGATCGCCGTAGGTGCTGGGTGAGTTTGAGGTCGGGACATGTGCACCTTCCCAAACTGGCCCCTTTTCCTCTTGGTTTATTGGCTCTGATGGGTTTCCTGAGGCCCCACAGATACTTCAGTGTTACCGTGTCGGTTTTTGCAAAAAAGCAGATGAGATTTTGATAGCAATAATATCTTAACTAAATAAAGGTGGAGAGTGTTGTTAGCGTAACAGTAATACATTTTGATTAATGAGATGTCATTCTCTGTGTTTAAATCTTTAATTTCTTTTAAGATCGTTTTGTAATTTTTTATGTACAAACACACATCCCTATATATGTTACTATGAATTGTATCCTTTTTGATTCCCAACTGCATGATTTTTTTTCTCTATTTTGTGTCTGAATTTTTCATTGCAAGTTGATAAAAGATAACTGATTTTTGTAATTGATCTCACGTTCTACATGCTTCCTGAGCTCGTTTATTCTGTTAGGCTTTAGTAGATGTCTTGGTTTTCTACATACAACATTGTATCATCTGCCAGTGAGGCATTTTAAGGAATCCTCTTCACTGGACTTGGTCAGCATCATTTTGGTGTTGCTGAATGACTGTCTCAGAAGTTGAGCACCATTTCTAAGTCCCTTTCCCAGCCACTGAACCCTTGGCTCTGAGCAGAAGTTCTTCTCCTAGGTAGAGAGATAAACCGTAACATATTGTGTAGGGGAGACCTCCAGCAGTTTTGTGTTTTCAGAACGTTAACCCCATATCAGGAAGAGACTGAGAAAATAAAACTTTTTTTTGTAGCTGGTTTGTAAAATATTCAAGGTCATACATTTTTAAAAAATTGATGTTGAAGTTTTTCTTTTTCTTCTTTCTTTCATGGAGAAAATCAGTCATCTGATCATAATATTAGACATTCTTGTAAAAATACACACGACCATTTGCCGTGAGACGCTCTGAGAAGGCAAGCTGAGCTCCCAAGCCGGGCCGTCGTGGACACGGAACTCAGCGCCCGTGTTCTGCTGGCAGAGGGTCAGTCACATCCTCGTAGCTTAGGGACAGCGGGCAGGGCTAAGATGGAGACAGCATCTGGACGCATTCCTGGGTGCCCGTCATATAGGCTAACGTGTACGCTTACACTGTGCAGCCCTCTTAATGGGATTGCTTATGTTTTCAGAACTAGACGACTTTTAGGTCTGCCATCAAAAAAAAAGAGATGGCTTTGAATATCCATTTACATGTGCCAGCTCACCGAGATTCCTGCTTGGTTCCAGCCCCTTTCCTGCTATTTCTTGAGTGATTTTTATTTACTTAGGAGATTAGTAGGTGTTAAAGAGATTGAAGGTAGGTCAGCACCCAGTTGAGGCTTTCTTCTTGATAGAACCCAAATGGCTTAAGAAATGTCAAAATAATATATAAATTCTTTTCTAAGTGTTAGGATATTAAAGGGGGTGGAGTTTTAGAAGTGATTCGTTCCAGCCTCCCACAGCACACGTACTATCTGTGTTGGCAGCGAGGGGCTTTTGGCCATTCTCCGCTGAAGAAACTGCATCATCAACTTTGCTTTATGTTTAAAGCCACCTCTGCTCAATTTTGGATGGGACTAGTGTTCTTTTTCTTGAACTGTGCTCCTTGCCACCTGCTTGCTGGTCCTCATTATTCTCTCTCCCGTGTGAGCCTCTTGCTTCAAAATGATTTACTTTTACTTTAGAGAGTGAGTCTTACGCTACTTTTGAGTAAACAGTCTGCTATGTGAAGTTACTTAAATGTCTTCCCCTAAATCTTCCCTCCTAACCAAACAACCTTGAGAATATTCTTGATACATTTGTCACCCATTTTATTTTCTTGCTTGACAAATTTGAATATTTGTAGAGAAACTCTGTGCCATTCTTAAAATATGTCACACCGAACTGACACTAGTTTTGCATTGCTGGGTGCAATGGCATTGTACAACCGTGTAGTGAAATTATTATCTCCCAGTACAGGGCCTATGTAATGAACTGTGGTTAAGATTCTAGGCTTGGTAGTAGAACACACTGGTCGAAGTTCTTGCCCTGCCACTTTCTACCTCTGTGAGAAAGCTGTTTGACTGTGCCTTAGTTTGTTCCTGCATAAAACAAAAATAATGAGCTTGAGGATCACGTAGGGCATAGATTTCACAAAGGCCGGAGAGCGTGTCTGCTCTGCCTTATTTACCCAGTTATTTGGTACAGGGGCTGAGTCACAGCAGATGTGCTGTAAATATCGGATAAATGAAGAGGCCTGTTCTGTGGAGGTGCACTGTTGCTAGGATGGAGAACGCACAGCGCGGTGCCCAGCTCTCGGCAAGTGCTGTCTTCTTTATTGTTTGTGTTTCCACTGTTTGCGTGGCGCTGGGGGTGGGGCCTGGGGCCTGTGCGCTGCGCCACATCTTCACGTGCTTTTTAGCTTTATTTCCAGTTAGCATCTCGCAGAGTTGCTACATTGCCCAAGCTGGGCTTGAACTTGAGGTCCTTCTCCCTCAGCCATCCACAGGCCCAGAGTCAGGCCTGTCTTAAAAGGCGTCTAAACAGCTGTCTTACACATTGGCTCTTACCCTGTGTCTGCATTCAGCTGGGACTCCATGATCTTTCACCAATAAATGCTTTCACGTGACCTTTTCCTAAGTCTTCCACTTTAACTTTGGCCTGTGTCATGATGTTTGGGGTCCTTCCCTTAAGTTCGGTATTGTGGGTTCCATCATGTCCCTGTTTTCGTTGAGCTCTTGCACCTGGTGTCTTCTGGCTGTGCAGGTAGCAGCCACATTCCAGCCTTTCCACCCTCCCATTGCGTTGTCCAGTTGATGAGTTCAGTATCTACGGTGTCATGCCATTCAAGCCCCTCGTCATTACAGCTCGAGCGCGTGCCTTTTAGCACGTGGAGAAAGCCGTTGGAAGGGACTGGCATGCACCCTTAGTTATATAATGGGAGATGGGTGGCTTTCTCTTGTCATACAGACATTGTCATCTCTCAGTGTCCACTGGGCATTGCTTCCAGAACACTCACCCATTTCAAAGTCCATAGGTGCTCCGGTCCCTTACCTAAAGTCATGTGGTATTTGCATAACACCTGTACATCTTTTCTGTCCGCTATGATGATTTGCACATCAAGCATAATCTCTAATACAATCTAAATAGTTGTGCTGTTTAGAAAGTGATGACAGAAGTCTGTGTTTTCAATACAGACTCTTTCTGTTTCCTGAAAATTTTCCATCAGTGGTCGGTAGACTTTGGGGTGAGCTTGAGTGTGGATGCGGAGGGCTGCTGGTAGCTTGGGGGTGTGCATCCCCAGTAAGTTCAGCAGGCAGATTTTAGTGCACCTTTTCTAGAAAGGACCAAAGACAGTGGAAGTCTTTCAGTGACTGAAACTGCACAGTCCTAGCTGGCACGTGAGTGGTGTCGTGTGTTGTTGCATGCCTGCAGTGACTTGTGTAGTGGTGTGTGTGCTCCTGTGTCACTGGCTGTGTATTTGAAGCCTCAGAAATGGAAGAACTTGTGGTGTGCTGTTCCCAGGTGACAAGTCTAGTGATTCGATGTGATTCCTGCAGTTTTCTCTTTCTACCATGCATGTGTTTTAAAGACTTCATTCTTTAATCAAGATATCATGTTTTCTATATACCTTCATTGTGACTGAGAGTGTTAATCAAGGTCTCAGATTACATCATAGCAAAAGGGTTGCTTGGCAACAGAGGGAAGGAGAAAATGTTTCAGAATTTAAAAATAATTCCAAGTTTTATTATTCATTTTTTTTCATTAAGATGATTTCATTATTTGTGGGGAAATAGCCTGGAGGGAGAAAAAACGGACCCCGGAGCAGTGTTCTCTTGTACTTGCCTCACAGGAAGAGTCCCGGCAGGGACTTCTTTATCCGTTTGGGCTGCGTCTCTGCTGGGATCCTGATGGGATCTCACCTCATTCTCTGATGATTCTTTCACTTCACCGATTATGTGTGCAAAAAATATCATTTTTCTTCTTATTTCTCCCTTTCAGAAAAGTGCAGCTCACAGGCTCACCCTCCAGGAAGGCATCTGGAGCTGCAGCCATAGCCCGTGTTGGGCACCTTGGGATCTCTGTCATTTGTCAGTTTATTTTAATAGCGATTACACAGTGGTGCAGCCTCTCTCCCGTTAAAAAGTCCCTGAAGGTACATTAGCAATTTACTTATTTGGGGTTTTCTTATAACCCTGTAAAGTAAGAATGAATAGGTTTTGTTTTGATATAGCCACCTGAGGTGATAGTTATTGATAGGGGATGGGGGGGGGGGCGAAGAACGTTGTGATTGCATCATAACGTGGTAGAAAGAGCATCCTCTTTGCAAGAGAGCAGAGACGTGTGCAACTCATGCCCGGGTGTGAGAAAGGGCAAAAGAGAGGGACTAGAGCCCTGCGTTGTCCTCAGGGCATGTTCAGTGGCATAGCTTCCTCTCACTAGCTCCACCCTCTAAAATTTTCCGCCACGTCCCAGTACTGATGGGCTGGAGACCAAGCCTTCAACGCATGACCTTCAAAGACATTGGTGATTCAAACTGTAGCGTTAGGCCTGTTTCCAAACTCCTTGTTGCTGTATTAGGAGGTTTGTTGATGGTCTAATTGCCTTTTCAAAAACAAGTAGGCTCATTCCAAACATTGTAAGTGGTTCTGTAATTTGGATGCCAGTTCTCTGCGTGGTGCTTCTCACTCCGTGAGCCCTCACTGTGACATCTAGATGGATCAGTTGGATATCAGAGTCACAGAACTGAGTTGTTAAGAAATGAGAGATCTTTCTCAAAAATAAGGTATAGAGCAGAGCTGAAGACTAAGGAGCCTCTGGCAATATTGAGGTAACTCAGAACTTCTGGGTAAAGCCTGCAGGTCCAGTGTTATTGTTAGGCTGTGCTACCTCAAAGCTCTGAGATTATAGGCAAGCCCCAAATTTGCCATGCCCCAGTTTCTTTACCTGAAAACTAGGGATTATAATAGTACTTAATGTTATTCTCAGAGTTACACAAGTTAACACACTCCTTTCAACATAGCGGTGTACCATAAGTGTATGCTTTTTTGGTAGCTGATTCAGCATTCGTGTGCAGATGGAGCAGCCTAAATTTACACTTACCCATCCTCCTCTCTCTGTTTTTTCTCCTGTTTCACTAATTCTGTTGCAGCTGACCATATTAAATTTCAAAATCAGGTTGAGAAACAGCGCATCCCATGTGTTCAGAACTCCGCCCTCCTTGCCCTGCGCTGCTTTGATGATGACCCCTCTCACTGACTTCTCCCGTCGCACAGCAACGATAGCGAACAGGTTTCTGTGGTGTAGCGGTCATGGTGGTCACCTCACAGCAGAAACAGAGGACTTGTCCGTGATGAAGGGGAAGCTTTGGACAGCCCTGTGGACTCATTCCTGCTTTGGAATCACTTGTTCATGAAAATCCAGCCTCAGAATATTCACAGCACAGTGAGTGATGGCTGGACACGACTGCCAGGGCCACAGGGACTCAGCTTCATCTTCAGTGTTTGCAGTTTGGGTTTCTTTGGTTGGACCAATGCAAATTTTGATTTGCCATTTCATATCCAGTGAGGTTTTTCCTTTGTGCTATTGATTATACTTACGACTCAGACTTAATGTCCATGCTTGTCTATACTATTTCTCACCCATTTTATTTCTTCCTTTTGATTGTTTTTTGAACGTTTATAATGTTTTTAATATTGTTAATGTTCTTATCCCTGTTAGTAGTAATTTCAACAAAGCCCATGGGTCAGTGTTTAGTAGCCATTTTAGACCTCAGTTCTGCAAGGGCTTTTTTTTTTTTTTTTTGAATAGTTTAGGTTCTGTGATTTGGATCTGGAGTGTACCCCCAGAAGCCTCATGGATTTCGATGTAGCGGGATAACTGAGGAACCATTTGTTATTGGGGAGTGTGGCAGGTTGGAGGGGTGGCCACTTGGAACTTGATCTGGAGGGATTGTGTCGACTTGTTGAGATTGGGGTTGCCCAGGGCAGAGCTTGCAGTTGTGTGCGGTTGACTTGTTGGCCAGAAAGTGAGAGAGGGGCACCCACGCTGGGTATGGCGGGCCCAGCTGGCACCATGAACTGAGCAAAGGTAGGAAGAAGAAACCTTGTTACATCTTCTTCCTGGGAAGGCTCTGACTGCAGTTGGATCCTGCTTGACTTGGCTTTGTTTGCAACGCTGGCAGCTCTTGAGCCTCTGCCACGTGTTTCCGCCTTTGTGGGCTGCCATGACCAGATTGAGAACTTCTGAAACTATTAGTTACATAAATCTTTCTGCCTTTAGCTTGTGGATGTTGGGTATTTTGTCACAGAAATGAGAAAGTAACTAAGACGTTAGGTTTTGTGTTAAAGGAAAGGAGAAAAGAAAATGATTGAAAAGAGAGACACATTTAGTGTTGCTCTGGGCCTTTGCCTTCTCCTGTAGGTGACCGTAATTTTTGGGTGGAGGGAGTGTTGGTCTGTCTGTCTTTAAAGACAGAAGAACATGTGGAAGCACCATCACAAAAATCAAATCTGTAAGTCTGTGTTTTTTCCAAATGAAACATGAAACGTGTTTAGTTTTTCAACACAAAGCATTGTACAAATTAGAATGAAAGAGCCCACGTTGTGTTTATCCAAGGCAAAGATGAGTCGGTCTGCCAGCAGTCCGCAGGGAATCAGTGGAACTTTCTCCTTGAGCTGCCTCCGTGTCATCATAAGCATGATGTATCTGAATTTTCCATCTAATATTTCATTGGAAAAATATTTCGCTGTCTAGTTGTCAAAGAACCTTAATGATGCTGATGCAGATATGAATAAAGTCAGTAAAAGTATGCTTAAGAATCATTGTATCAACTTTTAAAAGATTTTGAACAATCTCGTCAGAGCCAGCGGGTGACATTCAGCAAGGCATTTGGCCCTGTCAAGCGTAGCATGTTCAACATTCTACTCTCTTTCTCATGTTCAGTTTTTATTTTCTGTATTTTGACCACTTTCTTGAAGCTGGGTGAAACTTGCGTAATTACCTAGTCTAATTGGACAAAATCCTCCTCTGCTTACAATATCAGTAACTCGTGACTGATGGTTTAGTAACACAGCCTTACTCTAGGGATAGATGCTCTTGGCAGATGATGTAATTCCTGTACATGGCTGTGAAAGTACGAGTAATTGTTATTTTTCTGTGTTTTCTACTCTCTTCATTATTGCTGAAAACATCATAAAAGCTAACGACTCATTCGTTTTCCTACAGACACTCCCTGGAGTGCCTTTGTATTTGCGCGCTGGTAGAAGCACTGCTGCTGAGGCGCAGAGCCCAGGTCATGTGCCAGTCATTGTAAGCTCAGTGCTACAAGTCCGGTCGTAAAGATAGAGACGGAGTGTGCACCTTGGATCTTCTGTCATTGGGTGTCCTCTTGTTCAGGCTTCAGCTCATACCGTCTCTTCGAGAATTCTTCCCCAAACCACTGAAGTTAAAAAGGATTTCTGGTTCTGACCTCTTTGCAGTCATTTTTTGAAACCAAAATCCTCATTTTAAATGTTTTATTCTTTTTCTTCTATTGTTTGCTGACTGTGTCTTCAATCTGCTAACACATCAGCCCCGTGAGTGCAGGGACCTTGTCTGTCCTCAGGCTTTTCCCCTGGCACTAGTGCTAACCCTGAGAGACCTGGAGGTGAATCTGGAACAAACTGAAAAAAGAACGGGAATGGCCTGTTTAAGGTTTTAGCCTTTCCTCTTACCTTGCTACTCAAGGTCTGCCTAAGTGCTTATGGAATCTGAAAAGTATTATCCAGATAACGTCTGCTTATTTTTCTTTTTTATCTTCCTACTGCATTAAAAAAATAACGCAGTAAACTTGCTCTGTGTAGCCTAATATCTTTCTCTCATACTTAGGGGTAGCAGCATACCAACCAAAGTTGAGACTTAGGAGCAAACCAGAGGTATAAATTATTAGTTCCATTAGCCTTTATCAATTGTGATTCTGTAGGTTTGATTCCTGACTGCTCACTCAACTACAGTGACACCAGAGTCTCTGCTGAAAATATTTGGAAGAAGAAAAACACCTCAATTGCCTTCTTGATAAAACACCTAATGGTAATTATATTTTCCCCAGCTTGAAATGGAAGGAAAAACAGATTAGGCAACAAGGTAAGTTATTCGAGCTTCTGCATATAGACAGTCTCCTAGATCCTTAGCCTTGTACAGCCTCCTCCATCTAAAAATGTTCACTAAGAAAGTCAGAGAAGCAGCGGGAGCCCATCTCACTCCGCTCACCATAATTAAGCCAGTAGGTTCTGAATCAAAGTTTGTGGCAAATGGTACTTTCTAATGGAAAAAAATAATGAGAAAAATGAGATTTTATTAAAGAAAACTAAAATGACCTATGAATTCATGATTCTAGTTTCCAACCTAAGAATCAGTGAAAGAAGTTATTCTTGGCAGGATGTTTCTCACTGTGGAACAGAGTTTCCCGATGGGTTGCCTGAAGCCTTAGGGAGTTCGTGGCTTTGGGGGAGTTTGTCTTTTTTTGTTTTCTTTAGTTCCCATTTCCTCAACACCTGCTCTGATCTTTGTAATTTCATTCCTTCTGTTAGGTTTCAGGTTGTCTTACTCTTATTTTTCTAGGGCCCTGGGTTGTGGGATTATTTATTTGGGCTTGCTCAGTTCGTTTTGAATGCGCATTTATGGAAATGAATTTTCCTCTTAACTCTGCCTTCATTGTGTCCCAGAGGTTGCATTGTGATGTTTATTTAGAAGAGTGCCATTCAATCTCCAGTTATTTGAATTGTATCTTTTGTTTGTGTTGTAGTTGATTTCTAGTTTTATTCCACTATGATCTGACAGGATACACGGGATTATATTAGTTTTCTTGTATCTGTTTAAACTTCTTTTGTGGCCTAGGATGTGGTCTGTTTTGGAGAATGTTCCATGGGCAGCTAAGAAAAAATGTGTGTTCTGTTTTTGTTGGATTAAAAATTCTGTATGTGTCTGCCAGATCCATTTCTTCTATGTCATAGTTCAGATCTGCTATGTGTTTGTTTTTTGTGTCTAGTTGACCTGTCTTCTTGGGATAGAGGAGATTTAAAGTTCCCCACCATTACAGCTTTGGAGCTTATGTATTTTTTGAAGTCCAGTAGCTTTTGTTTTATGTAGTTAGGTGCACCACTGTTCAGGGCATAAATGTTTATGAGTGTCAGTTCCTCCTGCTGTATTGGTGGGAATGAAATCTGGTGCAACCACTACAGACAGCCATCTGGAGGTTCCTTAGAAAGCTGAGAATAGAAGTTCCCTTTAATCCAGCTACTACTCAACTGGGCATGTTCCTGAAAGAAATAAACTCAACATACCAAAAAGACACATCATATCCATGCTTACAGTAGCACAGTTAACAGCCAAATCTTGGAAACAACCTACCTGCCCATTCATAGAGGAATGGTTAAAGAAAATGTGGGTCCTGTACACAGTGGAATGCTATGCAGCCAGAAAGACAGATATGACATGTTTGAATGCGAAGGGGAGACCTAAAATCAATAATGCTTAGTGAAATGGACCAAGCACAAACGGCTGACAACTGATGGATGTCCCTCTTTTGAAATGCATAAAAATAATGACATAAAAATGCCCCAGTAGGAATAACAGGGTAGAAAGAAAGGCAATGGTCAGATGAGAAAGGGGTGAACCTTTGAAAAAGGGGTGGATATAGGTGCTCACTGATCCCCAAGCCCCATGGTTCTAATGTGTAACAGCATTGGGAATTCATGTATTTTTAAAAAAGAGTTAAATTTTGTGTTATATGATCTTTTTTTTAACCACAATAAAATTATTGTTAAAAACAACACTAAATCTCTATTTTTCCTCCATTTTATTGATATGTATAAGTGCAAAATTTAAGGTTTACAATGAAGTTTAGTATTTTGTGCACGTATGTATCTTGTCAAGGTGACAAGGACTCTGGGACCCAGCTGTGCCCTCTCCTTGACCTCTCAATGTTGAGACATCCCTCCTGCGAATCCCTGTTCTTCCTGTGTCAGGTACCGTGGCTTTAAATGATAACCTGATGCAGGTTATTTCCAAGTCTGTGTCTTACCGCTTGCTTTTCCATGGACTTCAGGAGCTCGTGACCCCATAGCTATTCAGTGGCACTCCGAGAGTTTCATACTAGTCTCTGAATTTCATTACCTTTTACCTGACTTCTCAAGCTAAGAATCTCCTGCTACTGTTGGATTCTTAGCAAGCCCTACATACAGTTCGTCTTCCTAACTTCACCCTACCAGCTTTCCGTGTTCGCCCTAGTCCAAGGCGCCACCATAACTCTTACCTGAACAGATTTCATGAGTTGCTGCTCTCTCACCTGCCATTTTTTGTCTAAGTATAATAAACCACAGTGGATCGTTGCCTTCATTAAACTTCATGGTAACTTCCGGTCACAGCAGGCTCTGCCTGCCCTTTCCTAGAGGTCTCTGCCTCTCCTGTGATGCTCCTGCTCACACAGCTCTTACTTTCTAATTCCTCAGCTTCCTGAGCTCTCCTGTTAGAGGACTTCTGCGTTACTTCTGCTTAGGAAGTGTTTCTTCTTGTCCCGTGACCATGTCTTATTTTCGTTCAGTTCTCAGTTAGATTCTCACGTCTTCATCGACCACTTAGTTCTACTTATTTATTATCAGAAGTCACCCTGTATGTGTGAATGCATCTCAGGGTGTGCATCTGTGTGTGTTGTTTGTTTCTTCCAAAGATCAGCCAGCTGTCCAGCACTGTGTCCCTGTTCTCTGGGATTTGGCTAGTGCATTGTGAAAGTTCCACTGATTTGTTGAGTGAATGAAAGAATGATTACATTAAAGATGATTGGTTACACTTAGACGGCATCAGGAATGACTGGTATCGGCAGTATTCTTGTTATGTGAGTAAGGGTTTAGTTGTCTTTTGTGCCCTTCCATGACCAGTGCCTCCTGTGTTGCACAAATGTAAACATCCCCATAAATGAGCGCATAGGAGGAAGGCTTGTGCGTGAGTCGAGAGCCTAAAACTCTGCAGCCTGTCCTGCCCCCGGTGGACCCTGGGCACCGACTGGCTGCTGTGAATTGATAGCACTTGCTGAAGAGATTGGGAAACTGAAGCTGGCACCTGAAGTCACTTGGAGGATTGCATGGGTGGAGTCTGAGGGGCCAGGGCTGGAACTTTGTCCTTAATCTTCCATAAAAAGACTACATACTTTTGTTAGCTCACTGTTTGAAGAATGACATTTATGCTGAATCGTGACTCGCTCAGATTGGACAATAAATATTTAGGCTTCTTTTGCAGGCCAGAAGTTTTTCTTGCCACTATTCGTCCATTATTATAATGTAAAAGAAACCATAGACACTGTGTATGAACAAGTATGGCCATAGAATGGAAAATTTTATGTACAGCCATTTCAATTGAAATTTCACATAATTTCCATGTCAGAAAATATTATTTAAAAATGTTTTAGCCATTTAAAAATATAAAAGTTGTTCTTAGCTTATGGAAAGTACAGAAACTGACTGTGCCCCCTTCTCTGAGAGATATTTGAGTAGTGTACCTGTGCTCTACCAGTAAACAGGAGAACCATCTTCAAAAGTAACCTTAACTGCAGGTCCTGCAAGTCCCTTGTGGTAGCCCTGGAGGCAATGATTGTAACATTCTTTTCCTGATAATTACTCAGATCAAATTCATTTTGGTGAGTCCTGTTTTGCAGTCTTCAGCAAGGAAAGATATTCCTTATGTGTTTAGTAAAATAGAGGTAGAAAAATTGACTGCCATGTATTTAAATTGGAACGGTACCTAGGGCTAAGTTGTTTTTGAGGATCATTTTCCAACTTTTTGAAGAGTACAAGTACAAGTTACTCTGAAACCTCAGTGATGTAGATACATAAATAAATTTCTCTCTACTAAGAAGCTAGTCAGCATTGGAAGCAGAGGATTTCTGCCCGTATAATTAAATACCCAATATTGTGGTCTTCTTTGACTTCCATATTATTTCTCCCCAGCCTAATCCTGTGAAAATGAGAAAGTCTGCTTCATATTCATTAATGAAAGGTTTTTGTCTATCTGTTTAGTGCTGTCCTAGTGGTGACAGAGCCACCCCTCACACTGGATAGCTTTTTCCTCTTCTTCCTCGGACACTCTGGAAGCTTCTTTCTCGACTGCCATCTTGGTTTTCCCACTATCATGGTTTTTGGGTGCAGTGCCAGTTTTGTTTTTGCCATTTCCCTTGGCTGCCCAGTTCCTCCATGTGGAGGTTGAGGTCGGTCAGCTGGCAGCCCTTAGCCTGGTCCCGGTGCTCAGTAGGACTGCATCAGCAGCTGCTGGGCTGCGCTGGCCCCTTCTCGGCGTGGTCAGCCCTTCACTCCCCTCGGCTGCTCTGGTCACTTGCTCCTCTGTGTCCTGGCTACAGTTCTTCTGTGATTACAAAAATGAAGCCATCGTGGATTTTTATTGCCCCCCACTTCGTGCTGTTTCCTATCTTGGCTTACTGTGTGCCCGTGCAGTCCTTTTTTATTCCAAATTGGCCTATTTCAGGCACGCCTAACCTGGAGGCAGGAGGGGTTTGTCTCCGCATTTTTCTTTATTATTATATGAAAAAACTTCAAGGGAAGTTTTATTCTGTATGTGAGCTACCTATATTATATAGTTTATACGTGTCTCAAGAGCAGTTTCTTCATTCAAAAAAATAACGAGGGCCAAGATACCAGCGGCTGCATGTGGATCGCGACCTTTTCGGTGTTTAGCCCTTCCTCGCCATTTACCTTCTTTCCCCCATGGGTTTCACTTTCCTTTCAAATTTGCACATTCTCCAGAGCCAGCTGAGATCTACTTCCTAAAGGTATTCACCATTGATCTCATCCTTCTAAACCCTTCATTGTGTATTCATCTTCCTTTCCCCGAGTGCTGATACTGGCTTTCCTTGTTCTGCCTGTTTGCTGACTTGAGGGAAGACACTATGTTTTAATTATCTGTTGAATAATAATTACCGCATTATGAAAGGTTGAGTGGTTTTTATCATCCGCGGATTGGCAGTAGCACAGGAAATGCTCACGTATACCTATCAGCCTGGCGAAAACGAGTTCATATCAGGGTGTGAAAAACAGTTTACTAAAATCAGAAGCAAATCAAAACAGATGTAAAGTCTGAGAGTCATTAATTTCCATAGAGAATTGTGAACAAGCTAAAAATACCTTCAGCAAATTGTATGAAATGGCTCCTTCAGTGTGGGCAATGTCACCGTGGACAGGTGTGAGGCTAAATACCAACGTACTCCTAATTTGCAGGTTTGCCTAAATGAAAATGAAGATAATCTCATTACGTGGAATAGTTAATGGATAAGCCTGTGGCATTTTTGGTGTAGACCCTCTTAATCTCACGAAGGTCTATGCACTGTACAATAGACTGGCACCCAGATTAAATGACTTCCATGACTGGTGTTTTAACAATGATATACAATACAAGGCTCCCTTTAATACTAATTTTACATGTGAACGCAAAGGGTAAGCTAGAAAAAAGACAAAAAATCAAATCAGAGAAGCAGAATGTGTAAGAGTGAACACAGAAATTAAGTATATTTCCCCCCCTTAAAGACAGTGTTCGTTCACAGTTCATTCCTGGAGCAACTGTGGATTGTGTGTCAAGTGCCAAGACTTAAATGTAAGTCCCATACGTGGGGTCAACAAGGATCTGAAATAGAGGACAGATTTCGTTTTTAAGCTGAGGTTTAAAAAGTCCTTTTGGAGGAAGGCTGTCTGAAATCAGTCACAAGGACAGACTCATTCTAAACCGGAGGATAGATCTGGTAGAAGAGAAGCCGGTGGCCAGCAGGGGAGCAAAGGGGAAACCCGGAAGCTCAGTAGAGACTAGTGAGTCCTGTTCAGAAGGTTCTGGAACAATGCTGGCAGAGGCTCAAGACACAGAGGTGGCCACGCAGTTCAGATTGTTTGGAGGGCAGCAGCCTTGACGAGAGAATCGCACACCTCTCTGCAGGATCTCCGTGAGCACTGGCAGCTGTGCGCCTGGAGCCCAGTGTGCACCCAGCAGGAGCTGCTCTGACCGGGACTGAGTGGAGGAGGAGCCGCTCCCCGCGTCTCAGGAGGGCGGTGGCCTGGCCATCGCCACTGGGAGGCCAGGACACGTGCGAGAGACTTGGGATGGCCGGGAGGCCAGAGGAGGTGACCAGGTCCCCCAGGCCCGGCATCTCTCTCCTCCGACCTGCCTCTTTCTCGGGTTGGAGGTCAGGCGCGGCTGGTCAGGAGGGAGCAGGCGCGAGGCAGGCTAAGCGGTGGCGGCGCCCCGCACGGCCGCGCCTCGCGGGGCTTCTTTTTGTTAATTCCCACCCAGAGTACACACCTTACACTTCAGAATCTGAAAACGTTCCGCGGTGCGTCAAGACAAGGGGGAGCCTGGGGGGAGGCGGGTAAAACCAGTCTGTCTTGCGCAGCTGAGGATCTCCCGCGAGCCCTGTTCTCGAGGCTTCAGCCTGTGGCCTCAGGCTCGCGCAGAGTGAGGTTCCTGGGTCCCGTCACCCTCCTTGTGCCCTTCCCTGACAGCCTGGGTGACGCCGAGTCACTCGGGGAAAGGCCTCGCCCCTTCCAGAACCCGAAGGTCTCGCTGAGGACGCTAGGCACAGTGCGGAGAGTGGGTCGCTAGGTGTGGGCTAGGTGTGGCTTGTACACCTTCATAGGCGCAGGTGTCTTGAGATCGCTGCCAGACCCAGAGGGTGTGTCACCCGCAATTAGCTCTTCTCGTGGCAGTTACAGTTGGAATAACAGGCGGGCCAGCTCCACTGCCCAGGAAGTCTGCGCACAGGATCCAGGAGGCAGGCGTGGGCTGGTGCTTCTGACTTGGTGTTGCTTGGATGTACTCTGGTGGAGACCTGGTCAATTCACACATAAAGAACTGCAGTAGGAAAAATTGTATGAGAACCTTGCTCAGAAATAATACTTGGCAATGTGTCAGACGTTTTGGCAAGCAGTTTACGCGAATCTGCCTCCGAAACCCTTGGCCGGTCCACTTCGTGTTCTTGCTGGTGTTTGCTGTTGTCTGTCTTTGTATTGTAGCTGTGTCAGTAGTGGATGTGGAGTGCTATCTCATTGCAATATTGATACGAATTTTCCTGATGACTAAGAAGTATCTTTTCATGTATTATTGGACAGTTGTATATATTTTTATATATTGTTTAGAGTAGTATTTAAATCCTCTGACTTTTTTTTTGAGACAGGGTTTTGTTCAAGCTGATCCTGAACTCGCTATGTAGCCCAGAATGGCCTTGAACCCACCGAAATCCTCCTGTCTCGGTCCCCTGAGTGCTGTAATTACAGAGATACACCACCACACCCTGATAATTTGGTGGGGGAGGCATCATGCTCAGAGCCTTGCTCATGCTAGGCATGCACTTTAACCACTGAGCGATGCTACCAGCACCCTTTGGTCGCTTCTAAGTGGGCCGTGCTATGACTCGAGTGTGTCCTCCAAAATTCAAGTGTTGCCAAAGTGATAGTTTTTAAGCGGCGAGTCTCCCCGAGGTGATTAGACCCCCAGGGTTCTCTGCTCATTGGATTTAGGCCCTCATAAAAGAGGTTTCACACAGTGTTGGGCTACCTTGCCCGTCTGCCCTCTGCCATGTGTCAACATGGCTGGAAAGCCCTGGCTAGAGTGCAAGCTGGCACTCTGGTCTTTGACTACTGAGTCTCCGGAACTGTGAAAAATAAATTTCTGTTCTTTACAAATTACCTAATTTCAAGTATTCTGTTGCAGTAAAAGAGAACAAAGTCAGGTCATTGGTCTCACTTACTAAGCCATGAGTTCCTTAAATAACCTAGACACAAGTTGTGTACCAGATATGTGACATGCAAAGACCTTTTCTTGCCCTGGAGATTTTCTTTTCATTGTTTTCATAGTGTTCTCTGAAGCACAAAAAGTTTTAAATGTAGAAGGTCTCGATTTTTTTTTTTTTTTGGCTTGTACTTTTGGTGCTGTATCTAAAAACAAAAACCTGCCACCGAATACAAAATCATAAAAATTGTTTGTGTTTTCTTCTCAGAGTTTCATAGTTTTAGCTTTTCTAGGTCTCTGGTTAATTTTTGCATATTAAGTAGAGTTCTGAATTCTTTTTTAAAATTTTTTCGGTATGTGGATATTCAGTAACCCCAGTACCAGGAGTTGAAGACTGTTCTTTCTCCATTCGGTTATACTGGAACTCCAAAAATCAAGTTACCATGAATAGGAAGGTGTATTTCTGATGTGTTCTACTGACCTGCATTTCTTTTTAATGCCAGTAACACAGTCTTGGTTACTGTTGCTTTGAAATAAGTCTTGAAACTTGTACGAGTTTTCCAACTTTGTTCTTCCTTATGCAGATTATTTCAATTATTCTGTGTTTACACATATCTTTCCATGTCAGCTTATCTACTTTTGCAAAGAAGTCACTGGAATTCCGTTAGAGATTTTATTGAATCTATAGATGATTTGGGGGGCATATTACCATATTAACACTATTAAATCTTGTGACCACTGAACACGTTTTTCTAGGTCTTCTTTAATTTTTTCAGCAACTTTAGAGTTTACAGTGTGCAAATTTTATACCTCTGTGTCGAATTTATTTTTAGGAATTTTGTTTATTTCAGTGACTACTGAAGTAAAATTATTTTCTTAATTTCATTTTTATATTTTCCGTTAATATGTAGATATGTAATTAATTTTTGCATATCGTTATTGTATCCTGCAAACTTCCTAAAGCAGGCTAGTAGTTGAGAGAATTAGTGTTGATGATACAGGGAGGAGAATGTAACACAAAATCCATAACGTAGTGGAACAATTAGAGCTGGACCTCTTAGTCCTCAGTGTTAGTCCTCATTGAGATTTTCTTAAAAAAAAAAGCTGAAAATTTGCTGTTGAATACATTTTTGCCAAGTTCTGTTTTTGAAGGCTGAAGATTTCAGAATCTTTTATTTCTGGCTTCGTGCTTTCAAAATGCATTTATTTTGACAAAAGATAATGCATTCTAGTCATACTTGCAATTCAAGTATGTGTGAATGACTTGGAGTTATGATTATTGTAATATTCAACAAAATTTTCTTCTGGAAGTTTTTTAATGTTCCGCTCAGTGATAGGCTTGTCATGAGGGTTCAGATGTGCTGGATGCAAATCATACTCTGTACAACCCTGTGCCCCGCCATGGACAGGACCTGCACCGGCCTGGCTGTGACCACCCCCAGTAGTGGGTGGACTGAATGTGACCAGGCACCGTGATTCAGGGTCTTTCCTTATCTGTGCCATGTATGGTGCATTGCTAGGTTTGTACTAGAACTCTCTGATTCAGGGTTCAATGAAGTAACAGTCATCCACTGAGATTCAGTGACAGTGAGTGCATTAGTCAGCTTCCTGTTACTGTGAGAAGTGCTTGGGGTAATCAGTTGGTGAAAAGGTCTGTTTGACCACAGTGTGGAGGTTTCTGTTCACGATCACTTGGCTCCATTGCATTAAGCCTGCGGAAAGGCAGTGCATGCAGCAAAGCAAAACCGTTCCCCTCATGGCAAGCCAGGGGCAGAGAGAGGAGCAGGAGGAGGCCGGGTTCCCACCACATCTCCTTTGGGATGTCCCCTCGCTGACCTCAAGACCTTCCACGAGGCCCCGTCTCTCAGGGTTCCACCAGTACCACTGGCACCAGGAACTGAGGACTGAGACTTTAACACATGGCCCTTTAGGGTATACTTATCCAGACCATGAGAAATTAGGAGAAATTAGGGATTTATTTTAATACTCCTCTTGGGATGCAGCACCTGAAGTAGAACTGGTTTACTTATTTGTTCTTGAAACAAACAATTTTTCTTTTGCTGCTTTGCTTATGAAGACTGTACAAGTCACGCTGGTAAAAGGTTGTTCCTCTACAATTTTAAGTCACAGGAAGATCGCCCTACTTTTGTCCACTGAAATTGTTTAGTACAGCAGGATCCTATAGGAAGAAATCGGGTCCTTGAAGCCTCCTTGTTTAAAGCTGAGGTGTTTTTAGTTGAGTATTTTACAGCGACTTATTTTGATGGCAGCTGGTAAAGTGTCTCCTCTGTTCTTTGATAAAAAATATGAGATGGAAAGTACTGGACCATTAAAAATTAGAAGCACAGAAAGAGATGCCACAGAGGACGTGAGGCACACAGAAGAGGGAAGAAAAATTAATAATTTTATAATATATGTCCTGCTCTTTCCATCAGATCTCAAGAGAAAGAAAAGGATGCACTGATTCAAAGAAACCAGTGGGCATCTGGGGAATTCTGGATTTGGGACCGATATTTTGCTGCTACTGAAACTACTTAGAGAGGGAGGGAAGATGCGTGGCGGTGCTCCCCCATTTGCTGGGGACGCGGAGACTCAGGCTTCACCTGCTCTGCGGAAAGTACTGACAAGTCTATCTTTCTGTCTCACTGGATCATTTCAGGAACTGACGGGGATATAAGTGATGTCACTTAGATGACTGTTTCTAGACATCTCAGTTTCCGGAAGTCGGGACATGTCATTGTGATAGATGCTTTTGCTTCTGCATACTTTACAGAAACATTGTAGGAAAAATATCCTGCTATTGGCCAGGAAAGATTTAGGGTAAAAGGTGCATTCTGAGCTTGGCTACCCATGGAAGGGCTTTGCTTGTTTGGATCTTCAACCCTGGAACCCTGGGGACTTGTGTTCTGGGGGCAGTGCTAGTGTCCTGTCACGCGCCAGAAGGAAGCCGTGTACTCAGGAAGGACTCACATGTCCTTTGGGCCAGTCCAGGTCGCCCTTGGGGAAATGGAAAAGCAAGCGGCAAGAGCACCGGGCGCCGGGCCACCTCTCATTCCGCGCTGCCTTGTGAGCCTTGTCTCTAAGGGCCTCCGTCTCCACTGGAAGTCCTTGCTGCTTTTCACTGTGGCCATCAGCCCCGTCCTACCTGAGACATTTCCGCGTTCGTGGCTAGTCCTGGTGATGCACAGGTTCAGCACTAGTGTGGGAGTTGCAGGGGAGTGAACGCCGGTGCGTGAGGAGACGAGCGGCGATTGTAATTAAAGCAGCAATAGCAGCAGCGCTTGGTAGCATAGCTTTCATTGAGCAGTTTTCCGTGGCAGGGCTGAGCCAACTGCTACATACCTGATCTAATAGTCATGAAAATAAACTATATTCCACTACGCTCCTGTTGCAGGAGCTTGAAGAGGCCCGGTCACTGGTCCAGGGCCACGTGAATATTGACTGGCAAAGGCAGAACTCATCTCAGATGCCACAGCCCGTATTCTTAGCTGTTGTAGCTGTCCCGAAGGTCACGTGTAGGTGGACCTCTGACGACCAGGGCTTTGTCACGAACAACTGGCATTCTTGGCAAAGGTGAGGCACACAGCCAACCCAAAATGACATGGGAAAGAGAGGGAAGAATACCAGAGTTTTACCTTTTTTTCTGCCCTATATCCTCCAGTTGCTTCCTAGTGACCAAGCCCAGTGGGAAGCTGGAGTCCAGGACAGCCTACTGCTAGGATCGTCGTAGATCAGGGCAACAGTCCTCATAGAGCCCGGCAGCAGCCTCCCCCTCAAGAGCGGGGCCACCACACGTGAGCTTTGCCTTAGGTAGAGGGATCACCCGCTGTGAATCCACAGCCCACTGGAGAATGAGCGTGTGCTTCTTTTCTGGGCTCTCGTCTCTTACCAGGACCTGCTATTCGTGGTGTCCGATGAGAAGCTGGAAGCCTGGGGAGCCAGATGGAGTCGCCTTCCGACGTGCAGAATAGGAGACTAGGGTGAATTTGAATAGGCATGTTGGAGAAATCTTACACAGGGCCGTGCGTGGAACTGTCCCTGAGGACAGCCTCGGCAGATAATGCTGTGGCAGCTGTTAGGTCAGTGGGTCTTCGGCCAGCAGCTATATTTAGGTCGGTTGCCTTTGGATATACAGCATCATCTCTTGGCTCAGAAATGTGACCTTGTTTCAGATCTGTTTTCTCTGAGCCTGCAAGAAGTGTGCATCGGTTTGCTTTGCTTTCTCAGTGAAAGCTGGGGTATTTGCAGATGGCTAATCTCCCTACATCTGGATGTCTGTATACTTTGCAAATTCTTAACCTTGAGTGGCCTTGGCAGGTAGTTATTTCTGTGTGTCTCCACCTGGACCCTGGGGCATTTGTGTCCTTTGGATGCCCCTTCCTCTGATAAACTTTCTGAAGGTTCAGCATTTCTGTGTCTCATTAAAATTTAATTTACTGTAACACTGCCAGGCTACAGCTATATTTAAATGGACTCATCCTTCGCATTTTTTGCTTTTGAAGATCTTGAAGCTGTAAATGCCGTTAGTTGTGCCAGCAGCCATGAAGGGCACGTGGGCTTTGTAGGTGAGATCTGTGTATTTATAGGCTTTTGCCGTTCTGAAATACGTGGCCAAGGACTACAGGGTTATCACGAGAGTGAAGGAGATGGGAAGGCCTTGTGAGACAGGGGGCGTCTGGAAGCAAGTGTTCATTCACCTAAGAATGTGATACTCATTTGATTTTTGGAAAGCCCACTTACAGAGTAGTAAAACTTTGAGCTCGAGTGTTTTTCCTTGCATGAACGTCAGAAACACTTGCCAAGGCGCGTGCTGCTGTAATTGGCATAGTGGCACAATAGCACTGCTGTAATTATGTCCATGCAAGAAGCCTGGTTATGTAAAACTTTCGAGCAGTATTTTTAGCTTGAAGTTAGACAGCAAAATGAGTGTTCTAAGTGGATATTGTTGAGAAGCAAGTTGCATTTTTGTATTAAGAATGAAATGGTAAAGAACTAGTCAGGAAAAAGAAGGACCCCCACCCCTCAGCCCCCAGAGACGTCCACAGGGGATCTGCTGACTTTGGAAACAAACCCTGTAGGAGAAAAGTGAGAGGAAGGGGGTAGGGGCCGGTCGGGGACTGCCAGCCTGGACGCGGAGTTCCAGTCTTCTGAGCAGCACTGGCTGCCGTTTTTCTTCTGGGTTTTAAGGAGTGGATTACTAAAGGAAAGATTATAATGTGATTCAAGTTGCTAATGTATGCATCTTTAAAAAAAAAACCCCAAATTGAGGAAGTTTGTTAATATAAATTCAGGCCTCTGTTTATGGAGTTACCATTTGTCAAGGTCAGCGTTGGTCTGTTACACTAGAGAGAACAAAGAATTATTATATTAGATGCAGAGGCTCCTCCTTCTAGAAAGTGTCATCTTCTGTTTTGTCAGGTCCTCAGTACTTCTATCTAACCTCTTTTCTCTGCCATTTTGTTTTTATTTGCTGTAGTTTATTTGATGACTTGAATACCTATGTGTTTGCTTTTTCTTCCCATTTTAGCTTGGTCCTCTCCTTTTTGGTCTGTATTTTTTCCATTCTTTCTAGATGCTTTTGATCTGACATTCTTTCTGATATTATCTGTGAACGAGTCTCACTTCTCTCTTTGAAGCCTGTAAGGAATGCTGCACCACTTTGGTAAACTTTGGGGAAAAATGGTGGGTGTTGCAAAAGACCTTCCCTGACCCAGCCGTGACCCGACAGGGCTCTGCTTTCCTCCGTGTATAAGAAGTACTTTGAGAACCCAGATCTGCCCAGAAACTGGCATGTACTGCGATGTTGAGCATTCTGTCCCAGCAATGAAAAAGTAACTGCAATAATGAGTAATATATAAAGTAAAAAATAACCAACTATGATTGGCACATACTTACTATTTTTATAAAGCTTATCAGAAAACATACACATAAGAGTCTACATACCGTAGAGCAGTAACTCAGTTTATGCAAACTCAACACTGCTGTGTGATTAGCAGTAGATCAAGAAACACAACTTGACCAGTACCCGGAACCTCTTGTATCCTGTTTGAGTTCTTGTCTTCTGTTAAAAGATAAACTGCAGTTGCAACTTTGAGGGCTGCAGGTTGGAGACTTTATCTAGTGTGTTGTCCAGAAGATGGTTCTTGAGGTGGCGTCTGAGACTACTGCTGAAATACCTGTAGGAGAGGCCTGGCAGCAAAGATTGAGAAAACAGTTTACGGCAAGAGTCCATGGGATGGAAATAGGTTCCTGGTGTAGGATGAGGTTTGAATGAAGGTAAGGCTGGACCACTCAGGAGCGCGCAGACCATTCTATGGAGCTGTGTCCTGAAGGCAAGGGAGTTAAGGAGAGAGTGTCAGAGTTAGATTTCAGAGAGATCCCACTGGCTGGAGGGTGGAGGACGATGGCGTAAGAGAAGGAACAGTCAGGTAGGAGAGAGCAGTTAGAAGATCAGGGCTGTATTCCAAGCTGCAGAGGGGTCAGGTTGGTCAGGGCCATTGTAGCAATACAAAGAAATGGTGGATTTGCATTGTTGACAGGACACACTGAGACATTTGCTGTGGAGACAAGGTAAGGAAGGTGTCGTGGATGGCGTCAGGGCTTCCGACTTAGAAACGCAGAGAGCATGAAGCTAGCCACGGCACAGGTCACTGGCAGCTGAACCACAGTGCTTGCGGAGTCCAGGTGCAGGCCAGAGCCATCTCGGTGGGACAGACTGCAGGAGTGGGTGGCTCTGCACCCATCTCAGAAAACGTTGGCTGTGCTGGCTCTGGGTTACAGGTTGGCATATTTGGGTAGTAAATAAACATAACATGTTTAGGCAGCCTGATCCCTGACTTTTGTGGAGAATGAATACGCACATACTCCCATACCCCTGTGTATACAGACATGGACATACACATGTGTACATTATGTATACATCTACATGCTTCAGTGTGCAGTTCAGGTGTACTCTGCCTTTGAATGGGGAGAGGTTAGTTGGGAGATTTCAGAAGTTTGAAGGAATTTGATGAATTTGAAAGTGGGCAAGTAATTGCGAAAGATGCAGACATTCTCCCAAGGGCATGTTCATGCTCATGCTCCTCCTGTTCCCAGGTCAGGAAGCCCTCATAATAGCTTCTAGGAGATTTCCTGTAGTTCTTTTGGTTCTGTTTATATTGTCTTTCTGTACTTGTGAAGGGGACAGTAGCAGAGGTATCACGGATGGAAATGTAGACTCTACCTTGAAGCTACTGAGTAAGACATTTATACAGTCATATGTTGTGCGTGAGATTGTAAGTGATTGGTGGTATCACAGGATAAAAATACCTTGTGTTTTAAGAGCATAAAAATAGGAGATTGGATCTAGCTAAGGATAGCAGCAGAGACTTCTTGGAGAAGTGATGAGATAATAATATAATTTGGACAAAAGAAGGTGGGGACACAAGCATCATATCCAATAGAGTGTTTGATTTTGAGGCGGTGAGAGCGAGAGCAGGCCGTGTTAGACATGAAGAGCGCATTGGTCTTTGGGTCCCGGGGCCGAGCAACACACAGCTTGTTTCTCCCTCTCACTACTGGAATGATGCAGCTGTCTGAGGAGGTTCTATTCTAATAGAGGTTGGCAGACGGTCGATGATGGACACTGTTCTTTTTGAAGCTTTGCTGGCCACAGCCACATGAGAAGAGGCTGCTTGGAGCTCTCATGCCTCTGCTTTTCTCAGTGCCCATCCAGAACAAGCTCACCATTTCTGTCAGCATTCCAGTCAGCGGGCCAGGCTGATCCACAACCCCTCTGCCTACCTTCAAGGGACTGTGTGAGGTCATGATATAATACTCTCTGAAGTGTTGGTTATGGTGGTATACAAGAGTTAGAGCGTAACCATGGAGATTTCATCCCAGAATGCCCTCGTAGCTGATACAATGTGGTAATGGAGGACGAGAGGGAGTTACAAGGAAGAAGACAGCTTTTAGCACCATGTGAATTTTAGAGCTCACTTGTCCTTCACAGTGTCATGGAGGTGTCAGAAGCTTCTGGGGAGGGAGTACACAAGTGTAGTTCATATTTAGTTTGAGGTGTTAGGAAATGTCCGAGAGTTGAAAATGAAAGACTAGCGTTTCTGGGAGAAGCGAGGATCATAGATGTCATTTTTATGCATTGTGAGTAGGAACAGTAGTTGAAAGTGTGAGAGAGAGAGAGAGAGAGAGGGAGGGAGAATGGTAAGAATTTACCTGGGGGACATTTGTATGTGTCCGGTGTCAGGAGAAAGAAAGTCATAACAAGAGAGGGATAAAGTCAAGGGAGAGGACATACGGCTGTGACAGCCGGGACACGGACATTCCAGGAAGGAGGAGAGCTCAGCGCCATAGGAGCAAAAAATGGGGAAAATGAGGCCAGGCCACTGGGGTGGATATTTAGAAGGTCACTAGTAATCTTCTGGGAAGGAGGAAGGAATGATGGCATCATGCAACTTTATTAAAGTCATGAGTCAAGGCAGTTGTTGTAGGATGGGAGTTAAATCCTGAATGTGGTAATAGGTCAAGATAAGGGAATGTGTAGAGAAAGAGGGAGTGAACACTCAGAGAATGTAAGATTTAGGGGAGCCGAGAGTTGATGGAACATACAATAGGCATGTTAGAGTTCTCCAGAGGAACAGAATCGGAAATGTTTATGTAAAATCATGGGAGAGACTTAGGACTGAGGCTTAGGGTCGGTAGCTGCCTTTGAGGTCAGAGATGAGAGGGTCGGGAGTGGCTGGTCTCACGTCGAGCAGCTGGAGGATCTGCTCAGACAGTAAGATGGAGACCAGATCATGGCACCTGCTCAAGGTCAGTGTCCTGGAAGCTCATTGTAGAACTGCCTGAGTTTGCACTGGAAAACTGCAGATCACAACGTCTAAAGACGATGGTGAAGACTAGAGCTCTTGTAAAAGCAGGAACACCACCTCCTTTTCTTTTTTATTCTATCCAGGCTACAAGCCTGTTGGTTGGTGCCACCCACATAGGGGGCAGGTCCTCACGTCAGTCATCCGCAGGCACACCAGTAACTATGCTTCACTGATACGCGAGGTATTTTTCAGTCGTCCGTGTTGATGTAACATGATGACAAGTCACATAAGCGTTAGCTTCAGTTAAAAAGGAAGAGTATCTTTTTCTTAGAGATAGCATCAATAGAAAAGAGCTTGAAAATACAGAGAGATAGCTGAGGTGACAAGTGAATCAACAGGAGAGATGCAGAGGTGAGCATGCCCTTGGGAGAATGTCTGCATCCTTGGCAGTTACTTGCTTATGATCCTGAAGTGAACAGTAAATTGCATTGCAGGATTTTATGTTCAAGGTAGCTTTAAAAGGTCAGAATTCAAATATATCTTGATTAGAGTACCCTACAAAAGTGCTAGTGTTGAGAAATTAAAGATAATCAACATTGTATTTTAAGTAGCCATGCATTTGCTGCGTGTTATTTTTATGGGAATTTGGAACCAACCTGCTCGGTAGAATTGACTACACATCTTTTGAAGCAAAGTCAGGACACCTTGTAACACTATGTATGAGAATTAACTAATGAGAATATCTTTCAGATGCCAAAAACCTGCTTATTATTACTCTTTATTAAGTGAGCACAAAATGTCCTTGGTGGCCTATTGATCAGTGTTAAAGCCTGTCAGACCGCCTAGTTGTGATCTGCTTAAAGAAAATTCAATCATGCAGCGGGTGACTGAGCTATCTCATGCATGAGGAGAGAATGAATGGTGTCTACTGGATTCTTCCATGGCAGTAAGTCAGTCATTCTTAAGGGATTAGGGCTTCACCATTCACTTAAAAAATTCAAAGGAGGCAGGTCCTTTTTATCCTGATTTAGGAGCCACACAGTTGACTTAGGTATTATTTGACCAGATTTGACTTTATTGCCCAGTCAGAAAAATACGACCTGGCCCCAGTGTTCTTAAGTTGTGTGAATGACTACTACTTATTTTTGGTAAATTCTCTGTGATGTTAGAAGTTGTGAAAACAGCGAACAGTCCTGCAGACTCATCTGATAAGTAAAAAGAAAATCAGGCACTACTTGTAAAGTCTTGCTGGATAAGTGCCATTTAATTTTCGGTTTGTGCTTGAAGGTTTTAAAAATAGCTGATAGTAATCCCAGACAGATTCAACTTGTTTGAAGGAGATATTCAACAGAAGTCCACATACTGTGGTCTTTCTAATACCATGACATCTACCCTGACTCACTTTTATTTAGTTTATAAATCATGAATTGTACCTTGCATATTCAGAGTTCTGTGAATGGTATGGGCATACAGAAAGCACAAAATTAAGACTCAGTCTTAGACTTAAGAGATTGGATCGTGTCACACAGTGCATGGGGGATGGTGGTAAAGCACAACTAATTAGGGTGAAGCTCAGAACGTCATAGATGCCTAGCTAGGGCCCAAAGTACTACGAGAGTTAGAAGACAGAAAACGTAAGTTTTGAGTAGATCAGGAAAGCCTTCATGAAGAGAGCCATTTCCTCCCTAATATATATGCAATACGTCATGTTTACATTGAACTTGAGTACTTTGTGCACATATATAGCTCATTAAAATTACAACTCTTTTTCCTCCCCTTTTTGATGGTGATGTGTACCACAGGAGAAAAATACCTTGTGTACTAAGAGCATAAAAATAGGAGATTTTATCCCGCAATTCCCCTCTTCTACTATCACCACCTTTTGGGTCTTTTTTAAAAAATTTACCACTTCTCTTTTCCCTTCCCATTCTCTCATCCCACCTTTCCCTTTTCCTCTCTACAAAGTCCATCTTCTTACTTTCCTTAGTGTTTCTTATATATTCTATGGTTTGATTTTCTCATACTAGGGAATCCATATAATATTTAACTTCCTGGGTCTGATTCATTTCACTGCGCATTATGATCCCAAGGTGCATCCCTTTTCCTAAAAGTGGCTCAGATGGGCCAGTGTTAACAGCAGGGTCGCACTGTAGTACCCCACCATGTATACATACATTTTCTTCTCTTTTCAATGCCACACCCTCTTTACCCCATCATCTGAACCTGGGCATATTCACTTTTTTCCAGGATTTGGCTGTTATCCATTGTGCAGAAGACATTTAGCTTATCATTATATCAATCAGAATTTTCGGCTAAGCTTATATCAAAGACCAAATAAATGAATTGCTACATTAAATGAACTTAAGTCTACATCTTAAACGTATATTCCACATAAAGCAATAGATGTAATGGCATACGTGGTTATTTCAGACTTAAAAGATTTTTTTTTTTCTAAAGAGGAGCAGGAAAAAGTGAGCAAGGTCAATACTACAAATTTAGTTATAGAGCATGAAACTGAGACATAAAATTTAAGCATCAGAGGTGGAACTATTAGCCGACTGAGTTCTTAGCCAATGGACTAAAGCTACGTGATCTTTTGTCTTTACCACTAAATGAAAGCTTCAGAGAAAAGACCCCAAGAACTACTTATTTAGCAACTCTTGCTGTTTTTGGAACAAAAACCACTCCCTTCTGCCACTCCACCTCCAGCTAAATATCTATACATATCATACACATCAAAAAAGTTTCATAGATTAAGATTTTATGCCAATCCTCATGTTGGATGTAACTGTTATGTTTTTCAAACTGATAATAATAAAGTAATTATTATGGAGAGAAATTTTACAGATCTTATGAAAAAGCTGATATTGTTTTAGTGGGATACCAATCAAATAACTGATGTCTTTTTTGTTGCATTTTCTCTTTAGGTGTTTCTTTTATTGTGTTCTTTGGTGCTGCTTGTCTCTCTGTCTCTCTGTCTCTCTCTAGGATTCCTTCAAATATTTTCTGCAATACTGAGCTAGTGCTTCCATATTTCTTTAATAATTCTTGGTTATAAAAACTTTTCCCTTTCCTTCAAATTTCAGGGATAATTTTGCAGGATACAACAACCTGGGTTGACAGCTGCTGTCTCTTAAGGCTTGACAGATTTTGCTTCAGGTTCTCTTGGCCTTTAAAGTTTGCATTGAGAAATCTGTGGTAATTCGAATGGGTTTGCCTTTTAAAAAATAATGTCTGTTTTTCTCTTGCTGCTTTTAATATTCTCTTTTTATGTTGTATTTCTGAGGTTTTGATTATGATATGCCATGGCAAGTCTTGTTACTGGTTGAGGTTATTTGGTGTTCTATAAGCTTGTACCTGAATATTAATTTCTTTTCCAGCTTTCGGAAGTTTTCTTGCATGATTTCAGTGAATAAATTCTTTATACTGGTGTTATTGTCTGCTCTTTCTCCCACAGCCATAGCTTCGAGATTGGTTGTCTTTGAATCATCCATTAGATGCTGTATCCAGTTTCTTTGCTCATTTCCGATTTTGGACTTGTGCCTAATTATAGCATTTGTTTCCTTATCTTCAAGGTCTGAAATTTTGTCCTCACAATTTTTGAGTCTACTTCCCCTGTTTTCAAACGTATTTTTTATGTCCAGAATTTCAGGTAGATTTCTTTTCAGTATTTCTACTTGTCTATAAAAGTGTTCCTTTATATCTTGCATTTCCTTATTTACCTCAGTCAACTTTTTACTTGTGGCTTCTGTTGCTCAGTAAGCTTTGTCTCCATTAGGACCACTATTTGATTAGTAAATTCCTCTTTAAGCCCAGCGATCATTGCTTGCATTTCTTTGAGAATGTCTTGTTTAAACTGGTTGTTCAACTAGCTTATTTGCTTTTTGACTTCCTTCCCTATGAGTTCCATTATTTCAGGGCCCATGGCAGTTTTTGGAGTCTCATGCATTTATGTGGGTGTCCTATTCCCTTGTCTTTTCCCCATGTTCTTGCTGTTAAAGAACTTCACTTTAAAGGCTTGGTTGAGAGGTTTCTTTGAATGAGTGTGAGGGTGTGTCAGGGGAGCCAAAATCCCTCTGAGTTCTAGGCTGGGAGTAGGGAATGAGGGAGGACCTAACAGCCTGATGGCCTCTGAGGTGTCTTGTTCTGCCCCACACCCCTCAGCAAAGCTCTTCCACCTGTCCTGGCTTCCCTCCCCCGAGCGTGGGGCTCTCCACCTTCAGAGGTGCTCCCTTTACACTGGAGCTGTTCCGGGGGTCAGCAGCCATTTTCTTCTCTCCACAACTGTCTCTTGTGCCAGTTTCTTGCCAGGCGGTGTTTAAGAATGACCCCCACAACTCTGATGTACTCTTCTGAGCTTTCTTTTACTCTAAATAGTTCAGTCTTGGACTCTTTTTTAAAAGATGTGTCCTGTTTACATCTCTACCTGTTATGTCTGCTAAGCACTGCGCCTGATCTTGGCTCCAGGAGGCCTTTTCGGGGGGGGGGGGGGCTCACATTCCATTTGTGGTATGCACTACCCGCAGGCTCATTTCTGGAGGCTGGGACTACCAGTTGCTGTCAATTCCCACTTCTCCCAGATCCACACTTATCTGGGTCTGAGATTCCGGCTCCAGGCTTTCTTCTGTTAGTGGATGCCAGCAGCCGGGGCTGTGCTCCGTCATCCTGGGGCTGCTTCCTAGGCTGATGTTTTTCTCCACTCCCACTGTGTCTTTGGGATTTCTGGCCTTCCCGTGGCCTCCTTTCAGGTGCAGAGGCTCTTCTTTCTCTCCCGGCTCAGTTTGAGGTTCCAGGGTCCGCCCAGGCTTTCCTCTGCCTGCAGATGCCAGCAGCTCCCAGCCTTTCTCAGCCTGGGGCAGCTTCCTGGGCTGCTATTTTTCCCCACTTCCAATGTTTGTTCAGGATTTCTGATCTTCCCTTGGCCTCCTTTCAATTGCCGGGGCATTCCTCCCTGCCCTCACCATATTGAACAGGCCCTTTTTGGCTACATTCTCAACTTTTTAAGTGGGTCCATGAGGAGACATTGTGCAGCTCTGTTACCTGGCTGCCATCTCGACTGGAAGTCTCCTTTTATTTATTAGTATAGTGTGGGACCAAAAATATTAGAAAGAACTGATAGAAGAGTAGGCAGAAATGTATGACCAGTAACTCAGACTATCCCTGAATCACATGTGGCCTGGTGCTGGAGCAGGGGTTTTCTCAAGTTCTGAGAGATTTCAGCTAGAATTGGGGATAAATTGGAAAGGTGGATTCTGATAGATGCACTGCCGTCTGTCCTTTGACCAGTGTTGCTTCCTAGAAGATGTTATGCTGCTATTCGTAATGTGAGAAGCCATGCTTGAAATAAAATTTAGTGGAACTAATTTTTCAAATCAAGCATTACACGAACATGGTAGGTTTATTTTATTTATTTATTTGAGTTTTGAGCTGCTGTAATGTCAGGTAGCTTATCTGCTGGCAAGAGTAGCAGCACGACATGGCTCCATCGTGGGCGCAGGGCAAAGCCCTGTGGTAATTATGTGCCTTCGTGACCGCCCTCAGGTGTGCTGCAGGCACGCATCACTGCGGTATGTGTGCCTGGAGTTGGCCTGAGCCTCGTTGGCTGCGTACCCTTTATAGATGTGGTACATGTTTGTGCAAGTCATTTCTTTATCAAGAGGAAACTGTCCTTTGGAATATAAAGGAATGACTTGTAAACATGTATAGTGACTCCTTTTGTTGGCCAAATACCTAATTTAGCTTGAACTGTCTTTATTTTCTAAGGTGCTCACCTTTGATTGTTAAATTCCTATCTGCCATAGATCTTGTGTTCAGAAAACTGACATTGCTTTAAAATACATTGTTACAAATCACCTTCTACAAATTTAGTGTTTTTCTTCACAACAGGGAGATAATCTGCCTTTGTGATGAGTCTGACAGCATTCAATAGTCATCGGGACACTGGGTTTGTGCCCGAGTTTGGTTTTGCAGCATGGTCTTGGGAAGCTTTTAAATGCTCTTGAGAATGCAGCCTTGTTTTCTCTTAAGTGGGAGTGATGAAGCCTCCATCGTCAGGGACAGTGTTTAAGAAACTGTGGTAGTACTTTGAAGGCCTCAGTGTTACACACAACACTGATCTTGAACTAGAACCAAGACTACAGGTTTCAGGGAAAAATGGCCTGGGCCATCGGTAATATCTAAGCTCGGGTGTTTCCTTCTCTTGGTCTTTTCTCTAGATGTTGTATGCACATCACTAAAGTGTTTGGGTGTGTGACACCTCAAATTGGTGCTGCCATTTTGGTATTTACTTATCAGTTAACCAAATTCAGATGGCAAGACTGATCTTCTTTAGGCTAGTCTCCTCCAAACCAGTTCAGACGCTCAGATGTCCCTCTGTCCAGCAATCAGACTGTGGAGCATCCCAGTAGGATCGTTTTGGTTGTGTTCCCAAAGGGTATGTTTCATCTTAGGCCAAGTCACCTAACATATACGCAGTGAGCATCTAATATGTGTGAAGGATGGTGTCAGCCGCTGTCGAGTATACCAGGATGCTCATGGCCTCTGATGGCCCTATCCTCAAGGGCCCAGTGTCTGGATCAGTGAGCATGTGCAAGCTGGAAATTTGCTATTTGGAAAGAAGAGAGAATGCTAATGATTGGGTAAATTGCATTAGAAGCGAAGTGAGCTCCTGAAGCACCCTTCACGCGCCTGTCCCTGATGCCCTTGCTCATGCGCTGGGCAGCTCTCTACTGCTCAGAGGCCTGGCCTAGCCTGCGTCCTGGCCCTTCCTTTTCAGTTTTTTTTTTTTAATTTGTAGTACCCAAGTGTGCAGTTATTAAAGATGTGATGAGATCCACCATCCATCTATATCCATTGACCACTCTATCCAGTAAAAGATCATTATTAAAAATCTGGGATATGATGTGTAGTAGGGTTTGGAGTTTCTTCGAGTTAAGTACGGACAGCTGCCTAAACCAGTTCTACCCTGGTAGTAAAATTTTACTTGCCAGAAGGGTTGTTGAGGAGATTTGAGAGGTCAGTAAGCAGTAGCTCTGCGATTCACCCTCACATGTTAAACTGATTCTTTTACATAAACTTTGGTTAAGGTATGGCAAGTTAAAGGGTGAATTTTTCAGAATATATTATTGTTTTGGGATTCTTTAATATCAGTTTTGTATGAATGGGAATATGTCTGATGTTCTGGGAACTGATGGCAAACAGAATAATTAGGTATGCTTGTAAGGACTTATTTTATTCCTTTTTTGTAGCTAATTGTGGAATAAATATTTCCTTTCTCTTCTTATTACAAATTGGCTTTTGCCCAGATTTTCTTGGCTCCAAAGTTTTTTTTTCTGCATGAAGAGGCCCAGATTGGGAGATCAGGTACTTCTGTAAAAGCTGGTGTGAATCAGGTGCCCATAGGAAGTCAAGAGTTGCCTTCACCTCAACTGGGAGACGCTCAGCCCCAGAGGTGGCCTTCATTAACCGTCCACATATTGCTAAGCCTTATTAAACTCTCTGAGGTATCTGGCAGCAAGTGGCAGTTGAGTTTTGAGAAGCCACAGCAGGGTCAGTCATCATGGTCAACGTAAGGTTAAGGCAGAACACCACTCTTTCTTCCATCTCAGTACTGTGTGTCCAATAAAGGCACCCACGCAAGCTCAGTGCAGTAAAGCCACCCAAGGCAAGCTCCGTCTCCTGGAGCCACCCAGGGCCAGCCAGTGCGACAGAGCCACCTGGGGCAAGCTCACACAATGCAGACAGTGTTCCTATAGGGCTGCCATTACAGTTTACAAACAGAAATTTTAAGTTTCCAGCCCTTTGTCTCTCCAGGGCGCATAGTTCGCCTACTTCTCCCCTGACCGGGTCACTGTGTTTGGCAAAGTGTAGGTACAGCTTCAATTCTGTTGCTCAGAAAATAAGAAAATGTCTCGGAGAGTAATTTTTTTTGAAGACCACTTAAAGGGTTGATTAACAGAGAGATCAGTTGGAACAAAAAGAATACCTAGTTAAGAATAGCACCAGAAAAGCTGCAGGCAGCACACGCCAAGTGAAAGTACTTCATTAGAACGTGTAAAACTTGACCTTTCCTAAGCACTGTGACATCCTGTAGAAACACCCTGTAGGCCAGGGCACAGAGTTCCTCCCGAGAGGCCACCACCCTGGGGTTGCTGTAGTTCTGGTGTGCAGCAAGAGCGGACACCCTGGCTTTCTCTTTCCTGCTT
This sequence comes from Ctenodactylus gundi, assembly GCA_004027205.1. Classification (NCBI taxonomy): domain Eukaryota; kingdom Metazoa; phylum Chordata; class Mammalia; order Rodentia; family Ctenodactylidae; genus Ctenodactylus; species Ctenodactylus gundi. The sequence goes on along the minus strand of PVKB01000546.1, from coordinate 208,843 downwards.
ACTCTGCCCTTGCATGGTTAAACAGAGCCTGTAGTCACTGTTCGGTTCTCTAAGTACTAGAGCTTGACTGCAAAATATATATTCTTCTTTAAAGTGTGAATGAACGTGTGGGGTTAAGAAGAGTAATTTGCTTTTTGGCTTTTGCTTTCCTTGGGAACACCTTCTATGTAACTGAGTTGGATTGAGACTTCAAATTGTCAGAGTACATTCATGGACCCACTCTCCTCCTCTGCCTGCCTGCTCGGGTGAGCAGAGACACTTGCTTCCCTGGAAGTTTCAGAATGTTTCCTAGAGGATCCTCCTGGGTTTATATTGCAGCTGTGTGTCCGGCTGGTCATCTGTGTGTTCAAACTGGGAGGAAAGGGGGTATGTTCTTAAAACTGCACTTCTGTGTGTGCTTGAAAGAGATGAGTCGTGTGGTGTGACTATTGCAGTGGAGAAATCGGCTCTTGGCAATGAGCTGACTTAGTGCCTTTTAACTTTTGGGCAAATAGTTGAGTTTGTGTGGAATTCTTTGTTGTGGTTCAGTCTACGATGTCTTCACAAAGTCTTATGCGTTTAGGAGGTGTTCGGGTTGCAGGGAAATACAGTTACTATTTTCATCCATTGATGAGGCTGGTGACGGAATGTGTTGTTAGGAGGCGAGTCCCTGAGGGGTGACCCGGAGGGCTGCGCTCCTGTCCCCGGCTCCTCGCCACTGTCTCACTTCCTGGCTGCCAAGGGACGAACAGGTGTCTTCTACTGGGCCCTTCGCCGTGTGCTCCTTCCTTGCAGCCAGCCATCTTTAGACTGAATCCACTGCAAACAGTGAGCCAAGCAGACCTCTCCCACGGGTTGTAGATGTTGGGTGTTTTGTCTCATTGATGAGAAAATTGACTCATACCCCTCTCTAGCCCCCTCTACTGTATTTCACCTCTTCCAGCTTACATAATACTCCCCAGACTCACTGGGGTTTCAGTGCCTGCTTCTCTTCATTTTTAAAGAAGTCTCTATTCATCTCCTGGGTTATTTCATCCGGTCTCATGGTGAATGTGAAGTTTCTCTATCATGTCTGCACTGCCGGTGCTCAGGTTTTATCTCCAAACTGAACTTTCCTCTCTAACCCTAGGTTCCATCTAGTCACCCATCTGATACCTTTGACACAGACAGACAGACAGATGGACCACTGTAGAAAAGAGGACACATACATTGGGCTCTTACCCTATTCGTTATTAAAACCATGATTTCTGTTTTTTTTTTTCCCTGAGGAAGTCAGAAATTTAAAAACTTTTTTTTTTCCAAAAAAGAGTGACTCTTCACTTGTGCCTGGGATTGTCCAATAGGTACCTGAAAGCAGAGTGACCCTTGACCTTCATTTGTAAACTTTTGGGTCAAATTGCTTCTTAGCTATACATGTTAAGATGGTAATCATTTAGGACATGTCTCTCTAAATGTTGGTGAAACAAAATTAGCCCAAATTTTGCATAATCTCTTACCCTCCTCAAGAGTGAGGATGCCAAGATAAGAAGTCTAGAGGAACACCCAGCTGTACCCAAAAGGCTTCATTGCAGCCATCTTGGGTTCCAGTAAAAGCAGGGCCTTGAAGCCTACCCTGCTGAGGTCAGTGCTCCCAACCCCAGTGAGAGCAGTTACTCACAATGGGCACCAAGGCTGCTCATCCCTAAATGAGAGCAGTCATCTCACGGGAAGTGACTTGCCCCGTGCAACAGAAGGCTTTCTACAGAACTATGTGAAGCCAGTACTGAGGTAATGACCAACCAGCACCCAGCCCATGGCAGCACCCCATAGAATAGTCTGATTTTTCTCTTCAGACCTATGCTTCTTGAACCTCTCCAACCTCAAGTCCCTTTCCCATTTTCTCTTGCCCTCACTCCATAGGGGCAGCTTGACTTTTGTCATAGCTACAGTCCTGTCTTCATTTTCTCTCAGTAACATTTTCCAATTAGAGCTTTATCCTGCAGATTCATGCAGGATGCCTTAGTTTTAATTTTCATTATTATTGAAGTAAGGACCCACAATATCTTGTGACATTTATTCTCGAATATCTAAAAAGCTTTTGAACTTAACATGTCCAGAAGCAAACCTGTAATATCCCTCTCCCCTTAAAGCCATTTCTCTGGCTGCCTGTGCCGTCTTCAGAGTAAAGGTCAACACTACTTTGCCTGTTTTTAAGACCAGGATCCTAGGAGTCATTCTCCATTGTCTCACCTCTTCCCTGTCTCTCAAATTTCAGATCCAATCCACCAGCAGATTTACCAGCTCTACTTTCAGAACAGAGTTCATCCACTTCCTTATACCGCCAGCGAACTGGACTCCACCTTGTTGTTTTTTCTCCTAGATTCTCGCAGTTGCCTTCTGGTCCGACTCCTTGCTTGTAGGCTTGCTCGGTGTTCCCACGCAGCGCCCTCCTCTGTTAACAACCCTCCCAGTTGCTTCCCTTCTAACAGTTTGAAGGCAAAGCAGAAGTCCTCACAAGACTTGGAAGTAGACCTTCTGTGGCGTCCCAAGATGTTTCTCTGAACTCACCTCTCTGACCTTTCTGCCTCACTCATTTTGCCCCAAGTCACCCTTGTGCTTGTACCTTTTAGTCACACCAAGTGCTCTTCTTCCGCCTTTATGTGTCCTGTCCCCTCTGTCTCTCTTCAGGAACTTGCATGACTCAGGCCCTTGTGTTACTCAAGTCTTTGGCAAAATTTAACCTTTAAAGAAGCACTTCCTAGACTTGCCTAGACTTGTTCTATATGACACAATGGTGATACTCACAGTAACACTTTCCTTTATTTTCTCAGTAGTACCCCTCACTTTGACTAGGTACCTCAAGTGTTAGACAGGAAGTAAAAAGAGGGAAAAGGTGAAAAGAAGGGGTATCAGAAGGGGAAGGACAAGCTTCAGAAAGAGAAAAGTTGCCCTTCCGCTGCCCCTTGTAGGTGTACAGGTTGTTCATGCTCAGCTGATTAGCGTGAGCTCTTCTGTGGAGAAGCGTTCTGTCAACAGAGCTCCCCGTTAGAGGCGTGTGACTGGTGTGGGCAAAGCCTATAGGTTTTAACTTAGAACTCATGGCTTCGAATTTTCTGTGGGAGCGTCACCTGTGTTGAGCGGCCTCCTGACTTCTGTTCTCATTTGAACTCTGTCCCTTTGCCTTTCTGTGGTTGCAGGTGTCGTTTACTTAAGCCCTACGCCATAGTTATGTCTTTTTCATTAAGAGGCAGTATCAGCAGTTTATCCAAATGATGATGTGTAAGATGTACTTGCCGTGAGTTCAGGCTTCTCTACTGTGTTACATGGTGATTAGGCTGAAAAACGGTTGACATTAAAGGAGTGGTATAGTTTCCTTTGACAAAAATGTGAGTAGCTGTCCAGATCACCCCTGGGAAGATCAAGATCTTTGAAGACTTTCTGTGTGTGAGTGTCCATGTGTTTGCACACATGAAGAACTTACTTTTTCAGTGAAATGTAGGATAAGTGGAGTATATAATCATGTACTTGTGAACGACTATGAAATGTGTTCATGGGCTTGGTCTGTGATATTTCCATCTGGGAATTAGGCCCTCTTGTAAAATAGAACAGTTTTTACAGGCTTTAAAAATAGTGCTTATCTCCTCCTCTGTCACCCTCCAGCCCCACTCTTGCTAGCACTCACCAGCCCTGGCCAAAGAGAGGCTGAGAGTAGGTGTCAAGCCAGCTCTCTGGGCAGAACTCTTTAATAACCAATACTATTATTTTTTATTTTTTGAACGTGAAAACTCAGATCTGTACAAAATGAACTGAATTTGTTGTGAATGAGAATGGTTTGAGTGCTTTGCACATGTCCTGTACACCTAAATTGTTTTAACTGTATTTGTATTTGTGAGATTATTGATTCTTTCTCAAAAAGGTGCTAGGTACCTGGGCCTGGTTGTGTACACCTGCAATTCCAGCTAATTTGGAGGCTAGGGATTCAAGGTGGAGGCCAGGCCAGGGCAACTTATAGGGCCCTTGTCTCAAAAATGAAATGAAAAGTGGCTTGGTGATTTAGGTCTATGGTAGAATGCTTGCCTGGCACGAGCAAAGTCCTGGGTTCAATCTCCATTACTGAAATTTAAAAAAAGGTTAACTAGCACAATCAGTGTAGTACACAGCACTTTGAGTTAATTGCTGCTGGTACCAGATGGGGTACATGTAGAGTGCCAGAATGTCTCTGGCATGCCGGCACCCAGCGCCAACCCCAGAGGCCTGTGGGGAGGTTTTCTGACAGCTTCCAAGCCCGTGCGGAGCACAGCACTGGCTATGTTTTACGCAAAGTATGACCCAAAAGTGAATGTTCAGATTTGTTTTTTAAATATTACAGAAAAAATTCGTTGCCATTAACCCCCCTGGAAGCAGCCTCCCTGGCTGTGAGCACACTTACCCACGGCTCTTGCACAGCCTGAAGCCGTCCCGGAAGCCCGAGTGATGCCCGGGCGGCTGCCCCGCGTCCTGCATCTGGTCGCCCTGCTTGCTTTTCATGCTCGTTTTGACTTTGAGGAAGCACCGGAAGTGGCAGTGCCGGAAGTGGCAGTGCCGAAAGTGGCAGTGCCGGAAGTGGCAATGCCGGAAGTGGCAATGCCGGAAGGAAGTGGGGAGCAGTGTCGGACACGGGGAGCAGTGCTGCGCGGAGCCGGCTTTTCTCCAGTCCCCGTGTCGTGATCACCCCTTGCAGAGACGTGAGAGAGGACCGCGCCCGAAGGCAGCACGAGCCACAGGAGGCGCGCGGTCAACAGCAGGGGATGGGTGGATTTGGAGGGGGAGTCAGTGGCCATCCATCTTTTACTGTAATAAAGTTTTGAAATTGAAGTAATTACCTGCGTTTTGATTGCAGCATGTATTTAACTGCGAGCGCTCGTGGGCAGGAGTCAGCGTAAATCCAGGGCCTTGAGCCCCCTTCTAGAACTGCGCTTCTGAAAATTCTCAGTCTAGGGTTTGGAGCTATCTGGGATTTCTGTGTAGAGAAATAGACCGAATGGATAGTGGTCTGCGCCCTGTGATGCTTGGTTTGATGTTTGCTGTGTGGTAGGCCCAGGAGCCTGAATCAGTGATTTCTTCTACAGCACTATTTCAAAGACGCGTGTCATACGTCTCGTTTGTGTGTTCATACTTACCTAAGTGATGTTCAAATGATGCCTCCGCAGCGTTATACACAAATGAAGGAAAATCTTAGATTAAATTATCCTTTTAATACTTCTCATGTTAATGTATTCTGTAGTTTTGGAAGATTTAAATGAGCTATTGGGGTTAGTACTGAGTAAAGCTTTTAAGTTTCTGGGACTTTCATGTGTGTGTCAGGAGTGGTAATCATTTATGCTGTGCAATGCTGAAGACAAGTATCTAGTGTATGCATAGCAGGTTGAGGTTTTGTGGGTCATGAAACAAAATTATGGAGGACTTTCTAAAGGAAAAATTACAAATTTATAAATTAAAGGGCATAGGCAAGTAGAATATTTAGCAGGAGAAAAGAAATCAGAGCAAATTAGGTGTTTTTTTTAACTCACAAATGCTATCATCATCAATACTGCCCTGAAAATTAATATTTTTATTAATCGCCTTTGTTGTCCTTTAAAGGAAGTACATTAAAACTGTTTAAATTTTATTTTGGTGACATGTTATTTTCATTAGTTCATACAACATTGACTTTCTAATATTTTCTGGATAAAGACCAGAAAACTTTTTTATTACTATTGCTACTTTGGAAAAAATTACCTTTCCTTGGTAATGTCCTGCATCTTCCTTAAAGATTACTGTCAAATTTGGAAAGTATCCAATTTCTTTTGTTGTAAGTATCTTTCTGTAAGATTTGGAAGACTTCTGCATAGGCTAGCTTTTGCTCTCAATGTCTGTCTCAAGCCTGGTTTCTCTTTCTCTGACCCTTCCCTGGTCCTGGGGAGTTCACACCACATCTGCTCCTCACTGCTGGCCCTGCATGCCCAGATCACAAGGCTGGGAATTGGGACAGTACGTTATATGAGTTTTCCTGGAAGCCAGCTCTCTACCAGGACCTGTAGCAATAACTTTCCTTGCGTAAAAGCACATAAACACATCCAAATAAACACCAATTAAATGGACTCCTAACCCAGCTGCTTTTTGGTTAGGTCCCTGAATACCTGTCAAGTTGCCATGCCTCCCAGCAAGGTTACCTGTGTGTATGAAGTAGGAAAACTCACTATGGAAGAACAAAATCTTACTGTTGGTGGTCATAGATCTGTCTTTTCTCGAATCTGTAAATCTGTAACTCCGCGTGAACACATTCCTAGAGCTTCTCTCGGGTTCTTAGAAGAAGGCTTTGTCATTGTGGCCTTGCAGATTCGTGCTTCATTCTCGTCTCATAAATTGGCCTTTGCTGATTTGAGCTATGAGTCATCACGCCCCTCGCAGTGCTCTCCGGAGAGAGGGGCTGGCAGCACTCATCCGCAGGCTGACTGAAAGCTCATCACTTAAGCCTTGGCTTCAGCATCCTGCTTACCACTGGTGCTGCCTTGCTCCTCCTACTGGCACCAGCGTCCCCGGGCTAAGGCCCCCAAACCCCTGCTTTTTACTATTTATTCATTGTTTAGTTATTTCTGTGGTATTGAAGATAGAACTCAGGGCATTCAAACCGAGCAGCATCCCCAGCCCATTTTTATTAATTAATTAATTTTATTTTGAGACCGTGTTTCACTTAAGTTGCTAGGCTTTTTAGGCTGGGCCCAAATTCACTATTTTTCTGCGTTTATCTCCAAAGCTACTGTGATTTCAGATCTGTACCAGCAGGCCTAGCTCTGAAGTTTTTTATAAGGTTAGAAAATACAATCCTAAGCCGGCTGTGGGTGCAGGATGGAGCTGGCGTCCGCGCACCCCTCAGGTTGTCTCAGCCTGTGCCAGTAACCAGCACTGCTGCGTTTTCCTTTCACATTAATGTCGCTGGTGGTTTTAATTTTATAGTCAGCGCGGGGCGTGTGTATCTGCCACCTGTACTGCTCTGAGGAGGCTGGTCGGCTATGTGGTTTTTACAGTACCGGCACTGTCAGGATAAGTGAGTGTCAGATTCATTTCGTGCAGAGACAGCAGTCAAGTACGCCCCGCATTTCTGTTACACTGAAAGAATTCCTGAGATCTTGGGTGGGGGACTGTGGTCATGTGGAGCGTCACTCTGGATTGGCTGATTCGCCCTCTTCCCTGTACTAATGGGTGACACAGTTGAGAAAGGTGCAGTCATGTATTTTAATGAATGGAAAATGGCAAAATTGCAGGAATTATGGAGGATTATGTAATTTTTCTAAATGTTATTTATACTTTGATAGCAAGAATTATTTCCTAACAAGGATCAACGAGTTTGTTCTTTTATTAATTCATTAAATACTTTAAAGGCTGAGTTTGTAAGGAATCTTCAGTAGTCAGGCAGAATACTGCTATTCAGAGTTTCAAAGAAAATATGATCATAAAATACCAAAGAAAGACTTTGACCTGGATAGGATTCCTGCATATCCATTTAAATACCTGGGATAAAAAGAAATAGGTACCTCGTGGGTATCTGGCGGGCTATGTCTTTTACTGTCGACCCTTGAGCATGCTTGCTTACCGTTTAGATCCAGAGTTATTAAGCCTACAGGCATTATTTTGTAGTTATTTTTATAGGTTCAAATTAATGTGACATCTCAGTTTTTAATTTTTGTCATTTTTACATACGTTGAATATTACAACGGCTCAGAGATTGGTTTTGCATATATAAATGAAGGCTGAGGGGTTTAGAAGCAACCAAAAGTCAGCAGTAGAGATGGAGCGAATCTAATTCGAGGGAGAAAGACTATGAAGGCAGAGTACTGTGACATTTCTCCGGTATTCCAGAGCCCGTCACGGGAAAAACACTAAATTCATTACTGGTTCTGGTGAGTGCTGATGAGAAAGGCTCAGTACCTTTCTGTTTCTGCACAGTGCTAATTCATGTATTTTGTGAAATCCTCACAAGTCTGTGAAGATGAATTCACCATCTCCGTTTGGGCTCATGGAGGTTCAGTGTTTTGCCTGAGTGTCGAGCTGAAGCTGCACCCCAGCCCGGCTCCCGCATGGAATCCATTCCTACTCGTAAACCTGCCGCCTCCTTGGAGGGTTTACTAAATAGAGATCGGGGTCAAGCGTGGGTCATTTGTGCAAAGCGGCGGACTCTGATCAGGACCTGTGCTCGCTGGGGTGGGCATAGTCTAAGTTATGAATTGTCATTGAGCTGCACGGGGCAGTGTTGGCGGACCTGTCCGTGTCTGGTCAAGCGAGGCTGCTGGGCTGCTGTGCAGAGGAGCCGACGGACACCCTTGGCCAAGTGGTCGGCAGGCAGACTCCTGGAAAGCCAAGCGCGGGCTGGAGGGCGGCGCTGTGTGCAAGCCAGAGCTGCCTCCTGCTCTGCCTCCTGCGTGCAGCCTGTGTGCAGCCTGTGTGCTTTGGGTTCTCGTGGACCGCTTAGCAGGTGCCGGGTGTACGGTGAGTTGCAGGCCAGAAATGCGGGAGGTCGCCTGATAGACGGACAGGCAGCTGATACAGGCCACTTTGGCGTTGTTCCTTCCCATTTGCATCCCGATCTATCCTGATTCCCAAAGCTTGGGATCGCCTACAGGCTCTCCATGGCTGCACAGTTGCACAGGCCTGATGGGAGGTAAGACACAGACAAGGGTAGCGATTTCCTTTGTGTCTGGGCAGGGGAGAAGCACCAGGCTGGAAAGCCAACTCAAGTGTTGGGCTGCTGCAGTCATCACCACGACAGCAAGCTCCGGGGCGCAGGCACACCCAACTTTGGCTGCTCCTGTCAGCAGCAGGCTGTCCCGGCCAGGTGTCTGCCGACCTTGGCTGCAGTAGCGTGGGGGAGAAGACTGCATCTCAGCCGGGTGTGTGGGCCTCCCTCCAGGCTCCCAGTAGTCTCTGCCTGGCACTGGCAGGCTGGTTGGAAGCTAAACAGGCGAGGTCGGAGTGGGTGATGTTCATTTCTAAATGTCTGCCAGAGACGGAGAAGATAGTCTTGTCTGTTTGCTTGGAGAGACAGAATTTAATGTGAAAAATATCTCTTTGCTTTTATCTCCTCCCACTTTCCATCTTAACGTTACTAAACAATAGTAAAATTATTATGTATTATTTAAAGTATAAATCCCCCTGGCTAAAGAGAACAGGATAGGAGGCATCAGTGGATAATGGTTCTTAGTAAAGTTTAGTGAGTTAAGATACAGACAGAAAAACGCTTAACACGCTGACCATTAAGTTAATCTTTCTGCAGAGAAAAATATTAGCCAGAAACAAGTAGATGAGCCCTACAGAGTTTTTAGTGATCTATGAAGTAGGACCTGCAGCAGTGAAATAATTCTGAAAACTCCCAAAATACAGTGATTCGGAAGGTTCCTAAGAACAACGAGTTTTGGGACCCTTGGCCCTCTCTCCACCTAGCGTGCTGATGCTCCCCCACCAGCCCCCAAGTCTGTTGTGCAGAAGAACTGAGTTTCTTGTCTTGGAGAAAGTGACTGAGAAGCTCCCCACTTAGGGATACCTGCGTGACACAGGGTGAAGGTAGAGCACAGGCCTGGAAACCAGGAGACGCAGTGAATCTACATGGTGGGTTTCCTGAAGCTGGGGAGCAGAGCACTATGGCACATATAAATACACACGTGCATGCGTGTGCATGCCCACACACACAGAGGATGAAGAAGGAGACACAATTGGAATGCAGGCTGGCACTGTATAATACCCAGAGTGAGCGGCTTAAACAACAGGAATATACTGTGCACACTCGTTGAGCCTAGAAGTCAAAGACAGGTCCAGGTACCCACAGAGTCGGTGTCCGCGGAGGGCTCTTCCTGGGCTGTGTGTGGCCTCCTGTACACTGCGTCCTCACACAGCCCCTTCTCTGTGTGTGTTGCAGGAGAAAGAGGGAGAGCAAACTTTCTGGCCTCTCCTCTGATAGGGCTCCTAATCCTATCATGATGGTCTAACCTCCTGACCTCATCTGAACTATACCACCTCTCAAAGGTGCGGTCTTCAAAAACCGTGACACTGGGAGTCCGGGCTTCAGTAGAGAGCACATGGTACAGGCTGTAAACAACCCGTGGTCAGCTGTGGTGTGGCCCTCAGGCCTTAGATAGGCTTGCGGCCTGGGTCGCATCTCTTCCCGGCTTTGCAGTGGCATGAGTGAACTCTGTGCTGTCGTCAGCCTTTGTAGAATACCTCTCTGGGTAAATGAAGTGTAGCAGCTCCAAGAACACGTAATCACTGCCACTGTTGCCATTTTTAAAGAGAATGGTTTACACCAACTATTCAGTATCTTATAGACCAAACAGCCAATTTATTAAATGGTTTCTTATGTTTATGTCATACTGCAGAGAATGAAAATTGAAAGGTAAGATGGAGTTTACTGATGAGTACCGAGCAAAGTCTCTGCGATATTCTGGTTTTAAACTGGCTCTAGGGTGCTGACTGCTTGATGGGTTTCGCAGACCTACCTGTGTGGACACATCTGAACCCTTTGGCGTTGTTTTTCTTGATCATGACATTTAGGGTGAGGTTCCCCTGAGACTTTGTTCTGTTGCGTGTGCCCTGGGTGCAAGTCAGCTTGTACTTCGGAGAGTCAGAAGGTAGCAGTTCCTCCCACACGTGGTCAAATTGATCCTTCTGTGCTGGCACCTTTTGTGGGTCCAGTTTTACCAATCAGGAAAAATAACACCTGAGGCAGAGAACCAGGAGATTGATGTACTGTGGGCCAGCCTCTTGACGTTTTCTCATGCTGATGGTCCTGTTTAAATTTGATTCAGGCAAGAAAGATTTCCCAGTTAATCAGTTTAGTTAGACTCATGGCTCTGAGAGAATTTCACACTATGTGGAATAGATGTAGGGCACTTCCCTCCTTTTATCCCTGGTAGGTAAATTTAGAAACTCATTAATCTTTTTTCATATTGGAACTCTTAGGTGTAAATGTAAAATTATTTCCAGGAACATGCCATTCTTTCTTCCTTTCTCTTTCTCTTGTGCTGCCTTCGCCTGTTGGCGGTTGAGGGTGCTTGGTGAGCATGGCCCAGGACAGTTTTAAAGTCTTTGTGACTCCTCTAGCTTCAAAGTGGAAGTGCGTCTGGATCGTAAGTTCCAACAAGCAGCAGCCACTTAGCCAAGCTGTGCCTCCTTCAGAAGCTGCTTGCAGCCCCCTCTCAGTGCTAAGGATACAGGGACCTTTGCTCAGCCCAAAGAACACAGGCCGGAGCCGCCAAGTCCTCTGTGAGCAGCTAGTTGTAATGTGTCCCGAGTTCCACACTCACAGCTAAGCCATTCAAACAAAAAGTTGGTGCCTTTCCCTTTGAAAAGTCTCTAGAACGGAAGTTCAGACTGTCATTCCTCAGGGTCTTTCTCTGTAGGTCACTTCTTAGAACCAACTCGCAGGTCTTGCCCAGTTTCCTTACTGACCGCACAGATGTAGATCAGAGCGCCACAGAGCACCACCACAGCGGCAAAGAACTTTGGAGATTGTTTGTCCACTGTCCTTGTTCAGTGTTGGAGATACGTAGCAGGATAAGCAACATCCTGTAACTTGCTTAGAGTCACAGGGCGGTGTCCAAGTTTTCTCTGGCCCGATTTCTTTATGTGTCATATTTCAGAGTCTTCGGAAAGAAACTGATGACAAGCATCATATAGTCCTTGGTAGCTCTGTTTTTTTTTCAATCTATAAGTTTATTGAGTGGAAACAAAATCAATGTCAGGCACAGTGAATTTGGGTTGGTTCAAATGTGGCCGAGGTCCATTTGCAGCAGAGGAGAATCCAGGCGAGGAAGGCGAAGCTGGCAAGGGGTCAGAAAGTGAAGCCACTTTTCATTAGTACAGCCAGGTGAGCCAGCCTAGGTAGGGGACTTGTGTTCAGTGTAAAAGCGTGAAACCCAGGTGAGCCCAGAGTCCTCAGGGAGGAGACAGTGCCAGAGCTCAGAGAACAAGGTGGCGGCAGAGCTGGCTGGCCGGGAGCCGTCAGCGCTGGTCTCCTGGGCGACTTGGGAAATGCGGTGACCGCGCCACAGTGCCCTGGTGGTGGTGCCACTCCTGGTACGCTTTTCATAGTAATTTGATTCTCTACAAAGAAACGGCCGTTCTCTTTCAGACTGGTGCCACAGTTGGTGCAGACATGACACTCAGGGTGGCGGGAATGGTCCCACAGCTTCACAAACACACCAACAACGCCAGTGCGGCTTTCATCACACGCGGGCGGCTTCTGCGCGTCGTTTGTTTTTGACTGCCGTGTACTCAGTCTGTGTCTGTGCCTCTGTTTTCTCCAGGTTCCTTGCCTGGAACTGGGTGTGTGGGTTAAGGGTCAGTGGGAATCATGTGGGAAAAAGAGGGAAGCCATCTTCTTGGATGGTGATGCTGTCAGTGCTGCTAGTGGGGGTCGGCACTCGGGGCGCTCACGCCTAGCTGTGGGTGCTCGGAAGAGTGCCGGAGGGTCCCTGGCCCACAGCTCTGCCTCTCCTACTCTGTATCTGTACCACCGTGGGCGGGAAGCCATGAGCTACAGAGTTGAGTGGTAGGCTGGTCTGGGGGTATAGGTCAGTTGGTGGGCTACAGTAAGCATGGGGCCTGTATTGTCTCCTCGAGGTTTTGGGAATTGAACGCTACCCCCAAACCGTAGACAAGCTTTAGAAAAGAACCGTGGCGTGGGATGGCAGGTTCTTTCCCAATGGAGCAGAGTCGCCTCATCCTTAAGTACCAAACCTGAAAGAAAAGAATTCAGAAAGAATGTGTCGTTTTAATAATCCTGGCATGCTACCTTGTAGAGGACCCTCGTTTCTGCCCCTTACCACGAAGTCCAGGGTCATTCACATGACATCTGCCTTAGGGTCTTCTAGTTCTGGGCAGTGCTCCCGAGTTCTGCAAACTGGTTTTTTGCGTAGTGTGCTAGCCTGGCCCCTGGGCTTGGCCCTGCCCTGGGCGGGCTGGCCGTGGGCTCCTCCTCCTTAACCTGACATTAGACAGCTCTGCTAGAGGCACTGCTCGGACTGGCCCGAGGTCTTCATCCCTTGTAAGAGCCATGCAGAGCTCATTTAAAGACGTCTCAGGTTCAGCTAAACCTGGTGTTCTAGAAATGTTTCGTTGCTTTGGGACAGCCACTTCTTAGTCAAGGGAAGTAAGATGCTCAGAGATCAAAGCAGCTTGCCGCAGGCCATGGAAATGAGTGTCACCGGAGTGAAGTTCTGGCCCCATGGCTGGTTTTAGAGTGAGAGCTTCAGAGAAAAGCGAGGCGTGCAGAGCGGCGGTGCTGGCAGGCGCGCCTGGTGGGAGCCCGTGTCCAGCACGCGCTCTGGACCTCTTCTCTTCCTCCTGCCTTCTCACAGATTCCAGTGAGACAGCAGTTCTCTGTGCTAATGAAGTTACGTAAAAGTATTCAAATTTAAATTAGTTCTCATAGAATGCTGGAGCCACCAGAACCCCCAAATTTTTATTGGGTCTTCTGTAATTAAAATTTGAAGTGGAGTGAAATGCATGCCTCATATGAGGAGCCTGGGCGGAAGGTCTCTCCCGGCAAGCGGTACTCCAGGGTGACCCAGAACGTTCCGTTTCGGGGAGGCGGGCCTGCTCCTTCTTAGCAGTCTCTTAGCCACGCGGGCCTCTGCTCTCCTGACGCCAGGCTACGTTAGTTTTGCCTGTTCTTGAGCTTCGAGTTAACGGAACCATAGCTTTCGCCTGAAATAATGTTTTTGCCACATTGTTGTGTGAATCCATTCATTTTCAGAAAGGTTTTCTTCAATTCTATAAACTGAATACGGTTGGCTTAGACATTCATGGGGACTTCGGTTGTTTCCCACTTTTGACTATTAGAAATACTAAAATGTTTTGACTTTTTTGCTATCTTTTTTCTAAGAACTCTTTTCATACTCCAGAATTGCAATGTTATCTCTTATGTTTTTAAGTAGAGCTTTTACATTTTAATTTTACTCTTAGGCCTATGATTAATTTGAAGTTATTATTATTTTTATTTATAATTAAAGATTTAAATTTTTTTCAGGGATATAGGCATATACATCCAGATTCCGGATGTTTCTGTGTTTCCATAGAAATATAGTTAATTTTTGTGTATTCATGACAATTTTAAATTCTATTACTCTAGGAGTGGCTTAATAAAATATTCAGAGTAGTCACAAAGCACTAATGTGTCCTGCAGATGAAGACAGTTTTACCTCTTAGCACCTTACACACATGTTGTTCATTTTTTAAATGCCCAGTTAGGAGCTTAAATATGTACTGCACTGTACGGGTGCTCCTTTTGTGGTGCTGGTCTGTTGGTGGTGAATGGTTGATTTATAGCTCTGCAAATTCTTGTGTCACACTTCAGTTTTGAAGGGTATGCTCCCCGGATACAGAGCATTCAGGGGACGAATCTTCCTCTGCCACCTGCCCTTCCAGCCCCAGAATTTGAAGATGGTATTGTGTTTTTGTTGCCCTGTGTGTGGTGAGAAGTTATGTGTAATCTGTCCCTCTGTAGTTAGTGTTTTTGTTTTTCAGCAGCTGTTGTTGTGGTATCCTCCATATTTTTGGTTTCCAGCATTTTGACATGGTGTGGTTTGCTGTGGTGTAGTATTCTTTGCATTTACCTATTTCAAGAATTCATGACCTTTTGGATCTATCCATAGATATTGTCCATCAAATTGGAAAAAAATTAAGCCGTTATTTCTTTAAATGTTTTTCTGTTCCACTCTTTGTTTTCTTCTCATGTAACAATGGTGAATTTTAATTTTAAAAATATTACTTTTCACTACTAGAATTTGTTCTCTCTTATATTTTTTATATCTCTGGTGAGATTCATCCATCTGCTCACTCATATGTCCATATTTTCCTCTAAGCCTTTGAACATATTTATAATAACTATTTAAAAATGTGGTCTAATCATTTTTCCAGCTGGGCCATGTCTTGGTCTTTTTATCCTAGCTGCTTATTTTTCTCTGTTTTGAGTCGTGTTTTCCTTCTATGGCTTATAATTTTTCACTGTCAATTGGACATCGAGGATCATTACTTGTAAGAAATCTGGAATATGGCATCTCTTGACCCTGTCAGACTTGGTCTTATTCTTGGTTAAGATGATGCAGCTTTAGGCTTTGCCCGTAGTTCTAGGTTATGGCTTTTACTTTAGGGAGTAGTGTTTTCTCCAAAGATGTGGCTTTCCTCAGGTTTTAACTGGATGCTGGGCCATTAAGCCAAGTATCTGCTCTGGTAGTACCAGAGTGCCATGTCTCCCAGCAAGTTGCAACATCTGGTGTCCTTTGTTCATCTCTCAGCCTGGCAGCAGTTATTTTCTGCTGGGTCTGACAGTCATTCTATCCCTGTAGACTTTTGGGAAACTCTGTGTGCACTTCCGGTGCCTGACTCCTTCCAGGCATCCTCTTGTTCTCATATCTACCCTTCAATGTCCAGTCTCTTTAGTGGCTGTGAGCTTCAATCTCTGCTCAGCTTCGTGACACGGTGCTGTGCTTGGGGTCCCCCTCCCTTTTTCTTAATCTGGAAAATGCCTGCAGGTGCACATGGACTCATCCTGAGGACTTTTCTCTTTCAAAGATTTCTGTTTTCCCGTTGTCTATTATCCAGTTATGCAAACAAGGGCCAGTGATCCACCCAAGTTTTTAGTTGTTTAGGTAGGGCAGGAGAGTGGATCCAGTTGCAAGTGTTCTGTCAGGAGCTGCAGCCGAGGCCGCATCCTCTGCGGGATGCACGGTGGGGGTGCAGGACCGCTTTTCTGTCATCCTGCGTTCCCTTTCCTACCAGGTCTATGCCAAACTCATCTTTCTAGACCTAGTATTTATATAACTCTTCCGTCTTGGCCGAAAGTCTGTTTCTTTGCCTTTATTTTCTCATTTTTACCCTTTTCAATTCTTCCTCTTTTCACAGTTTGCCTGATTTTTAGAAAATGGGACATTGTAGCGTCCAGCACACAACATTCTGTGCATATAAATGTGAACTGCTTTTGGGAGTGTGAAATTTTCTTCCCAAGTTGGAGCGTGACTTTAGGCCTCTTCAGGTTCCTTTCCTTGTAGTTTTGGGTTTCCCGTCTTCTCCAGGGAATTTCTGGGGTGTTCTGAATCACGGTAGAGTAGAGGTCCTTCAGAGAAGCTCCAGGGCCTTCCAGCCTGTGGAGAGCTTGGTGTCAGCCTCTTCTGTGAGCCACTGCTTCTCGGGAGTATACTGATCAGTGCCTACTGTTGAATGAAACGTGGGGATTGTTCATTCCAGAAGGGCGAGTGTGTGCGGGGACAGAGGGCTTTGTGTCCCGAGTAATTGCATACCTGATCACAGCCCACTGCTACGGGGCAGCTCGTCCTGATCCAGCAGTGTTTGTCTTCATGCACCACCACTCCTCGCTTAAAATCTCCTTTCGTTCTTTATTCCTTTTAGCATCCAGATAACATGATGCTTATGTGTTTCCCAAAGCGAAAGACTGGAAATGAATTACCATGAAAATCACGATCTGTCTTAAGCTCTCCTATTAAAAAAAAGAGTTTAAAGTTTTTGATTGACACTTTTAAATAAATAAATAACGAACTTATTATGAAATTAGTTAAAATCAGTTATGTCTGCCTGCATATGTTAGCCTCAGAGAATATGTGTAATTAGATACTTTTGATGTATTAGACATAATTAAGTTTACTTTTAATTTGGCATGAAAGTGACATTTCCAGAACCAAGTTCTCTTCTGTATTTTTAAATGTATTAGTTAGAAACTGCACGCCATCTCCTGGGGCCCTGTTTTCGCTTTCCTCCTCATTATTAAAGTCAAGCCACTGATTTTTCTTTTTAACAAATCTGTGCCTAAATCCTAGATCACAAGACGAAAGCACTACAGTCAACACCATTTCCTAGTCAATAAACCTTGAGATGTTATCATTCAGTGTTGCCACTGATGTGTGGTTCAGATAGCTAGGAGAGACTATCGCAGGTCTGCTTTCCACGGCGAGAGGACGGGAGTTGTGTCTGCAGATCTGGGTTGTAGTCTGAGGTACATGTGTGCTGACCGTGTAGCTGCTGAGAGTCTCACTGAGGTGACAGTGAGTGTGTCAGCACTAAGGCCTGGTCAGAAGGGTCAGATCGCTAAGCCGTGACCTGGAGGGATGGGTCAGAAGGAGCAGCCCTGAAGGGGTTCAGGGCCCGAGGAAGATGGTGACTCCAGAGGAGAGGCAGAGCTGCCGCAGCTGTGGTTGACGTGCCAGAGGTGCGTGTATGGATTCCCAAGGCAATAGCCGGTAGGGCTCATGGCCTCTGCTTTCCTGCTGAATTCAGTTTCAGATTATCATTCGTTGCCTCTTTTTTGGCATGTGGATTTTTTCATTCATTATTTGTTCTGCCCACATTTAATCACTTCTTACCTTTACTGACACAGACACGAGGGATATAAGCTGGACAAGTAAACTGTCAAGTGACTAGGCCGTCCAAGCCAGAACCAGTGTTCTGGTGTCATTGTGTGAGAGCTGTGTGATGTAGCTTGTCAGGAGCGGGATGGAGGGGAGTTCAAGGAAAGCGTTTGAGCCAAGTCTAGAAAAGTGGGTTGGATCTTGCTGGGGTCTTAATTTGCTCATTCCTGGGACACAATGCCAGACACCACAGTGTAAGGGAGGAGAGATTCATTTTAGCTTAGAATTTTGGCAGGTCTGGTTCCCTTCACAGGCTGCCATTGAAGGTGTGAAGGCGTGGCACAGGCCCGGATGAAGGAAAGCTGTGCACAGCACGTCAGGGCAAGAAGCAGAGAGTGACAAGCGCAGCGCTGGGCAGGAAGGTGGACTTCCCATGTTGTGTCCAGTGACCCATCCCTCCAGGCAGGGCTTGGCGCTCTGGCCCCTCTGACCAGCCTGACCTCGGAACCGCTCATGAAATCATCAACTGGCTACTTTATTCTTTAATGTATTTTTTTTTTTTTACATGAATTTCAAATTCTGTAACATTTTGGCTGCGGGTTACTTTATTGATCCAGTTCGGAAAGCTTCCAAATAGAAGATTTTGGGGAATACGAGCTATAACATTGCACCCCAGCCTGCAGGACTCAGGCCCACCTCCTTATGCAAAGTGAGTTTAGCCCATTTTTAATACTTGCCAGAGTCTTAATAGTTTCAGCATTACCATAAAGTCTGAACCCAGATCTCCTCTGAGAACAAGGCAAAGTCTTACCTATGAGCCCCATTTGAAATAATCAAAGTAAAATACTTTCAACATATATTGGCACAAGCTAAACATTCCCGTGCTAAAAGGGAGGAGTAAGAGGGCGAACAGAGAGAGACACTCGACCAAAGCGAGGCCAAACCTCAGCACGACAAACACCGAATCCTGTGCTCTGTTAAACCCTGCGGCCCCACGTCGAGCACTCGGCGCAAGCTGTGGTGAGAAACGGCTCCAAAGGCCTCAGGTGGCCCCACTGCCGTGGCACGGCCTCTGCTTGTGACCTCCGCAGCTTCTCCTTTGGACTGGCCGCACTCGTGGCCGGTGGCTTTCCTCAGCAGGCGATCCGTACCCTGGCGTCTCCGAATTCCCGGGATCCCCCCTGCCCCTACGGCTTGCTCACTGCCCTCCCGGGGGATTCTTCCTCTGAAATCCGGGGGGCAGCTTCCCAGCCTCGCAGCTCTCACACTCTGCATGCCTGTGAAACGAGCACCACGCAGGTGATGCCGCTGGTTGTAGCGGTGGCCAGGGCCCTGGGCCGGCGGCCGTAGCGGCCTCTGAGTTCTTCTGTGGCGAAGTCCTGGGTGGCACCTTCCTAGGTTGCCCTTCGGGGTGCTCTGGAGCTCTCTTTCCACAGCACATTCTCTTGTCTTTGCACCTTGAGTTGGTGAGGGGCAGAATCGGATGATCTCTGCAGGAGCTCCGAAGCGTCTCTCTTGCTGTCCTGATTCCAGGCACTTGACGTCGTTTTAAGCTGATCTCTTCAACAGCCTTATTCTCTCTCGCCCCATCTTTGTGGTAACTTTCATTTTGGCAAAACCTCTAAATTTTTTCATCTTTTTCTTTTCTTTTCTGTTTTACCCAGGCGGCAGCCTAAACATCGGGCAGCTTTAAGATGTCCTCTGCCGCGTTCATTAATCTACCCTACTTAATCTCAGCTTCCACGAGCAGTCTGAGGATGAGCAAAATGCCTTCTCTTCCCAATTGTCAGAATATCGCATACCTGGTTTTTAGGTCACCTGCCCACAGAGTGCTCGTTCTCTTCTGAAACCTCTTGAGCTCGGCCTTTCCAGTCCGTACTGTGCTTTTGCCAGCATTCTGGTGCTTCCCATCGCGTTCGCAGCAGTCTCAGTCTTCTCTGCACGGCACCTGCAGACCTTTCCAAATACTTCCCACAGAACAATTCTAAAACCTTCTAAACCACATTGTAAGGAAAAGTCACAGCAGCAGCCCCCCTTCCCTGGTACCAGTTTCTGTCTTGGTCACTTTCTTGTCACTGGCACGTGACACCTGGCACCTACGGCTTGAGGGAGAGGAGGTTGATCTCGAGGGCCGCCGGACGTGACGAGGGGCGGCAGTGCTGGAGAAAGCTGCCGGCAGCATAGCAGGGCAGGGAGGACGAATGAGCAGGGTGGAGCCGGCAGGGCAGCTGCACCGTGCCAGTCGTGCCGCAGGGACGCGTTCCTTCCCGTCCTGGCTCAGTGACCTGCCCTTTCAACCAGGCCCCGCGCCTTGACAGTACGCGACGTCATCAGTGTCGTCCACGGATACAGTCCGGTGGTCATCCAGATGCCTGAAGCTTTTGGGGACGTTCCAGATCCGGACCGCAACGCAGGGCATTGCGCGCAGAGCGCCACCCGGCAGGCAGGCGTGCTGAGGGAGACGCGCCGCCCAGCGTGCGTGCGGTGCAGAGCCCGGAGGAGTCGCGGCCTAGGTGGCAGTGACAGTGGCGTGGGGCTGCAGAACTGCGCACAGATCAGTTCCGCAAAGGCCTTCTGAGCTGCCACCTGCCCTTCTTCTCACTGTTCGTCTGTTTATTGTGTGCTCCTTACAATTTCCGTAAACTTCATTCATGTCTGAATCGTCATGCGCTTTTAATCCGGGAAGCTGCCTTAGCGACTTTATTGTTTTTAAAGGCGGTGCAGCTGGAGCCCGCAGGCACATGGGCAGCCACGTGCTCTGTTGTCAGGTGCCGCCACGGTAACTGATTTGTACGTTATAGGCCGTCTACAGAGGAAATTGAGGGCTATTTCTGTTTTTGTTGCTTTAGTTCTGGGCTTTTGGTCACATGTGCCGTCAGCAGGGCTGGGATGGATGATCCCGTTGCCAAGGCAACTGCTCCCTTTCCGCTGCAGGCTGCTTCTCAACCCGCCCAGGCTGCCCCTCCGTGCTCCGGCTGCTCTGCCTGCAGCCTTCCTCAGCGTTCTGATCTTAGTGTTGCATCCGGCTGGCATCTCGCTCGTAGCAAATGGTTCACTTCTCATGGATCAGCCCTAGATTTAAGCTGCTATCTTTCCGTTATCCTAGCTACCTTGGGTACTTTGCCAACTCTGAAGTTCATGTAAACGCTAGGGCTGTAATTTTTTGCCCAAACGGACACGATCCGCTGCTCCTCTCAGCACCCCTTTTACCCTGTTTTTGGTGGAGGGAAGTAGGAAGCGCTGTCATTCTGGGGAGTGGAAATAGGAAAGAGAACAGCCCCCCACCCCCACTTCCTGTGTTTACAAGGTAATGGATATGCCAGACTCTTTGTCCGCTGGCTATGGACATTAAGTCAAATGACCTTTGCTTTTCTGTGTGCTGTAATTTTGTTACTTGACTCTTTCAGACTCTCTCAGGTTGGGTTGGGTTTGTAGCAACATAATTGATAGTGTTAACTATCCAGAAGGCAGAAGAAGAAAATAGATGAATCTGAAATCAAACAGATAATTGACTTTAAACTAATGTTTCAAATGCAGGTAACCAAGGTCTATGTCTTCAATGCAGCAGATACCCCTTCAGATAATATGGCAGTTCTAGTACACATTTATGCAGAAAATTATTTCTAAAATTGATTGTGCAGAATATTAGTTTTAGGGATATTGATAGGCATTGTTTAAAAAGCCAATTGTTTGTATTGTTATAAAGTATGGGCAATCTTGGGTTAAACAAAGTTAATCAAGTTTCCGTGCTGTAATTTGGAGTCTTTAGTGTACTAATTATGAATTTTCAGTGTGAGAAAGGAGAATGTGTCATGTTTACCTAATTCATATGACCATAAAGCACGTTTTGGGAATAATTTCCAGAATTAATGTTGTGGGTTGAGTGGCAGTCACAATGGATGTGACTGATGGTAAACTGATATTTTATTCTTAAAAAAAAACAGGTGGATTGCTTTCTCTCTTACAGACAGATATTGAAGAGTAGAAATAGCAGAGTTATAGTGACGGATGGAAGAAAATCGTGATCTGCGAAACTTGAGTAGCGGCTCAGTGACAACAGATCATGAATAGGTGGATCCAGCCATCCTAGGGGGTTCTTACTTATCCATCACTCATCAAGCCCTGATAGAATCCTTCACTCTCAGAGAAGCTCTCTGCTGGGCACTGGGACAAGTGATGAAGGAGATAGTGTTAGTGAGACGAACGAAGACATAGGAACTGAGGAAATGTTAAATGGGGAAGCCAGTCTGTAGTGAGCAATGTGACGTGACAGTGGCTATAGAGAAAGTAATGGAGGGGCGGATACTATGGCTAGGGTGGTTAGAGAAGTCACCCGAGTAGGTGACATGTAGGCTGACCTTAAGGGGATGAGAACATGCTGATGTCTTGAAAATTGGAAAGAAGATCAGGAGACTCATGAAGTACGACTGCCCTGACATGGGAAGGACTGCAGAGGGGCCTTCGGAATCCAGTGTGGTTGGAGCTTCGCAGACCGCATGGTAGGGGGTCAGAAAGTGGATGGCGCGTGTGAGGCCCTGCAAGCTGAATCACATACGCAGCATTCATTAAGAAATGGGAACCTCTGTAGAGTTTTATGGAGAAAGAGGACATCACCTAACTTACATATTTGAAAGTTCATGCTGAATCCTGAATAAAAAGAAAACAATCAGAGAGAGAAGTACAAGTGAAGGATGTTGGTGTAGGCCCATGTGGAAGACGGGAAAGATTAGCTTGTACTAGGGTGGTATTTATGAAAATAGACTGAAGGGGTTGGAAAAACTGACATGTCTCAGTAAAACAGATGCCTCGATGAAAATATTTATTATTGCTGCAGAGATGCCTTTTGAGTTGAGGTGTAGCTTTCAAGCTGATGGAAATGCAGTCTGTCCTGTTTTTCTGGACCTGGGCAGTTCATGTGGCCCACAGGAGGTGGCCTCTACTTGGCCTGCCTTTCTCTGTCTCCTAGGAAAATGAAGGCGATAGGGATATTTAGTTGGATTTAATGTAGAAGGGGAGACAAACATTATAGGTTGGTGTGTTTTTAGAGTTGTGGACCACTGGTGTCTGCCATTCTTCTAAGCAAAAATAAAAAGAAAAGCAAAATAGTATTCCCTGTGGTCCATGTCCAGTTACCAGAAGTCTACAACATTGCACGAGCCCTTTAGACATCTTAATTGGATGCATATCTTCCCAGTAGCCACAAAAGTTACCGTGGCAGGATTTCTGCGTTTACAAATTTTGGCTTCTGACTATTATCCTATTTTTATTAGAGGTAATGTTGATGATGCTATCTATGAAAAGCTGAGAACAAGGTAGAAGGCAGATTCATGTATCATTTTCCAGGATTTGTAAATAGAGTGGATAATCCTTTGAACCCAGTTGGTAGTGAAGTTGGGAAGAAGACAGGTGAATTAGTGCCGCACTCCAGCCTCCCATGTGGCAAATAGTAGGGTACACGAGGGTGTGTGGCAGGACTCGCTGGCCGGCCCAGCCCCAGGCTGCTTCCCGCCGAGGAGCGTCAGCAGCACGGCTCAGCTTCTTGGTGATAGGCGGCCAGGTTGAAGGAGAAAGAGTAAGTGTTTGCAGCATATTTTTGGCCCATTTGTTAGCCACCCACCAAGTGTACCAGTTCAGTCTTCTAGGCCCGAGGATTCCATGCAGAGGAAGCCATAAAGTTTATCAGAGATGAACTTTTAAAATCAGTTTTCTAGGTCATGGTATTAGAAGTGAATAATTAAGGCCAGTGTTACGTGTTACCTGCACACTGACATTCTTGTTGCCAGGGTGGCCTCATAGGTGTGGGGTGTGTGTGTGTGTGTGTGTGTGTGTGTGTGTTCTTGTCCCACTCAGGTAATTCTGTACAGTTGACAATTTAGTTCACATCATTTTTGCTCACTTGCTGTATCATTACATAGAAACCACCTGACCATGGCAGGTAGATAAGCGGCATCGCAACTGGGGGTTTATGTAGGACGGCTGTGTTCCTCTGTGTTGTAGGGCAAGGCGGGAAAACTGGAAAAGTTCACATTTAAGACAAAGTGCTTTGAGGAGAGTGCCAGGAACAGGAGGTACCCTGTGTTAGGTACTCATGGTGTTTTCTGAGACCAGCACCTTCTCTGCTAGCGCCCTGAAATACCGGGTTTCGTTGATTGTGTTGGTAATTAGTGGTAGCAATCATGACACTGATTTTTGGCAATGTTGGTAGCGTAAACGTGAGTCATTTAGTAGTTGACTTGTGTGCGATACTGGCTTTGTGTAAACACTGTGCACTTTCATTTGTAGATCCTAGTAGCTAGGTTTTCTTTCACTTAAGTGGTTTATACTGAAGTGACCCGTGGTTTATATCCCCAAGCCCCAGAGTGAGTCAGAATTTCCAACTGCTTCCTTCTACCCAAAGAAAAACACACTCAAGACTTCAAAGGAAGAAGCTCATTCTATCAGTGTGTTTATTACATTTAGAATTTGTTTCCTTTTCTCATAGTTTTTGTTTAGAGGTTGCTGTTTCCCACTCTAATATCAAATTTTTTCCCCTTTGCTGCAATGGAACCAACGTAAGATTTCCATTGTGCTCACTAGACCGTTTCCAGAAGTGGTGACTTCATTTCTTCACAAATGCTCCAATTTTGTGTAAGGTGCATATACAACCGGGGAGTGATGTGCCGGCGGCCTCTCGCTTTTGTGATGCAGAGCAAAGCCTGCATAGGACTCATGGAAGGGAGTTGGCCTCACTGTGGAAGGTCGCTGCTGGGGCCCACAAGGCTGCCAGTCGGCGTGGGTGGCAAGTTCCTGGCCCTGATCAGAAGTGGCCTCCCTCACTGGGTCTCGGGGGTTCTGCCACTTACCGTTGCTCCAGATCATTTCTGGTCAAATTAAGAAGAGGGTGTGCCTGTGAGTGTCATTACTTCTCCTGTGCTTTGGGACACAGATAAGGAAGACCAGGCCTGGAAAAATCCTCTTCCTCCCTGTGCTGTACTAGGTCTGGTTTTAGACAGAGCTCCATGATAGTGGGAAGGTGAGGCACCAGCTACCAGCATCACTGCCCGGGTGCTGCATGTGCAAATATTTTTTTTTTTTTTCTGCCAAGATTCTGCAGATCCAACCAACAGATTTTTTTTCTGCCACTTTCCGGTTATAAATATTGACATCTTGCATATATATATATATGAATAGGTGAGAGGAGGCAGGCAGCTCTGAAATGAAAAAGGAGTTACTTCTTAAAATGTAAAATTTATATGTGGCAGTTTTTCTTTTCTTGATGTGAAAATGACATCAAGAAATTTTGCACAGTGGGCCCCTACGGGTGTCACGCTCATTGCTGCTTTTCATTTCCTTTCGCAGTATTCTCCGCTTACAGAAGTCATTCTTCACTTACGGATGTGTCTGATGACATCAGTGCCGCCCCATCTCCCCTTTCATGACAGTGCCTGGTTAGCAGTATATACCAAAGAATAAGTAATACTTCAGGCGGGTTTCTTGTTTGACAGTGCCCATTTATAAAACTATTTCTAATACAGCTGGTGAGAAGCCCAGGGATATGGTAGTCTTCTCCTTTCCTTTTTCATAAACAGCAAATGAAAGTGAGAACTCAGGCTTGTGCAGCACCCCAGATCTGCAGAAGGACGACGTAACTAACTGTTCCCCAGACACCCTGGTAGTTACATGGCGGCAGTCAGGTGACCCCCAACAAGGTTTGTTTTTTGCTTTAGGGCACGACTGTGGCTTCTGGCACAGCGAAGGGAATTTTGGTGGCTTTTACTATTGAGTTACCATTAAACAGGCATTGTACTGAAATATTTTCATTGGGATTATGTCCTAATATGGAAAAGAATCACAAGAAAGAGCACTTGAACCATATATCTTAGGCATTAGGGAAGAAACAGTTTACTTCAGAAGGGAAATTTCCATTTTCCTTGGGAAAAAACGGATTGTCTGTAATAATGGAAAGAGGAAAGTGTTAGCAATGTAAGCAATGTGCATAGCATGCTAATAGCACAACAATTATCCATTGGTTTATTTAAAATGGACTAGGAGTGCCTACTTTTTTCATGGAAGATTACTTCATTGCCTGTGCTAAAATAGAATAATGCCATATAGAAAAGCAGTAAAAATGAAATAAGACTTCTGAAAACATATTAATGTATAAAATATTTATTATACAGGCTCAGGAGTGTTTGCATTTAATCATTTTTATTGTATACCAGGGATTAGTCACTTCGCTCTGAATTCTGAAAAATGAACGCAAGATGCTTTGCAGGCGCTGCTTTTCCTGGAGTGCGCGCTGCATGGGATTTACTGAGGTAATACGTATGTGTTGCGAAGTGGGGCCACGTGTCCGTAAGCTCATGTCAGATGCTTCCCACAGCAACACGAAAGTGAGCCGAGGGAGTGAGGGCAAGCCGGGCGAGGCTGCTTCATCCACAGTGAATCGGGGAGACTGACTCGGAGCTGCAGGGAGGCCGGTCCTTTTTCCAATTCTGTGTTAAGAACACCCTGTGTTCCTCTCTCTCTCTCTCTCCTTTTTAAAATCTAGCCTGTGATTCCCACCGCGGGATCTTGTGTGAAATGAGGTGTACATTCTGTTCCCGAAGTGTGTGTGAGTTGGTCAAGAGCTAGAGCCAGGAGTTGGAGAATTTGTGACTCAGCTGTTCAGTAAATGAGAGTTAATTGACTCATTGTATTTCAAGTAGAATAAAGTGCGGGGCCATGGAAAGTGATTCCTGATTTTTCCTCGTAAGTAGGTATCCTTGGTTAAGGTCTGAAGTCCTGAGAGCCAGAGAGTGGCTCTTCTCAGTAGTCAGAGAGCACAGGACAGTGGCAGAATGTCTGTTAAGCCCAGGTAGGTGTCAGAACGTGCTGCTGGAAGTGCTTGGGTGCCTTAGGTGTTACGTGTGGACCGGGGTCTAGAGCTTCCTTGGTCTGTTGGGCCAAACTGGGTGGCATTTGATAGACTGAAGCGTTGCGCCGGTCACTGGCCATGGTCAGGGCTCTGATGCGGCTGTTTGGAATGCCACTCTCTGCTGTAAACAACATATTTGCTTTTGGGAGGGCCACAGCTGCGGTTCCTGGTGGTGCCGTCCACACAGCCTGCAGGGAAGGCTTGCAAGGGCGAGGCGCAGGCCTCGGATCCAGCTTCGGCTTCACGGGACCCTCCCTGGGTTGATGCTGCGTGGAGCGATGCCGGTGCTGTGTGAGCAGACACCCGGGATGAATAGCGGCTGGCACCGTGCAGCCATTTTCGGGCCGCTGGAGGCTGACTACGTGGCTGTGGTTGCAGAGCGGCAGCCGGACTTTGAGAGTGGCAGACGACCTCAGGAATCCTTTTAGACAGATTTATCTCTTTCCGATTTCAATTTTTTAAAAAAATTTTCTTTAGGGAAAGAGTTCAGGCAGTCACTTCAGTGGTTTGCAATGAGGATGTGCATTGTTGAAATACCAAAAAGACACTTGGGAGTCAAGAAGGACAGTGGTAGGAAGTACAGAGTTGGGATTCAGCCGGGTCTCTTGGCGCAGGCATCGGGCCGTAGCGCTCTGGGAGGCGGAGGCAGGAGGATCACACATTTAAGACCATCCCAGGCACCTTAGCTGCTTAGTGAGAAACTGTCTTGAAATAAAAATAAAATGACTGGGGATGTAGGTCAGTGTGAGGGCCTGGGTGCCACCCCAGTGCCACATAGAAGGCGTCTTCTTAATAGAAGAAATATTTAAACATGCATATCAATTTTGTTTACCTTTATGGCCTTTGATTATATTAGCTGCCCAATTTCAGGGGAAGAGGAGAGAGGCCTGGTCAGGGTTGGCTGCACAGTAGACAGCATGGAGGGTCCGGGCGAGAGCAGCGACACAGCGGAGATCAGTGGTCCAGCGTCCTCCTTTCCTCTGCTGACCCCAGTGCCATTTGGGAGGTGCAGGGCGGCAGGTCTAGCCGCGCTGTGGGGACCGCCGGGCTCAGGCGTGCGCTGGCGTGGCGGCCTGCATACTGCTGTCTGCTCCCGAGACTCATGTGCCGTTCACCACCCGTTCTGCTGCTCCTGCTCCACTTACAACTTAACTCAGTCCGGAAGGGTAGAGGATACCCAGGAAATCCATGGTCCCGGCCCAGGGCACGCTGGGTGCGTCACGTGCAGGTTTGGCCCCTGTGACAACTGCAGCAGCACTCTTAGGCAGCTGTTTCCAGCGCCCCGTTGATGGGAGAAGAGGATGTAAGGTGGGTGTCAGCCTGGCTTTGCTCAGGCTAGAGTGCTGTCAGTGGTCCTCTGCACGTGTGACCCCTGCTGATCCGTCCTTGATTAGTCTGTCCTAATGTTCTTGCCGGGATGTGTTGCCGGGATGTGTCTGTGCTACAGTAGAGAATTGAAATTCAAATCTGCTCGGAATCCCGAGGTTATACTCTGTTCCGGACCCAGAGGTCTTTTTTCCCGTGCTGGACAGAGATTTCCTGGCAAGCTGGATGCATGGGGCTGAACATGAGAAGGAAGGGGCTGAGAGCAGAGGATGCTCAGTTACTGTCTTTATGACGAAACACAAGATCCCAGCTGCTGTGTGGATGAGAAACGGCCGGAGTCTGTGCATAGTTGTCCTGAGTCAAGAAACGATACCGTAAGGGTCAGGCCATTTTAAGCAAAAACGAGTGAGTAAATAAAATCCCCAAAGTATTAGCTGTGATTCTCCTGTCACTATCTCCACAAAATCAGCTGATGCTTACCCCCCCCCCCCCCGTTTCTTTTTCACCTGTATTCACAAGTGTGACTACAGCCCCCAGTGATTCAGTGCACATGCCGTGAGGACACAGGTCTCAGAATTCCCTTAGCCCGTGACTCAGAGGGCTTAATGAGGAGAACAGGGGAGAATTCACTCAGCATGGGGTGACAACCCTTCCAGACTGAGCAGACTCTTGACCTTTCGCTTGTTCAGAAGTTGTTTTAAGACAGGAAGGAGGTTGGCAGGTGGTGGAAGATAAGCGTGGGGTGGCAACTAAGGTATATTCCTTGGGGGCTGGGTGGCAGCCAGCGTTCAGAAGCAGGCAAGACCCAGTGGACCCGGTCCTTTGAGGTGGCTGAAACTCTTGGACGATACGGGGGTAGGGGTGCACAGGCCGTCTGCAGCTTCTGGCCTGGTGCTTACTGACGTGTGATGTTAGGGGAGTGGACGGAGGCACAGCCTTTCTGTGGGGACCTCATGAGAGGGTGTGGGCTTTGGCATCTGGATCTTAAGGCCTTGGAGTGTAAGGATCGTGCATCCTATCAAATAGAATCTAAAGAAACAACGTGGAAAATCTTGCCTCTGTATTGCTGAGAATAGACTCAGATGTAGCCTATCGATAAGTTCCATTTAATACTATTCTAGTTATTTTTTGTTGCTGTGACTCAATACCCTACACCCACAAATTTAGGGGAGGAAAGTTTTACCTTAGGTCACAGTTTCAAAAGGTCACAGTCCATTCAGGGGCGGCCAGCAACAGTGGAAGTACATGGCAGAGGCGGAGGCAGCTTTTCGACATTAGCAACAGGAAGCCAAATCAAGACAAGTCTGGTCCTTCCAGGAAGGCAGGAAGCAGCCTATATATCCTTCTGGGTCTCATCTCAGTGATCAGCCCCTCCTGGATCCAGGTGTGGAAGGTGTGGTAACCCCCACTACACGCCTGTAATGCAGCCCTCCAGACTAGGCCCTAATCTCCCAACAGCACATGGTTCCATAGAAAATATATAGCGTTCAAATACATGAGATTTTTGGGGGACATTCCAGATCCAAACCACAATAAAAGCCAACTGACTAATGAGTTGGCTTAGATATTCCCACAGTTCTCTCTTTCCCTTTCTCCCATTATGAAATCAGCCTTGGTGACCAGGGGTAAAGGTGAGTTGGAAGGAGCTTCCCAGGACCTGAGCAAGTGATGGTAGTTGGGTGAAAGAGATACGCAGGAGCAGAAAACACAGGTCCATTGTTAAGTGCTCCAGCGCACTCCAGCCTGGCTTTCCAGAATGCAATCTGCTTGAGTAGGTAATTTCGGTGAATGTGTATCTTACCTCACGAGGATTTAAGGAATCCATCCTGAGTTTATGCAATAAACCCAGATGCTTCAGAGGTGACTGCACTGGGCAGGGCACCCAGTGTGCGCGGGCTGGCCACCTCTTGATGCTTCCTGCAAAATCAGTGAATCTTGCTTCTCAAGTTTATGTTTTGAGTCACATTTAATCACATTTAATTTTCCTGTAAACACCAGTTGCAGTGTTTAGTCTGGAGTATCATTTAAGCAATCTGGATTTTTGAAACTTTGTTTTATTTTAAAAGCAAAGTGAACAAAAGAATAATATTTAATAGTTGTTGCAGTCTGTCCAAGCAGAAAATAAAATGTTTGTAACTGAAATTCTGTAAAAGAAGCTGATTGTTTTTGAATTATTTTTTACTAAGTAAAAAAAGATTTACTCTCAAAGCTTTTCCCATTCAATGTAGTATTTTTTTTTTTAGTGTTTTAAGAAGTATTCATGAAGCAGATTAGCTGGCTACCAAATGTGTTGTATCTGTGTGTGGGTTGTGTGTATGGTGTGTTCTGTTAATGCCGGGTGCACACGTGAGCGTGCTGAGTTCTGTCCTGGGGTGGATTTGTGGTCGGACCATTTCTGAGTTTGGCATTTCCACCATCTATCACCGAATTATACTGATTCTGGTTAACATGCAGCTTCTTCAGCCGCAAGAGCCTAATCAGGATTTCTCAAGGCTGGGGTCGACGACCTGCATTGTTAGCCGCATTCTGGCGCTGATTCGGGTGCGCAAGGACGTATCCTTCCTTGGACACTAGGTGACGACACAAACTGAATAGGAAGTAGGAAGGGATGGTCACCGGAAATGGTATGGAGGGAAAACAAACAAACAATATGGAGTCTAAACATTTTTAGACGACAAGGCAGACGTTTCATGACTAAGGACGACTTAAAGGCAGCGTTCAAGAAAAAGTAAACGAATCTGCCATTTCAGAGGGAAGGATTTGCTTCAGCTCAAGGAGTAGAGTATGTTGGTGCTGGTAGATAAAGCAAGAGGTGGGGGCTTTCGAGAGGTAAGTTGACTAAAATGGCTGGCCGGGGATTGGGGCAGGAGAAGACTAAATGGGCCACCGAACGTGACATGAGGTTCTGTGGCACCTGGCTTCTTGCACTGTCACCTCTGGGAATAAACGAGGTATAGACCCTAGAATTTTGGAATAGATAAGTGAATGCATGTGATTACTGGAATAAAACTCTTTAGGGGAAACATTCTTATTTTGTATTGATTGCTTAGTACCAAGATGTCTAGACATAGATTAGTTTGTCCAGAAACCATCTTTCCAATACAAACTGCAAGGGCAACATTTTTGCTGTTGTATTTTGTTTTCCAGTATTGGAAACTGATCCTAGGCTTTCTCACTGAGCTGTGCCCACAGCCCTCTTTTTAAGACAGGGCCTTGCAGTGTTGCCCAGGGTGGGCTCCAGTGAGATTTTCCTGGCTTCGTCTCCCAGAATGACAGGATTGCAGGCGTGCACCATCATGCCTTGCTAAAGATCATGCCTTTCTCAGTGGCAGGCACCTATTGTAACTTCAGCATAAGGCTGATTTTCACAGGTACAAAGTCAGGTGCTCTGTGTGCGTGCATGTTCTGCTACCTGTTGAGGAAGCTCTTTCTAGCCCTTGGTTCATCTTCTTCCCGTTGCCGGTCTGGTGCAGAATGCAGAGTAGGGTTTTGGCAAATCACGTTTTCTTTTTCCTTTCACTTGATGCTCATATAAATACTGTGGCTTTCTCATGGCATTTTAGCTCTTAAAGCCAGAGATAAAATGTGGGAGAGTTTAAGGCAAGCTAAGCTTGTTCCCTGAGGGAGGAGGGAAGCAAGGTTTCTGGATCCCAGGCCAGTGCTTTTTCTGTTATACACCATGACTTTTTTATGGACTTATTGGTGCTCGTCCCATTAAGGGTCTTCATAAATGTATCTTCCTAGCTTGCGATTCTCCCTTTACCTGAAAGGAAGTGCTGCACTGGATGCGGAGTGAGCCTCAGGAGACCTAGGCTTATGTACTACCTATCTGTGGTCCTTTTGGGTCATAAATAACCATTATGTAGGATTAAATGAAAGAGTTGTAGAGTTCTGTGGTAAAGTCAAACTAACTCAAAAGATACAATACTGGTTTGCGGGAACCTGGGGAGTATCAGGTGATATTTTCCTTGCTTGGGTGCCCTTGGTTCCTGTCATAATACCTGGCACAGAGTAAATGCTTAGACAGTGTTTAATTCACAAAAGAATTCAATTCAGGAAGAAAGTAAGCAAAGACTGTCTCAAGTAGAAACGAATCGGATTTGAAGCCTGAATCTGGCTGAATAGGTAGGCCTTCCCTAAAGGGCACACAGTAGGACAGACAGCCTAGACAGGGTGACAGGATACTGGCGGTGAGACAAAAGCTTGGGACAGCAGGCGTTTGTCCTTAGGGGGCTAAGCTATTATTAGACAAGAACTCAGCAGACACTTCTATTTTTGACTGAGTGAGGAAAAGTACTGTGTCCTTAAATATTTTGAATTCAGTGATCAGTTATTTGATAAGTATGAAGTATAGATTCAGACTGCTGTGTTCTGGCACCCGTAGTGAACAGGCAGTGTGCTGGTATGTCTCCCTAAGGGAGAGTTCTTGGGAGTCAGCCTGCAAGGACGTTCTGGGGAACAGACACGAGAGCTAAGGAAGTCCATCACATCAAGTAAAACTAGAAGGACCTGAGAACTGGTAAGACTCAGAACAAAATGAGCAGAGGCTGGCAGTTGGGTCTCTGCATCCTTGTGGTTTTCGTCAGCTAACAGCAGTTGCCTAAGTTATGTCCGTCACGTGCCAGTTGTGTTTGTTCCCTGCCGTGCGCGGGGCTGGTGTAAGTTGGCTCTCATTAGGAAAGATGCCACCATACGTGAAATCCCATCCTATTCTATCAGCCCTGCCACCGACAATTTCGTTCACCTTTGATTCTGTAGTTTTTATGGAGTGCAGCACCTGCAATTCAGGCTTTCTGGACTCAAAGGACTTCACAGAACTGACATTTCAAATAATGTTTTTGAAGCGCTCTCATGCTCATGCTAAACAGTGGCGTGGGAAATGCAGTCCGAGTAGAATTTTAAATCTTAGGCCTATGATACGAATGGAAATTTGACTTCTGTGCAGTGCCACTGATAATATCCTCTAAACCCATGCATTGGTGTGAGAGTTCACCGGGCCCAGTAGGCTTAATTATGCAATGAAAGAACGCTCTGTGACTTTATTTGCATTTGGGGTGAGGGTGGAATAGAAAAGTCAAATTATGGGTAGAAAAGTTGGACCACCTTTAGTAATATCAGGATTCAAGTGAAATGGGAAGGTTGAAAAAGCAAATGTTCACAAGATAGTAGTTACCAGCTACTCACTGTAAACTTTTGTCAGCAGGGAAACTTGGGAGATAAGAATGTTCCCTGGTATTTTAAAGAAACTCTGACTTCAGGGTACTCTTTTTAAATGTTTCTAAAAAAACCTCAATTGGGTATTATTTCCAAAGTTATTGCAAAGATAATGTAATGTAGCACATAGTGTATAAGACATAGCATAATGCTAGGGACTGTTATTTTTCCTGTTTTAGTCATGGATAAGCCCAGTCACCAAAGGGTTAAATAATTACTGTGGGTCACACACCCGGTAAGTGGTGGAGTAGAGATTTGAACAGTCTAATTCCTGTGGTCTTAAACAATATAATATTTTTCTTCTGAGTTTGAAGTTGGGAAAGTATTTTGTACTGTAAAACCTTTACTGTAGAAGTTATTGAAGAGACAAGGGCATGGCGCATCAAGGATGATATTTCCACGAGATCCTGTAATGTGTGCACCTGCCTCACAGGCAGCAGGATTAGGTTTCTACAGTGACTTAAGTCTCATTGCTTCAGAATTCAGCGAATTGTGTCTCAGCTTCTACTGATTAAAGTCATAGTCTCAGTTTTCATTGATTGGCTGGTTTATACACTTAAAATTCAATATTGATATTTACGAGTGGGCACATTGGCTTTGATTAATTGCTGAATTTAACTCAGCAGAGAGTACTTCTCATTCTGTAATCAGCGTTGCTGATTTAATAATCAAGTCCTCTGTTTCCTAGAGAATGACATTAAGTATCAAAAAATGACAATTTGAAGATTGACATTTCTTTTTAAGTGAATGTAAACTTGTCCCAGAAAGCAGTTTCCTCCTACCCCCTGTTCTCTCTACTTTTTTCATGACTTTCACAAATACTGCATTACCTCTTGCCCTGTACCACAGCCGGGCTGACTGGAGCGGCCACCACGATGGGCAGAGATTGAACCTTCTGGTGTCTCTTCCTTTACTATAATTTCTGTGACTAATGCACCAGCCCGTGCTAAACAACAATAATTTGTGAGTTGGACTGCGTGCAGTTTGTAGAGTTGTAAAATTTACCTCATAGTAGATAACCACGTAGGCACTGATACATCCAACATCAATAACTTAGAAAAAAATTAATGAAAGATGCAAGTTGCAAATATTTGTTGCAATTGGTAACCACATGTAACGGGCTAGATTGTTTCTAGCTGGACGCCTGCCGGGCATACGAAGGAACAGTAAAGCAGGCATGTTGGAGACTTGTTTGGGCGACAGCAGTTTATGGAGCACCTTGTGCCAAGTCCAGGCCACTTGCTGAGTGGTACCAGAGGCAAGAAGCAGAACCTGCTCGGCTGGCCCGGCGGAGCGAGAAGCAGGCACTGCTGGACCCGGTGGGGTCGTTGCCTCCGTGGACCGTGTTTTCTTTTTCATAGCTATCTTTATGTTATAAAGATAACTTATCTGGTTAAGAGAAGGCCAGCTTATATCCAGCTGGTTAAAAATCTATAATGAGTGTTTTTCTTAATCCTAAACCCTGTGATTTTCTAATAATTCGCATGGCTATATGGCTGAGCATTAAAAAATCCCGAAGTACAGCTAAAACCAGAGAAATCTGTGGGTTTCTATTTATAATTTAGTTTTTATACTTTGAACAGATAGGATTGTAGCTTTTTCAAGAGATAGTTTCTTGTAATTAATGATTTTGAAGTTATTTTTAATTTTCTTGTGTGACAGAATCTTACAAGTTATAGGGGATACCCACTTTCAAGTGTGGAAGGTAAGAAAATAAAGTAGATTATCATGTACAATGCATTAATTTTACAGTGCAGAGGTTGCTGTATATGAAACTCTGATGTGCACATATGCAAAGCCTTTTCAAGGTACACATCTGTCACGGGCAGACCAGTGGGTATGATTCACGTGCGTGGCTGACTTCCTGGTGGTTAACGCGATCCTGGCTGTAGAAAGGCGTTCCGAACCGTCGCGGTGACGTCATTGCCAGCAGCAAGCACTCAAGAGGCTTTCCGAAGTGTGTGTCACGTGAAGTTCATCCTCTTCGGTGACTCTGCTTCTGCCTCATAGCGTGAATACAACTGTAATGGGGATCTTTGTGGCCTAGACGTTTGACATCTCAGACAAATCTGACATTTCCTCACGTTAGTCGCGAGAAGCCATTTTCAGACAGACACAGGATGTCACTTTCAGACATTTCCCCAGGCAGGGTATTCTGTTGCTATTCATCAGAACGCCCCACGCTGAAATCTCCCCGTTGGAGCGGCCTGTCCTGCTGCGGACAGCTCTCCTCCCACCCCTACCCTGATTTGGGCGGACGTAGAAGACGGGTCGGGGAACACCCAACAACAGGTATGTCTGCGGGCTTTGGGGCGCCAGCCGGAGGCGCCGAGCCGAGGCCTGCCTAGCAGGCGAGGTGGCAAGTGAGTCTGTCTTCTGGATCCAGAGTGAGGCTCAGAGCCGGGGTCTGCTGCCCCTTACCAGGGGGGCACAGAAGGGCAAAGGGCAGCAGCGTTTCCTTCCTCTGGGCTCCGTGTTCCTTAGCTGAAAGCTGGGGCGCAATCACGCCGCCTGGGAAGTTGGCCGTCAGGCTCTTCCCACCTCATGCCGCCCTTCCTTGAAGGGGAAGGCTTCGCCCTGAGAGGCATTTGCTTGTGAGGAGGGAGGAAGAGGGCTCCGATCTAGCGGGCCCCAGCAGAGTCCCTCCGCAGACTCTGCCTCTGAGCTCTGTACTAGGGCAGAGAGAATGTGATCTTGCTTTGGAGTTGCGCAGGCTTAGGATTGAATCTTGACTTTGTATTTTTCTGGGTTTTGGGTGGTGAACTGGGAGGGAGGAGAAGATGCCGCGTGTGTGAAGAGGGGAGTGGGAAAACTAAGGCGTTGCCTCTCCGGAAACCAAGCTCTGTAGGGGGCGGGGCAGCCGAAGGTCTCCCACTTCCGGGGTTCTCGACTGGGACTTGAGAAAGTGTTTTCTGTAGAAAAAAATGGGAAGATACTGTTATTGATAAGGATCCTTCTGTACCAAGAGTTACTTATTTTGGTCATATGGAAACCTATGCATTGCTTATGCACAAAAATTAATAGAAATGTAATGAAGGAATTTTTGTAACAACACTTTTCGTAATAAGTAACTGTGAGTAGAATTTCAGCTTTATTTCTAGTTCAAGGACTGTTCAGAGGGATGAAAATTAAAAATGGTTTGTGATATGAGGCTTTCCTGAGATACTTTAAATTAAATTTCTTGACAGCTGACCTGGCTCTTAAGTCTGACAGGTAGCTGGGCAGAGAAGAGCAGTGTCGTGAGCGTGCTATACGGACTTTAGCTTACAGCACATTAAGTGACACTTTCAGCTTAATTACCATAAAAGCTTCACAGAGCTTTGCTGCCATTACAGGCTGGTTTTGACAAATGTTTGCTAGAGCACTCATCTCTTGTTGAGTGTCACAGTGTGAGGTGCTGCTCAGAAGCGATGATCTCAGTGATCTCGGCGTGAAGCAGCAGCACTATGTGTAGCACTTGGGTAGCCCTAGAGGTGATTGTTGAAATAAAATTTGGAGCACTTGGGTGAACTGAGGCAGATTAACAGACGGATGAAGATCAGTTCACCGGGTGGTGGTTCATCTTTTGATTGTCTCACTTAGAAAACAGTTTTCACATTTGAGGAGGTGAAGTGCTGTGTGCTGTGGTGTGCACGGCTGCCATTGGCCCCGGCCGTCGTGCAGCCCGGGCCTGGAAAGGGGCTCAAGTTAAAGCTGAAGGCCTCGGGGCATGCTCTGCGTTCGGGTAGTTGTGTTTGGGTCTGCCTCTGTTACCGTGTGGTTGGCAAAATGGCAGCTGTGTGCATTGGGTCTTCACGGTTGCTATTTAAGTGTTCAGAACATAGTGTGCTTTTTTTCCCAAGAGAGAATATAGACTGTGATTCTTTCTTCTTCCAAGTGTGGTGCTTTAGAAACTTGCACAAGGCCTCGGAGGATAATGGTAGTCACAACGTCAACTTCTACGTCATTGTTCTGCCTGACAAAGGAAGACCCAAAGACCTAAAGACATTACTTGTAGGTTGCGGTGGGAAGAGTCATTTTCTGTTGCGTGTCCAGCTACTGCTTAACCTATGCCTGTAGGTACAGCAAGTCACCGGACACACCTTGGGTAACATGTTGTGGCTGTGCCTGTGGCTGCAGTGACGGCTGAATGGACACTTACACTTGCTTATTTTGGCAGAGGGGAGAAATCCGGTGGTGGAGGGGGCCGCTTCAAAATGTAAAAAGCTGTTGCTGCCTTGGGACCAGCTCAGGTTAATAAGCAGGTCAGCCTGTGTTCTTCCTGAGGTGTAGTATTCCACTGCTCAGTCGCGTCAGTTGCAGCTACCAGAAGCAAGAGAAAACAGAACAAAGCAAAGCAAACAAACAAACAAACAAAAACCCCCAGTGTTCATCTGGCATCTAACAGAAATCTCCGAAGAACTACTTTTAGACAAAATGATTTTCTGTGTTTGACTTACAGCGAGGCTCTGCAAAGCTGAATCACAATCATGGGGGCACCTGAAGATCTGGGTCAGTGCAGACATGTCAAGCAAATAGCAGTAGCAACAACAGCACGATCCATGCCAGCTTCTTAGAGTGCCCACGTAACACCTGCCCACGGGATTTCCAGTCTTAGAGCTCTTTATTTTTTGTGTGTGTTTTTTTCTGCAAATTGTCTCCTGTTCTATACCACTGAGAAAATGAAGCATCCAGAATTCTCCTAAGGTGCAAAGCAGAAGCAACTTTCTGTGGACATTCAGGATGTGGAGTACAGAAAGCCAAGCGCAGGGGGAGCAAGTCCATGTTGAAGACCAAGGCGAAGGCCAGAGCTTCCCCGGAAGAAGCTGTAATCAAGTTTAATTAACTTCCCTTAATTCAAATTGGGCCATCCACGGGCAAGATGAGTATTCTCCCATTTCCTAGTGCACCAGCCAATCACGCACACCTGAAAGCTCTGGTGCTGGTGTTTCCTGACCTCAGCAACTTGGCGTAATCCCTTCAGGTCAAGGCCCACGCATCCACACCTTCCAATTCGGGCTCACTTCTCAATGGCGCATGATTCCATAGATGTCACACCACATCCAAACACAGGAGGCTTTGGGGGTACATTCCGGTTTCAAACCACGAGAAAAACTATCTTTATACCACTTTTATTCTACTGTTCATTTGGTGTCTAGTGAATGCTTACCACATGTTCAGTAAATTCATTTCTAATTTTAAAGATATGACAATATTGATTAAATATTAGTTGAGTTCTCTTGAAA
Source organism: Ctenodactylus gundi (assembly GCA_004027205.1). Lineage (NCBI taxonomy): Eukaryota > Metazoa > Chordata > Mammalia > Rodentia > Ctenodactylidae > Ctenodactylus > Ctenodactylus gundi. The sequence goes on along the minus strand of PVKB01000546.1, from coordinate 170,855 downwards.
CCATCATGTTTATTGAAGTGCATCAGACTCAGAAAATTAAATATTGCATGATTTCTCTGACATGAGAAACCTAGAGTGTAAATAAATAACAGACTCAAGTGAATTGTTAGGAGTCAGGATGAGAGAGGAGGTAATGTTACCATTGTATATCATATATATATATATATATATATATATATATATATATATATACTAATAATATGGGGGACATATTAGTTGGGTTTGAGGTTTCATGTACAGCAAAGATAGACTAGTTGACCTACTTTTTACCCCAAAATACAAGCCCACCCCAATCGTTTTGCAGTGCTCGTTACGCTTTGCGTACTCTTATTTAATTCTGATACTGACTTGACCTTAATGTGCCCATTTTATGGAAAGAAGGATGAGTCACATGATGTTACAGACCCATGAATTCTGAAAATATTCTATTAAGTTTATATATGAGGAATTCATATCATTCTGAACATTCATGGCTGTTATTGTTTGTACAGTTCAATTGGCAACTGATCACGTTCCTTTTTTGTGAGAACTTGTTTTATGTTTCTATCTTTACAATCTTTAAACTGTGTTCATGTTTTCTTATGCATTTAAATTGTAATTACCCAGCAAGCGTGCAAATCTCATTTGTGTTATATCTCATTATATCTCTTATGTATGTTCCACTATATTGCAGGTGCTCAGTCATGATAGAGTTGAAGTGGGGATAAGGTGAACTGTATCCTGAGTTTCACCCGACCCCTGTTCACCCCTTCCCTGGCCAGTGTTTATTTTCTCTCGGCCAGTCAGAACAGGGCTGCTCTTTCTGTCCTTTCCAGACCCTGACTTTAAGCCATGTCATTGCCCAGGAGTCCATGGTTCTACAAAGAGGATCTGGAACACAACATCATTGGTTTTGCCAAATGTTCATTCTTCTGATAAATTGTCTATTGGCTAAGCTGACTTTGGGGAGTTAACTGTGGATTTTAATTCTGTTTTCCAGTTCCATCTGGTTACTGTGGATGCTTGGCTATGGCAGAGGTTACCCTACAGGGATGGGTACATGATGTTGCCTGCTACAACATGTAGCTCAGTGGGCGACAGGAGGAACAGAGCTAGGCCATAAGTGCCAGGTAGTCGGGAATGGCTGGGACCCTGGGACGGACCTGTTCAGAGAGCATGTGGTTTGAGGAGATGGAGTAGCGGCAGCAGGAGTGAGCGCTGAGGAAGTGCAGTCACAGCAGCAGATGCATTTTGGCTGGTGACCAGCTGTGTTGTCCTGGGGATGCTAGTGGCAGGTAATCTGCAGAGGTCCGGATGACTCGGCAGTTAAATCAGGCCTGATATTAAGTAGAATAGGTCAAGAGTGACCTTGAGTGAACGTGGACACGACGTGGTGGAGACAAGAAAAGCAGCGCCTCGGGAGTATCAGAAGAGAAGGTGGGAAAGGGCACAGATGCCGGTGGAACCAGGCCTTGGCCACCGCCGAAACCACGCCTGTGTCATGGTGTAGAAGGGGAGGGCTGGAACTGAGCTGGAGTCGGGAGTCGCTGAACTTTGCTCTTAGCTCTTCTCTGTATTAACCAAAAACCTTTAAGAATTATTTTTCTTCTCTATGTTTTCGTTTCCTCGTTTGCACAATGGGCACGCTAGGTTGACGTCAGCTTCATCTTGTGATTTTCTGCCCAGTGATGCATTGAGCAAGTAGTCTCTTGGAAAAAATCTGTGTTGCAGTAGCTTGGCAGCGTGACGCAGTGTTTCCCGTCCCCGATTCTCGGTAAGACTTGCCACGCTCATTACGAACTTGAAGTAATTAGTGACGAGTTGTGACTGCTTTTATTTAGCCTAGCAGTTCTCATCCTCGCGGAGCACTTGGAACGTTTCTTGCCGTTGAGCAGTTGTCGCTGGCAAGGGGATCTGGAGTTGGAAGGAACATAGCCTGGGAAAGACTGTGCTTAGTTAGGGATTCCTAGGATGCGTGTCGTCTCCTCAGCCCTCCAGTACACGTGCCATTCATATGTAAGGCTGATGACACACGGATGGCCGGTCCGGTTGGGCTGCCTTAAGTGAGCCCTCCCTCCCCTCCCTTCTCTGGCTCTCCCCTCTCCTCCCTGACCCTCTCTCCCCCTCTCCTCCTCTTCCCTTTACTTTGGTATTTCAGTCTGCTTTTCCTTTTGAAAGTTATAGTAGAGATTCCGCCGATTGGTTTTCGCGTCTCCCAGCACCGAGCTCTGCTGCCAGATGCCCGGATGTCACTTACAGGAAGGGTGTGGACGCCCTGCTGCTGTTCCTCCTCCTTCTCCAAGGCCCTTGATGTTGGGCTTGGGGTGAGCCCTCTGAGATCTGCTTGTGTGCCCCTGGCGGAGCTACTCTTCCTTTCAGGCCCCTTTGCTTCCTGTGTCACTGTCACGGGCTTCTAGGAAATTAACCCCTTGTGAAGAGTCTTTACTGCCATGGGGATCATGCTTTCTCCCCTTTCCAGACAGCTGATTTACAAATAAACCTTTGGAATTCTGCCCAGTTAACTGACTCCCATGAGGTCAACTGAGGTCATTTCTTAAGTGCAGTCTGTTTAAACATTTTGTAATCCAGAGTGGGAAAATACTAATTGTTTTATCAGACTACATTTTGTATAAATAACTCAAGAATAGCTTGCTTATCCCTGTCCGCAGCTAGCTTTTGGGAATGAGGAAAGTTTATAAAATAATCTTAATGGAAATAAAACTATTTCTCAATGATTGCATCAAGTTCTGGTAATCATTTCCAGACTGAAATATTTACTCAAATACCTATGCAGTTTATTACATCTGTCTCTGAATTCTTGCCCTTAAGAAATGCTTGCAGCTGAGAAGGTAGGACTACCACCTTGAATAGGTTCAAATGGAGTTTAATATTAATCTAAGCGGTATTTCAGTGAGCTAAAGCAAGGTAGGTGTGATATAAATTTGTGGGTGGGAGTGACAGATCTAGAGGACGTTAGTCAAGACAGGCTTTGCTGGGAGGGAAGGACACAAGGGCCAACTCTCGAATGAGAGGTGGGATTTGTAAATTTTTCAGAGATAATGTTTAGATGGGCAAAGCATAATCAAATAAAATCTCTCTGAAATGGAACATACCCGAAGCCCGGCTGCATGGCCCGTGGTGGATTTTGTCCCGGCTCTGCCTTCTGTGTTGCTCTGAGCAGCTGCTCTCTGCCAGATCATTCTGCTGTTTCCAGCTGCCCATGAGTGGACTGAGACCTTCTGAAACTGTGACCTAAAACAAAACTTTCCTCTTATAAATTATGGATGTCAGATATTCTGAGCAAAGAAAAAGTAACTAAGATAGGAGAGACAGAAGTGGAGTTTTCTATGACCTTACCCAAACATGTGGCTTAGAATCCTTTGGAACTGATCCGTGGGAGGACTTTGTAAAGGTTTGAAGATACCAGCTAAAGACGCCTTAGAATGCTGTAAGCCAGGCTTGATGGCTGATTCTGGTTAGAGCTCAGAGAAACAGAAAGCTGACAGAAGGTGCAGATTGGAAAGGCCAAGCTCAAGAGATGTCAGCTGGGAGAGAGGACTGTATTTGCAATTGGTCTAGAAGTAATGCATGCTATGCTGTGGCAAAAAAAAAAAAAGTGTATTGGCATTTTCCCCTGAGCCCAGATTGCCTGAAACATAGATTAAAGGTGATGGACTAAGTAATTTGGCCAAGAACACTTCAAGGCAGCCCATTCTTCAGACTGTCGCATGAATACCATTTGTACTGTTTACGCAGCTCTACAGTGAAAAGCAGGAAAAAAATGGCAGAGGGAAGTGACATAAAAGTTTTTAATTTTGCCAGACTAAAATGACTGCAAAGTTGGGGCAAAAGAGCACATAGCTACTGAAGAGATTTGCTTTAAAAAGAAACTATGTGCGTGCCGGGACTACAGGAAAGATGCCTTGAAGGCATCTCAGGAATCAACATGACCCTACACTTCACGGATTCAAGGGTACAAAATAAAAGACTCCACTCTACCCCAGGGCACCTGGTGGTGCCAAAGAAGGAATTGTTTGCCAGAGTTCAGCCATCCAAGCATTTGGAGGCTGCTGCAGCCGTGGTCCAAGGGGCCAGACTACTGCTTAAGCCTGCAAACCTTACTACTGTCCTCATGCTGCTGGGTTCACAGGCAGGGAGAATGCGAGAGTTCAAGAGTTGGGATCATGTAGGCTTCCACACAGAGTTCGGAAGAAGACCATGAAGACCAGCGATGTGCCCATGAGAGGTCAATGCCTGAAGTGGTGAAGGTGAAGCTGGAAGTGTAGTGGATAGCCCGTGTGTGTGAAGACACTTAGAATGTGGGTCATCTGGTTGGAAGGCCTTAGGCAATGAGCAGAACCAGCCCAAAAGGGAGTCCTGGAGGTTGCAGTCAGAGGAAATGCCATAGGGTCGGGCCCCTGTGGCCTTTGAAGCTGACCTCTCAACATAGTTTCTTCCACGTGCCGCACACGGATCTATAGGATTTAGTAGAGCTACAGGATTTGTTTGTCCTCTTGTTCTTCAGTCCTGCTTTGGTTCATTTCCTTTATAACCTCTATTTCTCTCTTTTGGAGTGGGGATGTTTACCCTGTGCCATTGTATTTCAGAAGGGTTTAACTTTTCTTTGATTTTCACAGTTCACAGCTAAGAGGTTGCCTTGGTTCTCAGAGGAGACTGGCTTTTTAGCAGCACTAAAACTGTTAAGACTTTGGCAACTCTTAGAGAGAACTAAATGCATTTTATGCAAGGGAGTGGGCATGAGTCTTTTGGAGGTCATGGGCAGAATGTTGTGGTTTGCATGTGGGATTCCTCTACAAGCCTCACATATTTAGATATTATAGATAATTCCCAGATTTCATGTACTGTTAGGAGGTGGGGACTGGCCAGTAGGGATGGAACACAGGCATGTGGCCTATTGTATGGATGTGGCCTAGAAAGATATATACTCTTTCCCCAGCTTCTTCTGGAGGCCCCATATTCTACTTCTTATGATGTGCTGAGCATCTGTTCTCTGCTAGATCTTCCATTGCCAGCTGACCATGAATAGACTGAAGCCTTCTGAAACTGTGACCTGGAGTAAATCTTTCTTCCCTTAAGTTGTGGATACAGGTATTATGTCCCAGCAATAACAAAAGAACTAAGACAGGTAGCAGGAAGGTGAATACTATCTGTGAGAAGGAATGTGTACAGATACCGTAACTGTGGACTGGAGAAACAAAGGATCCCAGCTGCTACGTATCGCTTCAACTCTGTGCTTTTCTATCATGGCGGAATTGTGCAGATTGGCTCCAAGGTGCACTTGGTGTTGGGAGACTTGGGTCCACATGAAATGGTGACAGGGGAGTGTAAGATAGGTGTGATTTCTGAGCTGAATTTGTTAAAATGGCTTAGAGATTTAGATTGGTTTACAGTTAATGAAATTATAAACATCACATAAGTCATTGGCAGTTTTCATTTGGAATAATCCTAAAGACTGTCCCAGCATCAGATTTGGTTTGGATAGCTTTGATATATTAATTCTTGGCCAGACATTGTGGCCTATGTCATCCTCACGTCTTTGGTTCTTTGAGAGGGAGAAAACCAACATGTTGCTAGCTTGTCTTGTTACCTTTTTCCTTTTTTATCATATCTTTAGACAAAGCCTTAGAATTTTAGTTCTGTTTTAGTTCCAGGTTCAGAACCTATACAAGTAACCTTTGTTTCTGTTGAGCACATAGAGAGTCCAGGAACTCATCTGAATTTTACTGTTAACTTTGTTGAAATTTACAAAATTGGACAATCACTTATCAAAGCCCCGTGATCAATTCTGTTGAAATTGTTGAGCTGATCTACTGATAGAGAAATGATCCGTATTTGATTTGGAGATAGTCACCCCATCTGCCATAACTGTTGAATAGGGACAGTATTTTTTGTGATGCTAAAACAAAATGTATCATGACATTTTCTTGTAAGAGAGTATGCTGTTACATACACTCTGACAATTTTATTTCAGTACAGACAATGGAGTCGGCTGCCCATGAATGTTTGAATGCGTGTGTGGCTGAAGAGTCTCACTTTTGTTTCAGGCAGTTACACACAAAATGGCAAATTTCACTTTTTAACAGTAAACAGACATCATTGACATCCGTTAACTTGAAAGTATTAATAATAGTTGTCACAAAGGTTTTTTAAAATGTCCCTTTTTTCATGAGTCTTATTATAACATGGCTGGAAAAACATTCCTAAACCAGAGTTATAATTTCTTCTGTTTTGTGCGAGTGGGCTTTTTATTAATAGGACAATGTTAGCTTCAACTAATGGAAAATTAACTCCAGTTATCATATTGTAAGAGATGTATATATATAAATGGAAGATAGTAAAGCAGATTTTTCTTCTCCTGTTATTAAAAGCCTGTATTTCTCAAGGCTAAGCCAGCTCAGCAAAGACTTGTGAGCACTAATTATTTAAGATTTTACTTTCCAGCAGCAAACTTTAATTAAAATATATAGTTGGTGTGGTTTCCTAGCCACCCATTTAAGCAACTTATCTGTAGGGATATTTTCACACAGTGAGTTCTGCACTAGCTGGAGGGTTGCTTCCTGTATTAAGGAACTCACCTACATGGCGATGGAGCAACCCAGAAGTCTAAACTAGTATCGCAGTATTGCCTTTCCCCACATCCTCTTTCCAACGAACAGCATGTCATTTTTTAAAATAAGTATTAAAACTAGGGGAGCTAACTGAATAAGGTCGGCTCCCTTGCCTTACAGTGATAAATGGAAAAGTAAACACTAGCCAGGCAAATCAGTTCATCTGTCCCCAGATTATTCTCTTTCCCCTTTAAGAGCAAATTTTGCCTAAAATATTAAGTTGTGTTTATAATTGGAAATGAGTTTTTCAGAAGAGGCTTTTATTTCAGAGCTTCCTGCAGAGTATCTTGACTGATGTTCTTATATACTCTTTGAGATTGAAACTTAAAAAGAGAACTACTTCCTCCATTTCCATCTAGAAGAAGAAATTAAAATAATTCTTTAACTTCAAGTCGTTTCTGAGCCTGTTTGCCTGGTGCTCTGCAGGTCCGCCTTTCTTCCTTCTCTGTCCACACCATCCTGGTCCTGAAGTGGCCCTTCAGGTAGGGAGCTGGAAGGATGCCCCTGATCGCCTCACTCTCTTGCGCAGTCAGATTGCCACGAAGTGTCCAAAGTCCAGCCCGTCTTTCTGCTTCCCGTGAGGGGAAGTGCCGTGCGCACTTTCTACTGAAACGCCTTCTAGCATTTTTGCCTATCCAGTTCAGGGTGCCAGAGTGAATGCAATTGCCTTGTCTGCCAATACACCATTTCCTGTAGAGAATTAGAGAAATGTTAGAGCCGTAAGGGCTCACATGACCCCTGTAAACTGATCTAAATGGAGAGAGACAAAAGACTTATTGCTTAGGTGATCTACTGCTTCCTAATTGTGTTCTCTATTTTTAAGAAATATTTTAGTGTCCTTCTGCGTCTGTCAGACCTTGTGTGACCTTGCCCGGGCTGATCTCATAGCCATTAGCCTGCAGCCTGTCTTTCAGTTACTTCATCATGCTAAGCTCCAGGACATTGAGGGTCTTGTGCACGAATCGTTTCTTCAGTCTGAAATGCTCATCTTTGAACAACAGCTGACTTTTATTTGTGTGTTAATTGTCGCTTAAATGTCCCTTCCTCAAAGAGGCCTGACGTGACCAAACTGAGCAAGGCTTGTGTGTACAGTCATTCAGTCACTGTTGCTCCAAAACCTGAAGCACCTGCTTCCTTTGAATCTTCTTGTCCTTTGGTGCTTGCTGACTTTCACACCCATTTCGGTTTGCCACTGTTGTTGTTCGGTGCTTCCTGTGCTCAGGCCGCAGTTAGTGAAAGCTCCTCCTTCTGCTGGTTCTGAGAGGGGCTAGCTGAGGGACAGAACAGTCTGTGGAAACCTAGGACAGGGAGCTGGGCTGCAGACTGCGTGGACTTCATTAGGTAGAAGACTGTGCTCCGATGCTGAGCATAGTTCTGTTTGCAGTCGAGGCATTGGAGGGCAGAGTCCAAGCAAGCAGTTTGTTGGAAAGGACCAGAGTCATGGGGGAGTGCTATGATATCAAATCTCCAGTTTAGCCACACGCGGTGGTACATACTTGTAATTCTAGCACTCTGGGAGGCTGAAGCAGGAAGATCACACAAGTTTGAGTCCATTTTGGACAACTTAGTCTCCTAGTGAGACTCTGCCCACCGCCCCCCCACCCCCCCCCCAAAAAAAAAAAAGAGTTGGAGATATAGTTCAATGCAGAAGCCTGAGTTCCATCCATAATACCACACAAAAAAATGACGGCAACAATAAACTCCCTCACAAAACATGTGGTTAGTATGATAATGGATGCAGGCAAGTAGCTAGGGCATGCTATATGCTAGGCAGCATCTCAGATGCCATCAACATTAAATCCTCATGACAGCCATGTTGGGTAGGTACTGTTACTAATTAATTTTGCATATGGGGAAGCTGAGACATAGTAAGGTCATATAGGGTAGGTTGCAGAGGAAGAAATCAAACTCCAGGATGTAGTTCCAGCATTTTCACTTCTGAGTATTAGTCTGTGCTGAGTCCCAGATGATCATCTTCCCAGAGCTGGCTCCTTTATAGCACAAGAGAAATATTGACAGAGCTTTGAAGCACCTGAACAAGTTTTATTTATTTTTCCTATTTTATTGATATGTATAAGTGCAAAATTTAAGGTGTACATTGGTTTTGGGCATTTTGTGCACATGCGTATCTAGTCAAGGTGACAGGATCTTTTCCACTTTCCTTTCAGTCCCCCCCCCCCCCCACTCCCACAACCCACTGAACAAATTTTAAAAGAGCACATGGATTCCTGGCAAATGCCGTTTTTAAGTAAATAAACAAATATTTCACACTCTTCTCAGATGCTTTTAAAGTGAAATAAGACACGTGGAAAAGACAATACAGTAGTCAGTGGTTAGAGTTTGCTCTGTAGTGATGTTGCGTGCCCAAGGAGTCGAGGGAAGTTGAATCGTGACTCATGCACTTCTCAGCTGTCATCTGGAGTGAGACCCCTTGGTCTGGCACTTTCGGATCTGTGTCAGAAAGTGAACGTGGGCAGCCGATGTCGAGAGCACATGCCATGCAGAGCAGCAAGCACTCTGTGATGTCCTGCAAGTTCTAGGGAGGTCTGGGCCTACCACACATGAAGAAACCAACAGTAAGCTGAGACCTCAGGCACTGAGAGTCTCATCCCCAAGATAGAACTCAGCTTCCCAAAGTCTAGGGGCTGGGAGCCGAATCCAGCCAGTAAGAGAGGTGCGGTTGTGTGTTCAACAGTAGTGTTAAACACCGTGACTGGGCCTTGCCTAGGTCCACCTGAGCAGACATAATGAAATTGCTGTCCCTGTGAGTGTGAGAAAATTCTAATTGTCTCCTTCTTTTGATATTCCTTCCCGAAGCAGAATGTTCTCTAAGATTATATGGCATGGCTAAGCTTCTAAAATTATGATTTCTCCCTATGAATCTATCAGACAACCGTGATGGTGATGGAAGCAAGAATTTCTCTGAACGTCTTTTCAACAGGCTGATTGAACCTTAGTAGCACAGAAGTGAGCAGCTCTTGTTTCAGAAATATTATGTGCACCCTATGCATAATTCATTTTTCTCCCTATGTTTTGGGGACTAAATTTCCAGCTTGATAGCAATGTAGGATGCTAGATGTTGGTGTTTGATGATGAAAAATTGACTTTTCAGTCATCCCCACCTAGACAGGAACTAGGAGAATAAATTTCAAGTGAATTGTGATTTAAACTAAAGAGATTAATCTATAGATGAGTTCGCTAAAATTGTCATTTATGGAAGGATGCATACACTTGTCTGTGTACGAGGTGTCCATCGTTTTCCACGGATCTGAGTTTGCATGCATGCACGGGCCTGTTTTATTCCATCGTAATGTCAGTGGGTACTTCTTGAGGATAGACTGCAAATTAAAAACAATTCATCTTCCCCCATCCCTGGCTTTAACGTGGCAATGAGACTCATCTCTCCGGAAGTCTGCTATGCCAGTAGCCTCTGCCTGAAGCCCCACTTGGGCTGTTGGTGCTGAAGCTGCCCACAGGGGAGAGGTGGGCGAGTGGACACACAAGCAATTATCTTGGCAGATCCTCTGGTTTCTTGCATTTTATAAGACTTGCGTGACTTTGTTTATTCACGGGGGAAAGAGACTCAAAACTTTTTCCTTATAATAGCTGTGTCCTCCCAGAGGACCCAGGAGAGAAGACTCTCAGTAATTAACAAAACAAGGCAAGGCACAACGCTGCCTGCCTCCCTTCACCTAGCATGACCTACGGTATCTTAGCAGCATGAAAAATTTCCAAGTGAATCAGTCATTTAATTATTATTATTTTTAATTAGAATGCCTCACTTAAACCATCTGGGATCGATAGACATTTTTTTTTTTATCTTGATGTATCCTAAAGGGGAAAGTTTTTATTGTGACCCTACTTGGACATATTTTTATCTTAATCATTGTAATATTTATCCCATAAAGTCAATTGCTTGTGTTTTGGTTTAGATCTTGAACTTTTCAAAGACACTTGAACACTTAAAACACAAGGGGGTCATGTTTTCGTGTTGGACAGGCATTCACCTTAGTCTAACAGGTAGACTTACACATTGCACATTGTAGACATTCACCTTAGTCTAAATCGGTCAAACTTTCATTAACTAAGGTGAATAGAACAGTTCCTTGCTTGTATGACATGGAGTTCATAGTTTATTTTAGAATTTTACAGACTTAATTTTTCACGTTTTGATTTACAAATTTTCATTTGTGAGTTAGATTATCTTATGCAGAATAACTGTCCCTGAAAAAACATTACTCAACTGGAAAGTTATGGAATTGCATGTACTTTGAAAGTAAAAGAAGCAGCACTCATATTTTGTGAGTGAGTAAAATAATTAAGAATACCATTTTATAAATGCAGAATACAATTTTTCTCAGGTAATATAAAATCAGTCAGAAAACTACTGTGAGCAGAATGAAATTTAAAAGACTGCATTGTCCAAAGAATTTAAAATATCTTTCTGCTATTATGTGCATAATTACAGCCGGGGTGAAATTGTGTTTATCTTAAGAAACTGTTGTATGAAGATTATAATTACTTTAGGCAGAAAAGTTTATTACATTTTACTTCAGTTTCTGAGGTAGCATAAATGCTGATATATACTTCAGAGCTCATGAAATTTAATGAACAAGACGACTATTTTGAAGATAGTCATTGGAATATCTGACTTGGGAGAAACCTAACTTTTTCCCAAGGGCCTCTGATCACCTCCATTAGGCGATATCTACATATAACATTCTCTTCTATTATCACCCGGGAATAATGTCCACATCACCAAGAGCCATGACCTCAAATTAAGTGGAATCTCTCTTTCATTGTGTTCCCTAGTTATCCATAGACAGCTCAGCAGAAATTCAAGAAAGCACCTTCTTAGAAGATGTCTCTAAAAACAGTGGATGTGAAAGAAAGCAAAAGTCTGTCCAGGCTAGCTTGCGTTGGCTGTATTTAGCAGAGCTGTTGAGATTTAGTTCCTGTTTCGATTTCATTGGGGGCGGTGAACAAAATCCTGAGATCTCAAGTTCACTTGAATACCGTTGTCAAGTAAGATGATTGCAGAATGCAATTCTTTGATAAAATTTCTTGATTCTTTATTTTTTGGAAGCATTAAGTATTAATTTTTAAATGGCATCAAATAATATTTCTTTATATAGAAATGAAGGTTGAATATTATTTTCCATACTCGGTAACTTTCCTCATGGAAGTATTTTCCAGAATAGAGCGTCTAGGTGATAAATCTGTGACGAGGCGTTCTTAGGGAGCAGTGCCCTTCTTAGCTGGGCACGGTGGTGCACGCCTGGCACCCCGCACACTGGGGTCTGAGGCAGGAGGGTTGCTGTGAATTGGAGACCAGCCTGGGCCACGGGTAAGTTCTGGACTAGCTTGGATTGCAGGGAAGACCTTGTCTCAAAAAAAGCTCTTTTAAATGTGGCATATTTAACTGCCAGTCGGCAGTCTCGATGACTTTGCATCTCTTGCGTGGATGTGCTCTATCCCCCTTCTCAGAACACTGCAATTCTGTCTTAAATGCACTCTGCTTCCCTGGGACACTGAGCGTGGCGGATATCCTGTAAATGTTTAATGTAGAAGGGAAAGAAAAAGAGCGTGACATCCGGACACCGCCAGAAATCTCGTCTTGGCTGCCTTTCGCAGTTTAACCACCACAAGAATTATTGTAGAATATGTGACAGTTGTAACCCAGGAGTTGTGGGTGTTAAGAGTCTGGGGACCAGTTCTGTCAGTATTCTTGTTTAGTAATTGAAAACAGAGACCCCGTGGTATACTGCCCTTCTGAGGCCCAAAGCGGTGGGGCCACCTGGTCTTTGGCTGGAATCTCTAAACCTATCAGGAAAAACAAACAAACAAACAAACAAACAAACAAACAAACAAAACCTTTTAAATACTCAAATATGCTGCGCAATTGCTTTGGATATTTTTATAGTGGTAGAAAGTTGGTTGGTAGAGCACACAAGCAAAAGACAGACCCGTTGGCCTGTGTCTGCAGTGGAAACTGGATACTCCCTCAGTTTTCCGAGGCTGGGGGCTGGGGAGGCGGGGATTTCACGTGGGTGTTGTCCCGTGGTTCAGCCCGCTCCCCGTTCTGCAGTCTTCCCCTGGAAAAATTTCTCTGCAGTTAACTTCTGCATTTAAACCAAAACCCACAATCTCTCCTTTGAACTTCGGATATGGCTATCTAACTGTTTGAGAGCTTACAAATCCGCTGGGCATTGTCTCACATAAATAAAGTAGATTATTTTTAATTATTTATTTACTTTTTTTAGATAACGTCTTCCCTTCCCCTTTCCACTCTCTCACCCACCCCTTTCCCTTTCTCTCTCTCCACAAAGTCTGTCTTCTTACTCTCTCCTGTACCTCTTCCATTTTTTAGGATTTGGTTTTCTCATACTAAGAAACCGTATGATATGTAACTTTTTGGGTCTGACTCGTTTCAGTAAGCATAATGGTCTCAAGGTGCATTCTTTTTGCTACAAATGAGTTACACCTCATTGTGCATATATACCACATCTTTTCTCTCCAGTCATCTGTTCTCGGGCATATTGGCTCCTTCCAAGATGTGGCTGTTATCAGCTGTGCTGCTGTGAACACGGGTGTGCCTGAGTCACTCTCCTATGGTGACTTTAACTCTTTGGGGAAGATATCCAAAAGAGGTATAGCTGTGTCAGAAGGGAAGTCAATGTTCAGTTTTCTGAGAAACTCCACACTGCTTTCCATAGTGAGTATATCAGTTTAGAGTCCCAACAACAATGCGGGAAGGTTCCTTTATCCTCACAGCCTCACTGGCATTTTTTTTTTTTTTTGAGTTCTTAATAGGAGTCGTTCTTACTGGCATTAGATGGAACCTCAGTGTTGTTTTGATTTGCATTTCTCTGATGGCTAAAGATGTTGAACATTTTCTTATGTATTTATTGGCCACTCAGACTTCTGAGAACTGTTTATTCATTTCAGAATCCCATTTTTGATTGGGTCCTTTAATTTAAAGGGTCTGTTTTTTCAGTTCTTTGTATATTCTTGATAATAGTCCTCTGTCTGGGGACTAGATGGCAAAAATCCTTTTCCTATTCTGTGGGTGCCGTCTTCACGCTATTGGTAGTTTCCTTTGCTGTGCAGTTTTTCAGTTCAGATCATCCCATTTGTTGACTCATGGTATTAGTCTCTTGTGCTTTGGGAGTTTTATTGAGAAAGTCATTGTCTACACCCACATCTTCAAGGGTTTTGCCTGCTTTTTCTTCCAACCAGTTCAATGTTTTCATTTCAATGTCTTTAATCCATTTTGATTTGATTTCGGTGCATGGTGAAAGTTGTGGGTCTAGTTTCATTCTGTTGCATGTGGTTAGCCAGTCCCCAGCAGCATTTGTTAAAGCGATTTCTTTACTTCAGTGGATGGTTTTGGCCGCTTTGTTGAAGGTCAGATGGTTGATCATCTTGGGATGTCTCTGCATCCTCAGGTCTATGCCGTTGGTTCACCTGTCTGTTTTTGTGCCCATACTGTGTTGTTTTTTATCACTGCTGCTGTGTAATATAATTTGATGTCTGGTATTGTGATGCTTTCTGCTTTTGTTTTGTTGTTTAAGATTGTTTTGGCTATTCTGGGCCTCTCTGGTTCCATGTAAATTTTCAGATTATTTTTTCTGGTTCTGTAAAAAAAAATGGTGCTGGTATCTTTATTGAGATTGTATTGAATGTGTGTATCAATTTAAGTAGGTTTGACCATTTTGACGGTGTTGGTTCTGCCTATCCAAGAATAGGCGATGTCTTTACATATTCTGAAATTCTCTTCAATTTCTTTTTTTCAGAGTACTAAAGTTCTCAATATAGAGGTCCTTCACTTGTTGTGTTAGATTGATTCCTAGATTTTTCTTTGGACTGTGAATGGGATTGTTTTTCTGATCTCTTTCTTTGTGTTTTCATTGCTGATATAGAGGAATGCTACTGATTTTTGCGTATTGATTTCATATTCTGCAACTTGGCTAAATTTGTTTATTAGGTTTAAGAGTCTTTTGGTAGAGCTTTTGAAGTCCTCTGTGTAAGGATCAGGTCACCTGTAAATAAGGATAGCTTGACTTCTTCCGTTCCTGTGTGTATTTTCTTTGTTCCATTCCCTTGCCTGATTGCTGTACCTGAGCCTTCAAGCACTATGTTAAATAGAAGTGGAGACAGTGGACATCCTTGTCTTGTTCCTGATTCAAGGGGAAATGCTTTCATTTCCCCCCCATTTAGAATGAAAGGTGCTGAAAGCATACACTGGAAAATGGATAGCCTCTTCAAAATATGGTGCTGGGAAAATTGGACATCCACATGCGTAGGAATGAATATAGACCCACACCTGTCACCATGCACCAAAATCAAATCAAAGTGGATTAAAGACCTAGGTAGTAAAGCTGAAACACTGAACCTCCTGGTAGACAAATTAGGCAAATATCTAAAAGACATAGGTGTAGGCAAGGACTTTATTAATAAGACACCAAAAACAAAAGAAATAGCCTTCAGAATTAACAAATGGTATCATGTTAAGATAAAAAGTTTTTGTATGGCAAAGGCAATTATCAACAGTGTAAAAGAACTGACAGATTGGGGAAAAATACTCACCACCAATGCCTCAGATAGGAGGCTCGTAACCAGAATATATGGGGCAGTGAAGGAAAGGAGGCCCCTCAAAATCAAAGATCTGATTGAAAAATGGGCAAAAGAATTGAATAGACAGTTCTCAGATGAAGAAGTTCAAATGGCTGATAAATTTATGAAAAGATGTTCAACATCCTTACCCATCAGAAAAATTCAAATCAAAACATCACGATAAGATACCATCCAACTCCAGAGAGAATGGTGTGTACCAAAAACTCAAACAGCAGTTGGTGCTGGCGAGGCTGTGGGTTAAAGGAGCCCTCCTGCACAGCTGGTGGGAACGTAACCTGGTACAACCACCACGGAAAGCAGCATGGAAGTCTCTCACAAGACTGAAAATGAATACCCCCTTCAAACTAGTGGTACCTCTTATGGAAATTTTCCCAAAAGAGTTAAAAACAACATATAACAGAGACACATGTATACCCATGTTCATAGCAGCACGGCTAACAATAGCTAAAATATGGAAGACACCAAAATACCCATCAACTGACCAATGGATACATAAATTGTGGTATTTATACACAATGGAATACTACTCATCTATAAAGACAGACAGGTTGGAGGCTTTTGTAGGCAAATGGAGGCAGCTTGAGACCAGCATGCTTAGTGAAGTGAGTCAGAAGCAGAAGGTGAAATACTGAGTGGTTTCTCTGATACGAGAGACCAAGTTCACAATTATTTCATAGAAGTTATTGTGGGAAATAATGAGAACTGGAGGGGTGAGGGAGGGTCAGAGAGGGTGATGGGAAGGATTGGTGATATTTCTATGATGTGTATGTGCACAAAATACTCAAGATCAGTGTAACTTTGTGTATTGTACATATCAATAAAATGGGGAAAACATAAAAGAATGACATTGGATGTAGAATTGTCATAAACTGATTTTATTAGCTTGAGCTAGGGTCCTTCTGTACCTATAGAATAGATTCTTGACTTGAACCCCAATCCTGAATCTTCTCCAAGCCATTATATAACTTCTATTTTATCAGTAATATAGCAGTCATCATTGGCTCTTTGTTTTTCTTAATGCTTTATGTTGTAGTATGGATCTGGAATGTGTCCCCAAAGCCTCCTGTATTTGAATGATGTCGATTGTGTATACATTTGTGTGTTTTGGGAGGTGGGGCCTGGTCGGGAGGGGCGGATCACAGGTGTGCGCTCTGGAGGGATGTGAGCGCTTGCTCTGGATTCTTCTGGAGGCCGACTGCCCTTCCTCTTGCAGTACCATCACATACTGTTGTCTGCCAGGCCTTTCTGGCCACCCACGCGTGGGCTGAGACCTCCTGAAATATCTTTTCCCTCTAAGTTGTGAGTGTTGGGTGTTCCGTTCCAGCAAGCAGAAGTCGCCAAGACGCCTTGTGTCTACTTTATGTCAATGGGTGTGGGTGCAGCTTCTGGAGATGTACTGAATCTAGCTTGCCCGCCCCCCCCCCCCCACCCCAGGGATCTTCACACAAGCTGCATTCTCAACCCACTTTTATGTTTTATTTTGAGACAGTGTCTCCCCAAATTGCTAAATTGCCCAGTCTGGGCTTGAACTTGGAATCCTCCTGTTTCAGCCTCCCAGAATTCTAGGATTACAGCTATATGCCACCATGCCTGACTCTGGCTGTGTCTTTGTACCATGGCCATGGTTCACACATGCCCCAGACGTCTCTCAAGCTCCCTCCTTCAGTGACTCTCGGTGGGCAGCTTGTCTGCCTGTCCTCTGCTGAGAAGCCGGAAGGTCCATTTGGAACTGCAAGCCAGGCAAGGTGTTAATGCACACATCCCCCCTTCCCTCCCTAATGGCTCCTTCCTGCAAATAGCACCCAGTGTACGCTCCTTGTGCTGGTCTGCCTGCCTTCTCAGGAGCGTGTGTGTCTTCTCCACTTTCTTTTCTTTCCCCCCATTTTATTGACATGTATATGTGCAAAATTTAAGGTTTACAATGGAGCTGAGCATTTTGTGCACCTACGTATCTTGTCAAGGTGACAGGGGCTTTCCCACTCTCCTTGTGTCCCGTCCCTACCCACCCCACCCTCCCTCCCCGCCCTACCCCCTGTTTCACTTTGTTTTTCATTTTAAGTTCCATAAGAGTTGTGGTCTGGGTCTCTCATATCAGAGACCATTCGATGTTTCGCCTTCTGCTTCTGACTCACTTCACTAAGCATGATGTTCTCAAGTTTCTTCCATTTGCCCCCCAAAGCCTCCACGCTGTTGGACTTTATAGATGCATAGTATTCCATTGTGTATAAATGCCACAGTTTGTGTACCCACTGGTCTGTTGGTGGGTATTTTGGTGACTTCCACATTTCAGCTATTGTTAGTTGTGCTGCTATGAACATGGGTATACATATATCTCTGCTGTGTGTTGTTTTGGCCTCTTCTCTTCCCTTTCTCCCTTCAACCAACTTCAAACTCTCTGGCCTCCTCTCTGCTCTTCGAATCCCCTAGGCTCATTTCCACGTTGGACAAGCATCGCGTTGCGGTCTTGTGCTCGGAAAGGCCATTCTCAGATCTTTACCTTCCCATTGGGACGTGGATGCCCAGAGAGAATCTGTGATCTAAGAGATCTGAGAGAATCTCAGTGATCTAAGCGAGCTGAAGTGGGGTTCGGAGATACGGGATAGCTGTGTACTGTTCGTGTGCCTGTATACACATATGTGCCCGTCTGCTTTCTCTGCAATAATTGTCCTCAAGCAAGAGGAAACTGTTTGCTTTAAGCAAAGTGTGTCTGGCACGTGGAACAGTGCTGTTACGGTTTGAATGTGGAGCGTCCCTGGAAGCCGCATGTAGTGATTGGATTGTGGGGGTTAATGAGTGATGTGGGTTAATCTGTTGGTTTCTGTTGGTGCCATCAGGAGGTGGGGCCTGGTCAGGAGGGGCAGATCATGCAGGGCATGTGCTCCGTGTGTTCTCCTTCTTGGTCCCTTGCTGCCCTGGTCCCTGTGGAATGAACACCTCTCCACCGCCAGGCTGCTCTGCCATGCCACTATTACCAGAGACCTCTGAATTGTGAACTAAAATGACCCCTCCCTTAAGTTGTGAGTGTTGAGTATTGTGTCCTAGAGACAAGAAAGTGACTAAGCACCCAGAACACAGTAAGCGCTTATTTTAATTCTCAGCTGTTACACATTATTGTTGATAAATATACTAGAACAACTAACATAAAAAGAGTTCCAAAGTATGTACTGTTTCCAGTTCACATTATCCAAACTAACTAGATTTCTCTGAAATAATCTGTTTGTGCAATATAGATCATGCTGAAATATTGTGAGATATTTTACTTTTCCTGCATCATCACACTGAGTTCTTTTGTCAACTGTTGTTTTTTCAAAGCAGAGAGAATGCATAGGCAAAATTCAGTAAAAGTTTATGAATTCCTAATTGGTGGAATTGAAATTATGATTTTCTGTACAATTTGGTCAAGTTTTTCCTTCTCTGAAAAATGTGCTAGTAAAAAAGATGGATACCAGCTTTTAGAACGTCTAAGGACACACATGAAGACATAATAAAGATGCGAAGGGAAAGTAACATTTTTGTAAGTTTACGGTCTTTTGAAAAACATTTTTTATATATTTTCTTCTTCGTGTATTCATTGACAATCCCAACGAGATGCGCTCACAGGGGGACCACGCATGTGGAAGGAAATTGTTACATTTATTAAAATGACAACCATTTTTATCCTGTGGCATTAAGAAAAGGCAATTACTTTCTCTCAGAAGTGACACACTAATAGTGGCAACATAGCCGCGGAAAGTGCGACACACTTTTAACCCTGAGTAGCTGTAGAAACGGGCCTCATGCTAAACATCTCTTTAGAATTTGAAATATGTTCCGCGTGGTCCTCAAATTTAGCCCAATTTATAGCTCCTTCCTCCTACCTCCTTTGGGGGTTGATGCTTTCAAGAGGAAGAGTAAAGTGGGTGAAACTGTAGAACACACAGAGCTCTCCTCGTGGGCCTCCCGCTGTTGCAGGCGTTACAGGTGCGACTCTGACTGTACTCAGAGTGAACTTCTTCAAACTGTCCCGGGGACAGAAACTTAGAGTGGTGTCCAGGGCGGTTGGGAGCAGAATGCGGATGACATGCCTTCCTTTGACAAGAAGTGATCGACCACCGCCCAGCACATAGCACTATGGTGGTCACAGGAATGCTTGGACGAGCCTGAAGGCCAGGCCTGCTGCCCCGGAGTCCCGGCTCCCTGCGGGGCGGTGAGGCTGTAACAGCCAGGGGCCAGTTTTCAGTGCCTGTTCTGTTGCTCTGAAAAGCCTGCGCATCTAAGTTGTTTAGAGCAGAAACTTCTCCTACAGTTCCGATGAGGGCCTTCTTGCCATCTCATGACATGGGAGAGGAAGAGTATGACGTGGTGGCACAGGGCAGAGATGCCGCAGATCTGCCTTCTGCAGTAAAGCCACGCCTTCACTAATGCATAAGCTGTGAATAGAGTAATCTTCTTGTGACCACTCTGCCCTGTCCTGTCCCACAGGTCCCACCTCGGAAACAGGGTTAGCATATGGCTTTGGCGATTGGGTTTCCTACACTTGAAATTTTGGGTGGGGGGAGATATATTAACTCTGTAACACCAAGGAGCAAATACATGGTGGCAAGTGTGTGGCAAAATGCCATTTTCTTCGTTTAAAAAAGTCCATTGTAAGGAAGGTTTGAGTACATGCGTGGGGGTTATTTTCTGGTACCAAATATAGGACATTTACTCTGTTTTCTGGTTCCCAAACTGATTTCTGTATCAGTTGTTTTAGAACTCTGTGGAGCAATTTATTCTTTTATAAAAATAACAAATGAAAAAATCAGTACTATTTCAGAAAATGTAGCAGTTGTGTGGCATTAGAAGAGTCACACTCATGATTTTCCTGTCACTCCATTCTTGGAAGATGATTGAGTGTTTTCAGCCTTGTCCTAAGTGGGGTAAACAAGACAGCACTTTTCTCTGCTCTTTCCCCCCTTTGAAGTGACATACTGTTCTCTTCACAAAGACCCTTGCCATGTTTTGGCACGGGCCGCTGCTGTGGCCCTCCTCAGGCTGCTCTCTGACAGCTCCCAGCCCTTCCTCCCCTATGCTGGCGCCTGCCCTGCAGTGGCCCCCAGCTGTGCTTGCTCCGTCCTGTGGTAGAACCCGGACGCAGAAGGACTGGGGGAAGTGGCGAGGTGAAATGGGCGTTCCTTCCAGTGGTGTTGGCAACCAGGAGGGAGCTCGTTACTTGCTCAGATTTGTTCGTTTTGTGTTTGGAGACTTCACGGTAGAAATGGTGGCAATGTCCACTCTACTCCCCAGCAGCTAGTCCTCTGCCCGTGTGTACCCACGGCCCCTCCCTCGTCTCTGCTGTGCTGGGCTGCTGTAACAAAACAGCGTGGACTGGGTAATTCATCACATATCTAACTTAGAGTTCCGGAGGCTAGGAAGTCTTGGATAAAAGGAAGAACTACCGGAGATGGTGTCTGCTGAGCCCCTACGCGCTCCTCCTGCTGGAGGTCTTCCATGGCGGGGAGGGCAGAAAAGGCCACTCAGGCCTCTTTTGTAAGGGCTCTAATTTTATTTCCTCATGACCTCATCACCCACAGGCCCCATTCTTGATAAGTTTCAACATAATGACTTTTGGCAGGGACGCAAACCTTCTCACTATGGTGCGCTTGTCTCCCCTTTGCACAATCTCACTGACAACTTCATGCACGTCTTTTTAAGCCTGCTAAAATAGGTCAAATTTTCTTATTGAAATTACCCGCAAATAGTTTGATCAAACATCATTTGAGACACTAGATCAAAGTCCCATATGAAAGGTTAAATGCTCTATGGAATGAATTTCATATCAACAAATATAACTGGTGTTATGTCAGCAAGTCCAGTGTGGCCCGAAATGACCAAAACGTATAGAACTGCAGTATGAGGTAATTTGCTTTCAGAATCATGTCTGTGGAACTTGTTAATCTGTTCATTCTCTAAAATATTATCGTGCCAGATGCTTACTCTAGGCATCGGGTTAAGTCAGTCAACACAATTAACAAAAATGTGTGGCTGGTGGAGCTTACATCCCGGTGCAAAGAGATCAAATCATACAATAAACATAGCATATGAGAAAGCTAAGGTTATGATAGAAGGTGACGAAATACTTCAACAGAAATATAATCCAACAGGCAGGATCAAGGAGGTCAGGAGTGTGTGTGTGTGTGTGTGTGTGGGGGGGTGTCGGTTGGAGGATCAGGTGAGAGGACTAGATGAGAATCCCTGAGAAGGTGAGATTTGGGGAAGGTCAGCTGAAATATTTATCAAGTGGAGGTACCTTAGAATTGCAGAATTATTGACCTTCAGAGTGAAAGGGACCTGCCCAACAGCATGCACAGGTAGAAGTCTTTGCAGCTCTACTCCTGTGCCTTTTCTGAACACCTCTAACATGAAAAGCAGCATTGTACAAAGTGGTATGTCCCAATCTCGGTAATTCTAGTTGCAGGAAGATGTTTTTCATTTTGTGAACAGAAAAATAAGGAGCATTTGATTTACCCGAGTAAAATGAGCAGGTGCTTGTGGCCAGAAGAAGGCGGGGGCAGAGACACGGAGCTGAGATGGCCAGGAAGAAACTGAACAGGTTTCTTCATGGAAGAGAGGGAGGGGCAGAAATCACTGTCTCCTTTCTCCCTCAGACTGGCAAGGGAAAGGTTTCGGAGGGCAGAATTTTCTTTGTGGATGGAAATGGAGAAAGACTTGGTAACAGTTTTTAACTCATTTATGGTAATTAAAGTCTCATTAAAGAAATTCTCTCTCTGCCTGGAAGGCGACAGGAATTAAGTATCCAGGAAAATCTGAAAATGCTGATTTCAACAAGTTTTTTATTTTTAATAAGAAAGCATAGAATCATAGTGAGAAATTTAATCTCTTAGACTTCTGGAGCTCATATTAATTCTAAGTAGGAATCTGACCTTTGCTTGCCTGAGGAAGAAGGAGAAACATGTTTTCGTCAGAACAGTAATAATTTTTAAAATATATAGTTCTAAAATAATTTCCTTAAGAAATGTAAAAGCCTGTGACTCATGGGATTAATTTGGAACTAGTACCAGCCGTGTCTTGTGTGCTTGGGGTTTACAGAAGAGATTGCTCAGGAATTAGAATCATGGGGCTGCTGCTCTTTTGCTGAGACGGTTATCTTGGCCTGTTTTGTACTGATAGAGTAGCTTACCAAAGACTGGATAAATTGTAGTGGACACAAGTTTCTTCTAGAGGCCAATACTGAGGGAACAACATCTGGCAAGGACCATCTTGCTGTGTTAGCCCATGACAGAAGGGCAAGAAGGGGTTAAATTTGCTCTTTTATTGGAGTATCAATCCTACTCACACGGGGAAGCCCTTAAGGCCCAAATGTCTCTCATAGGATTCA
This sequence comes from Ctenodactylus gundi, assembly GCA_004027205.1. Lineage (NCBI taxonomy): Eukaryota > Metazoa > Chordata > Mammalia > Rodentia > Ctenodactylidae > Ctenodactylus > Ctenodactylus gundi. The sequence continues at coordinate 148,253 of PVKB01000546.1, read as the reverse complement.
CCCTATAGTAGCATTATAATGACGATTGCTTTGAGTTTTGCAAGTGACATTTCAATTCAGAGCTCTCTCAAAAAGCCACACAAAAGTAAACATCTATATAAACTTAGTTCAGATAGGTGTGGCAGTGAGGGCCTGCAAGCACTGTGGGAAGGTGAGGCAGGAGTACCCCAAGTTCATGTTCAATCTAGCAACTAAGTGGCTTAGTGAATCCGTGTCTCTTAAACAAACACACAAACGAATAAGAAAGAGGCTGGGCAGATAGCCCAGTGTGAAAGCCCTAAGTTCATTCCCCAACACCAGAGAAGACAGAACAGAATAAAACAAAAACAAAAAACCGACAGCAAAAAACCCCACGTTCCCCATAGTTGGCCGTTGGTTTTGAATCCTGACTAGATTTTGTTTTCAGCTCTGAGGTTGTGGAGCCACAATGGCACTTGCATTAAAATCACCAAGAAAAGCTCAGAGGGTCACAGCTGCTACTGATAAACCATTTGTGTGCAATAGCCAGAATGATTCGTGATTTCTAAGGACGGATGTTTTGGGGAGAAACATTGCTTTAGAAGCCAATGGAAGGTATAGAGAGCTTTAATTTTTTCCATTGAAATTCTGCTTTACTATTTGAAAGTCAGAATTTGACAATAGTGAGTATGGCGAAGGCAGCAATGAGTTGTCAAAAATTATAAATAATAAGAAGACTTTCAAATGAATCGGACTTTACTACATTGAGGGGTACAAGATTTCAGGAAGTATTTTCGAACTAGTAGAGGACAAAAAATCAAGCTTCTTTATGTGATCAGATACATTTCAGGTAAATAGAAGTGAAATTAAATCAAAGGTATTGTCCAAGGTAAATACCAAGTGATTGTAAAGATAAATACATCAAGAATATTTAAAGTCAGGAAGAGGAAAAAAAGAAACTTAGCGTTTAACTATCAATGTAGGAAGTGTGTTATCACCATGAGATTAGAAGATCCAAGGTAGGAATCACTGTGGTGATTTAGTCATGAGACGAACTTTTGAATATGTTTTCCTAATCCTTAGTGTGGGAGGCCAACTTCCCTATTCCCTGAGCTTTCCTCTTTCCCCTCAAAACTAGTCAGGTTGGATTATAAAACCTGTAAGGTACATCCTACCTCCCAAGTTGGAATCATTTCAAAGACACAGAATTAGTGGAGATCTAAAGCGTATCTTTGGCGCTTGGTTTATTGTAAGGGATGCTGTGAGCTTTTGTAGGTTCAAAGAGAAGTGGGATACATCAAGAGGAAAGGTTTTTACTTAAGAAGTCTCAGAAGTTTGCCCAAAGAACATCTTGTGCACGTCGTGGGATTTTCACAGGGATGTGGTTTGCTTTTACTTGCTTGTCTCATGTCTCGGTGTCTGTAGGTTCCCCAGCGGGGAAGGGAAGTACCTTTCTCAGCCATAAGTAAATCGCTGCCTGAGTCGTGATGACTTGGTGTTGGCTTTTCCGGATTGTGACGCTCGAATGTAACCTGGTCTTTCCTTCTCCTGCTCCCCCACAGGTCTCTTGTCTTCTGCCATGTGACCCCGCCCTCTTCCGTTTAGGGACGGCTTACTTTTGGCCTCTAGCCCTTGGCCGTCCGCAGCGCCCTCTGTGTCTCTCAGGCCTATTATAGTTCTCTTGCTCCATTTTAAGTTTGAATTTTTACCTCATGAGAACTTTCTCCAGTCCGCATTGATCTTTCTGTCTGCTGCTTCATGAGGTTTAGTACTGAATTTCATATCACCTTGTTGGATTGGTCTTTTTCTTTATATTTTTCTGCAGTTAGTTGCGGATATCTTGAAGGTAGTGTCTTTCTTCAGCATGTTACATATCCGTGTAGCTTCTAACAGAAGATTTGTCCATTTTTCCTGCTCTTCTGCCACCTCATTCTCAGAATTCTCAACTCCAAACTGACATTCTTAAAGCTCAGTTTTAAGGAAGTTATCAGTCACTTGATGTAAAAATATAGTGATCAATTTGAATTCAAGTATATTGTAATACAATTTTCTGTTCATCACTTTACGAGAAGAGAGGTCGCCAGTTTCCATTGGCTCTTCTCTTAGGTCGGCATATGGCTGCCCTGCCCATTTCTCCTGTGCAAGGCGACATTGTTGTAGGGTTGTCGTCCTCGAGACAGGAAGTAACAGGAAGAGAAGGGGGCAAGCACCGCCACAGGTGGGGTCAAGCGTGCCCCGATGCCCAGGGCCTCCGTTTCTTTCTTGAAAGAAGATACTATCACTTGTTTCATACCGATCAGGTAGGACCAGGATGTCATTGTGTTGTAGCTTTTTTCTTAACATATAGTGTTTCTTATACTTAATCTGGGTTTATGTTTAAAAATAGCCGGTTGATATCCCAGTATTGGTTTATAATGACAGGTTCAGTTGACCAGTGGTGCAGTGATAAATCTTGAAATCTTAAGTGCTCGACGAAACACGTGTGTCTTCTTTCATGCCACAGTTGGAGGATGAAATCTTTTTTGAAAATTCTGCATACAGGAACTCAGGAGCCTCATGTCGACCTCAGCTATCACAGACACGCGCTTTCCGACCCTCCCTCGAAGGGTAGCGCAATCCATTCTTTCATTGAGCAACAGGACTGACAGGCGGATTCCTCTGCCTTAGCCTTGCAGATCAGGCTGTTCCTGTTTGTCCTACAGAGAGGACGTTGTTCATTCTGGGTATCTGTTACATGTCACATAATAATTACGACAGGGGAAGGGCCTAGAACAATTATTAGGAGCTTCTGGAACCTAGCACATTCATTTATAGTCCTAAGTGGGACTTGGCATGCTGATAAGTTTTCTAAACCGTGGCAGTAACTGACCCTCTGGTTCCTCAACTGGAGCCGTGCCTGACACGTGAGTGAGACGAGAACTGTTTGTTAAAAGGATGCACTAAAAACCGTCCTTACCTTTGCCTTTACTTTAAAAAATTATTTTGCCTATTTAAAATCATTCCCTGTCACTCCCTAATGTTTGAAGAAAATACTTCCCAAAGAAGGTTTGTACTTGGTCTATTGTAATTCAACATTAAAATAGGAGTCAGAGTATATGGCCATATCATCTGGAACACGCCTGATCTCACCTAAAATGGGAGATAGAGCCACGCTTGTGGCACAGGCCTGTAATCCCAGTGCTCTGAGAGGCGGAGGCAGGAGGATCACCCAGTTTGAGCCTAGCCCAGGCGGTGTAATAACGTATCAAGAGCTTGTCTCAAAACCAGGACTAAAGAATGAGCAGGACACGCCGCTCAGTTGAGGGCCCGTGTTGGACCCCAGGACAATAAAATAAAATTAAAATGGAGTTAGTGTTTTCCAAACTCAGGAAACGTGCTATCCTTTTTTTCTCACTAGACATATATTTTAATTATGTCTGTAGAGATTTAATAGATGTATTCCATTTGGCAGTATCTTCCAGGCATCACCTGCGTCATTCGGCGAGGTCTTTCTGTCCTTGCACTGTCTCAGCCTTATCGGTGCTGTAGGGTAAGAAATAGGGCAGCCAGGCCATAAAGATGAACTGACAAGTATGGATGAAGGAGAAGTTTTAATTTTTTTGTGGCTTGCATAGAAAATCGCCAATCGGGGCTGGGGGAATGGCTCAGCGGATAAGGTGCTTGCCTAGTAAGAGCTAAGTACAGTGCTCAGTACCTGACATCAATTCTTTAGCACCACATAAACCATGTGTGGTGGCAAACACATGTAATCCTAGCACTTGGGAGGCTGAGGCAGGAGGATTGCTGTGAGTCCAAGGCCAGCCTGGCCTCCAGCTTGAGTTCAGGACCAGCCTGGGCTACAGAGCGAGACCCTGTCTCAAAAAAAAAAAAATGCTGGTCAGTTTTCCTTTGGAAGAAGGTCCGTAGCAAGCCTTACCTTCCCAGAGGAGGGGGCTGGGCTCGCGATGGAGCTGTGTAAGTCAGGCCGTCTCAGTCACACCTACATCTTGATGATCCGCAGGTCACTTGTTCTTCGGCTCGAATGAAGTAGATGTGTAAGATCAATGACTTTGGTACTCACTGATGCTGTAGTACACTTGCGTTTCTCTCCCTTTGGAGAATTCCATTAGGCACATCCGTTTCGTTCAGCTGGCTCCCTAGGCTAACCTTCACCAGTGTGAGGCTGGCATGCCCTGGTATTAATGTCACTGAAGGGGCTTTCTGCAAATCGTTGTTGTATTTGAGAATTAAGGACTCTCACTTCTTACATGGAAATAAAGCATTAATGCGTTGCCTTTGAAGTCACACATGTACACACACAAAAGGAGACAGTCTATAGAAATCATTCTTGTGTAAAAATAGTAGGGGAGTTTTCATGGTCAAAGTGGGAAGGCATGGGTGCCTGTCCATCGTCAGGTGAGAAAGGGTTCCCAGCAGCGGTAGGGGTTCCACACACCTGCCTCTTACAGGGACCGCCATGTTGGTTTGCTTTCTGTGAGTGTGTTTTTGAGGCCATAGAAGGCAGGCACTGAGAGATTTTGCTGTGCAATACCTTTCACCGTACCAGAAATACGTTCGTTTTGGGGCAACGAATGACTGGTAACTGTGTTATTCGTATAATGCGCCTCAGTAGTTTTATTTTAGTGAAGAAGCATTCGTGTCAGATTGTTTCTCAAAATGAAACTGCAGTGTCTTCCACTTGTGACCCATCTCCGGACAAAAGGATACAGAGTTCAAGTGTAGAACAGGAACTCGAGGTAGGCCTGGTGGCTGGAATCCCAGCATGGGGGGAGGAGGCCGAGTTTGAGCCGAGCCTGGGCGATTTAGTAACTTAGCGAGACCCTGTCGCAAAAATAAATAAATAGATTAAAAAAATAAAAGGGCAGGGATGAATCACAATGAGAAAGCCCTAGGTTCAAAAGCCAAGGAACCAAACACCAGCAGAGCCCAGCAGCTGGGCTAGCGCTCCCCTCAGCTGATGCCAGCCGTCTGAGCTCGTGAGTAACCGGTTGCGAGAATCAAGTTCAGTTCGTTCACTCCGGCCGCCCTAAATGTGGGGAAAGCTGGGTCTGGAGCACACTTGATCGTAGCCAAGCAAGTGTCGGTACGGTCAGCTGTGTTCTGAATTGTAGAATTAGTGTCTTTAGCTTTATGAGGAGAACAGAACTTGAACTATTTACTGGGAAGATGAAGGTTAGCTACTGCAACGTATTTGACATTTTTCTTGTTTTTAGTAAAACCGTGCAGTTTGTTTTGCTTATAGTTCACTTGTTTGAGCCCAGCTTGGGCCATTTACCAACTTAGCAAGACCCTGTCTCAAAACTCAAAATCAAAAACTAAAAACCGATCTGGGGCGTGGGTCAGATGGGAGAGGCTGGAAACACAAAATACAGAAAAAGAGAACACAGGGGTGTCCGTCTTCAAGATATCTGGTGTCTATCTGGGGTTCTAGGAGCCGGTTGGTGCACACAAGCCTACAGTCTCAGCGCCCAGAAGGGCTCCTAGTCTTTCTGGACACTTACTGTACGGCTGCTCACAACTACATACAGCTTCAAGCGCTTCTGTTCTTGTTTTCCTGGGGAAAATTAAAAAAGAAACAACAGTAAACAAAGTTTTGATTCGGATTTAAACAGATCAGGCCAGCAGAGTCCTGACAGGGAGCCCAGCACGACCGGTGTGGATAATGTGAGCTCTTTCTTTTTGATTTTAGAATCCACCTTGTCCTATGTTAGGCAGCTGGAGGCGAGAGTGAGACAGCTGGAAGAGGAGAACCGCGCGCTGCCCCAGGTGGGTGACCTCGCGCTCGGGGCCAGTCCTAGCCGCTCACTTGAAATTTAAAGTCTCAATTCCATGTTCTCCTTGAAATGGCAGAAACCATTTTGTAAATAGCCATTCATCACGTACAGTGTGACTGCATGCTGTGAGGGCCGCCCTGTCGCCCCAACTCCCAAGTGGTGTGCTCATGGGTGTGGATGTCTGAAGAAAGGACGGGAAGTAATTTTAGAAGGAGAAAGAGAAAGCAAAAAAAAAAGATAAGGACACTTTAATAGTACATACTGCTCAGATGCACCATACGTGTGGTTGGTAGATAACAGAGAAAGGAGTTGTTTCAACCTAAAACTTTGCTAATTACGTGAGTTAGGTAAAGCTGTAGGTACTTTGAAGTTTTAATACTTTAATTCAATAGCACTTTTAGGAATTCCTTGTGGTATAATTGAGTTCTTGTAAAACAAAGCATTGACTGGAATTGATGGGCTTCACTCGGGGACCTCTTTCCCCCATCGTGAATGTAATGCAGTATCTTTTTTTCTGGGCTATTTAGTGTCTTGTCATATTATTTCACTCATAAAATTACTAATGCCAGCTGTTGAATTGGTGAGAATGATACTGTTTTTTTTTTTTTTGAGGTGGTGGTTTTCAAAAGCCATTTTATTGAGTTGAAGAAATCTAGTAAAACATTTTACTATTTCATCAAAAAGAGTTTTCTAAGCACTTAGTCACTAACATTTCTCCTGTGTTCTTTTATAAGGGACTAAGGGGAAATTATAGACCAGAGAGCTAGTAAACAACGGCTTAAATGAAAAGATAGAGCCAGTATATTTCAGGAGAAGAAATCTAAACATCCTTTCATAGACTCTAGAAAAAATCTCTGTTCTTTTCAGTCTTGTTTTGTTTTTAAAATTATTTTTGCTCACTCACGGTGCTTTGAGCTGTCACGTGTTGAGAGGAAGAATGCCTGTTCTGTCATCTGTTGGCCGAGTGACTGCCGGGAGATGGTGAATCTCCTCCTCTGAACACTTTGCGAGTATGTGTTGAGACTCGTGGTGATGGATGGGACAATTTGTGTCATGAAATAAAATACCACAGGTAGGGTTTTCCCTGTTCTTTTCTTTTCTTTTTTTTTCTTTTATTGTTTTTTCACCATTTTGCCTTTTGTATTGAACTCATAGTCTGACTTACTAGGGCTCTTAACTGAACACATCTAACTCTTCCCTGTTCCAAAGCTATAAAACTTGGGTTGATATACATGTGTATACCATGTCTCAGGCAACTGATAAGGTCAAGGATAAGAAATTAAAAAAACACAAACAGCACATATATATATATATATATAGTCTCTGTAAGTGGAAATTGAGGCTCAAGTCAAATACTGAAATTCTAGTTTATATACTGTCTTATGTGAAGGTTTATTTCACAGTCAGCAAATGTGAAAATAATTACAAGATCAATTTTTAAAATTTTTTAAGGTGAATGTTAGAATTCTGGAAGGCAAATCAGATAAGTCCTCAGGTATACTTGACATGTATGTGCACACTGAAACACATAGTTCTGTCTGTCATAGTTAAGCATGGGAGAGACTATACAGCTTCCCAAGTTCAGTGCTTAATTATGTGCTTTTTAGATATTTTGCTCTTTTGCTATCAAGAAGTTTGCCATTTTTTCTTTTTGTTTTGTTTCCCATGAGGAATGGTTAGGAAAGTTTGAACCTAAGATGGTGTTGATGTGAGGGAGGATTATATGTCATTACAAATATGTGACATGCGCAAAAAAATAAATTTATCTCAGTTCCAAAACAAAAGTTTTGATAATTTTATATCTATCAGAAGTTGAGGTTTTGATTTACAGGTGAATCAGATATGACAAAGCCACCAGTTGTATCTTCTATAACCACAAACTGACAAGATCCCAGAGAGCAAGTGGGTCCCAGGGCCAGGAGAGTCACGCGAAGGGAGTCCTCACAGGCCGAGGCTGGGACTGAAGAGCACCGAGGCGTACACAGCTGACTCTCAGACATGACTGGAGCCATAGCAGGCGCGCCTAATGAGGTCTCCCAGAAGACACATTTCTGAATGGATGACGTTAGCTGGTTTGCAATTTGCTAGCATTCTTGCATAAATAAGTTTCAGTGTTTCAATACTTGATCTGCAGAACTCACTGCTGTGCTTTGATTAAGGGGCGTTCCTTTCAGCTCCCAAGTTTATAAAGGTATGTCTGTTTGTTTCTGGGTAAACAGAAGTAAAGATGTAGTTGCCGATTCAAATCTCAGGTACATCAGATATCGTTTGTGGCTGTGGCCAGGTTCTTTGATCATAGTTTAGAGTTTAGGGTAGTTATGCATTTAAGAAAGCATTGATCTGTAGGGTGGAATCTCATTTTACTGTTTACTTTTATTCTTGATATGAAATTGTGTGTCCTTGTAGAAAGTTACAATTTCATCCTAGCAACATATATATTTAAAAATATACATAATGTGTACAGTACTTATGTTTTCTTTCTGGTCAGGGGCAAAAGACCAAATTTTTCATTTATAAATGACAGTATTCTTCCCAGCTTTTTTATTTTATAAAGAAAAATCGAGGTGTAAAGAAAGGCCTGGATCCATGATTATACCTATCCAAAGGTATTAAGTCCCAGAATAAAGTACTATTTATATAAGAATAGGAAAACCTATTAAAGGCTGAGTTGGTCCTCTCCATTGAGAAACAGGAGCCCACAGAATGTGGGTGGAATGTCAGCACAGACCATAGCAGGTCATCCAGGCGGGCACAGAAGTCCCTGCTCCACTATGTTGACCACAGACACCTACTGAGGTCACTGGTGTGTACTTCACATCCACTTTGTTTTAGCAGTATCCTGAGGAAGTAATGGTATTATATTTTTAGAAGTTGCAGTATGATTTGCTAGGTATTATTCAAAGATAAATGCCTTTTTATGTTTTATTTATATTTGCATAAATGATAAGATTATCTTGAACTTAAGATATTTTTCCTTGAGCATATAAGCTATATGAACATTTTTAGGTCATATTTTAAAATGTTCCCAGGGTGTCATATAATCATTCAGTAGACATAATGCTAATGCTGTTCAGATTCTGTCAGTTTCATTAGATGCAACATTTATGATATGAACTTTAAATGACAGTTTTATGTTATATAAGTAAATGTAGAGGCTACATACGAAATTTTATTCACTATTGAATCTGATGAAGTAGACCCCCCCAACATAAGGAACACTTACAAGATGTTACTACACTTATAAACTTGTGATTGTAAAGATTTTGATATGAAAATAACAAGATACATACTACTTTTGCATACACGGCTATTTAGAAAACCTTCTCTGGTGGTTGAGCCAAAGGTTTTCAGGAGTGGTGAGAACCTTTCCATTTCCCTTCGTAAGGAGAGGGATAGAAATACAGAAGATCCTGGGAGCCAAGCAAGACCAGACCCCAGCAAAGCAGGAGTGTCCTGTAGCTCCTCGTCTGCCGCCTGGGGCACCTGGAGGTGAGATCTGGATTTCCAAAGGCTTGGGCTGTGGCCTTGCCTGATGCAACCCACAATCCTTTGCTCTTAGGCTGGCTTTGCCCGCAGCCTGTGGTTTTCTCATGGGATTTTCCACATTTCCGAGCTCTGACTTCCTGAGATCTACTCCACACCTTTGGCTTCACGCACTGCCCTTTCAGGCACATGGCCTGGCCTCCCAGGCCTTCCTTGGAAACCCGGGAGGAACCCTCCTTGATTCCACAAAGAACATCACACGAAAAATGCCAAGGTTTGCCATCAGCAAGAGCTGTAGTTAGTCTCTTCTCAAATGAAAGTTCTGCACTTTTGTACTCTTGAGGCTGTGATGGGTAGGGTCTAGCTCTGGCATTCCCAACCCCCGGCTGCTGAGTAGTGTAGGTCTGTGGTTTTGGAAGGATTAGGCTGCCAGGGCAGATGCGTGGCAAGCAGAAGGTGAGTGGTGAATGAGTCTCTCATACAAGTTTATAAAACTATGAGTGTGTTCCTCTTCTGCCTGTGTTCCTGTTAGGTTCTAATGCCAAGAGGATCCGGCAGGAGCAGGATTTCCCTACTCTCGCTGCTGCTGACCTCTGAAAGCTATCCTCTAACCACCTTATGCATAACAAGCCCCTCCCCATCCTTGGGAGAATGGTCTTCAACTAAAGCAGTCCCTGTGTCAACAGGTCGGGACCAGGGGTCTAGCCCGACCCTGAGATGCCCTCCAGGCATTCTTCTCTGTACAAACTACCTAGTTTCTTTTAATGGCAATAATCTCTTCACAACTATACCTTCTGTGGCTCTAACTTTTTATGTGGCTATTGGGGTTCCATAATTATTATTATTATTATTTTTAGTTTTTCTGTTCTACTCTTTGCCCCTAATTTGCCTTATAAGTCTGGCTAAATACCAGCCACTCCTGTATCTCTCAGCCTGAATACTGGGCTGCCTTGAAATTTTCCCTGCCAGGTCAGAAAGTCTACAACCCTTAAACCCAGCCTCCTGAGAAGTCAAGTGGCGGTGCAACATGCAGGCACATTCTTTTCCGAATTCCTTTCTGAGGCCAGGCCTCAGGTCCATTTTCCTGAGAACTCTTGTTCTCAACATAAACCGTGTGCACACCCTTTATTGTCTGCATTCCTACCAGGGCTTTGGTCCTCGGAGCTCTCACTAGCCTGGCCTCGGTTCTGCTTGGCCTTCTAGGCTTTCCTCAGTCTAACTCTCCAAGCTTTTCCAAACTCCTCACACAAACCTGCCTCGGGCTACTGCACAATGCAGTCAGGTTCAGTCACAAAATGGGCCCAACCTTCATATCAACTTTCTATATTAGTGAGCTTTCCTGCCTCAAGGCACAGTTCCTGAAACAACAACTTAGTGAAGGAGATGTTTGGTTCACTTTTGGAGAGGATTCAGTCAGGGTCAGCCGGACCCAAAGCAGGAACGTGTGGAGAAGTGTGTAGTGTGGCAAAGCTTTATGGCACTGGGACGACTAGAAGGGGCAAAGTACCAGAGGGTAAGGGCGGGTCATCAGAGAACAGTGAGACTCCAGGGCACCCCCCAACCAGCGCAGACACCCAGAAGAGTACTGCCCTGGGCAGCTTCTGGGCCAGGCCAGCCGGCGGCCAGGTGCTGATGCCACATCCCTCTGGTCACTTCATGTCATGGCTATCACTCAGAGTAATTAGGCTGCTAAGCACGCATTTCTCTCATCGTGAAATTCATTTTAATATGTGTCTTAAAAGCTAACGCTGGATCTGCTGGGGCATCTGAAATTAGTTATTCGTTCTGTTTCTCCCGAGGAGAAACGTTCTGCTTTCTTGCTGCACAGGCATCAATCACAGATTGTCTTGTCGTCACTCTCTCACTGCTGGGCCACAACAGCTGACACCACAACTCAAGGAAAGAAAAGTTTATTTTCCTCACAGTTTAGGGATTTCACTCTTTTCCTGGTTGGCTGACAGTAGTGGGAGACCTGGTGGGGAACAGCCGCTTATCCCTACCCGGTCAGGAAGAAGGGGTGCACTGGGCAGAGGCAGGACAAGAAGGTGCCCTCCAGACCACACCCCGGTGGTCGGCCTCTCCCACCCAGGCCCGCCCCTTAACAGCACGTGACACCAACAGACTCATCTACTCCGTCCACTTGAGACCCACAATCCAGTTGCCTTCCAGTTACGTGAGGCCTCAGAGGGGCGTGAGAGATCCAAAACATAGCACAGATGACACAGGTTTCGCATTTTACAGGTTTGTTTGTCCTGGACACATTTCCTAGGGACTCATTCAATGCTCACTGATACTCCAGTGCATGTGGAAAATTTGCGAGTGGCAAAATGGGGTCAGAGAGACTTAAGAGTGAGCTGGGTGAGCCGAGGACAGTGGTGCGTTTTAGAATTGATGCTTGAAAATTAAAATATGATTAGCCCAAATTCAAAGCCTCGATCTTCTTGCTCATCTTATTATCAGGTATTTTTCACCAGACACAGATCGCATGCTTATGTGCTAGGGTGCAGAATTCAATTAAACCAGAAAATGGATTTTAAATGGGAACTGTAGCAGACACCGCTGATGACTTTAAGATAGGGTTGCCTCTGGCGGTGTCTGCTCCTGCTCAGATGTAACCTTGGAGTAAACCATCATTTTTAAGGCTATTCCCACCCATGTTATATTGCGATCACGAAATGATGTTGCATCACAGAGGTGGCTGGAGACGTGAAGCGAGCAGTCTGCTTCAACTCCACAGACAGGATTCTGTCCAAGAGGGTCAAAAGCCCTGGCACCAGCCTCTGCTTGGCGAGAACCATGTGTGCCTGGTGCCTCTGAGATCTTTTCTGACCCCAGCCACTCACCTGGTGGGGCCAGCCTTTGAGTGCTAGTCTCCAGAATCCCCAGAGGCACCAGCCTTCCTGCTGTCCCCTGCCTGCGTGCTGGGGCTCAGCAGACCTGTTTGGTAGGCAGGGGGCCTGGGATTCCCACTGAGCGTGCCACTTGTCGCAAGGGTTGCTATTTTGGTGGCGCTTGCACACATAGAAGGGTCTAATTTTAGAAGGAAAATGAAAAGTCTCTCTTCGTCATGTGATTTGATTAAATATGGCCTCACAATGCAGCCTTCCAGTGCCCTGGGCAGGAGGCAGGGCTGTTTCCAGAGCAGTTTCTCAACAAAAGAAAGGGGCCTTCCTCCATGGCCAGAAATGCCCAGAAGGACGCAAGGAACCAGGGCTGTGGCACTGCTCACTTACACGGCAGGCAACACATCCTGCCAGCATCGTCTCTGGGAACCCTCGCTCGCCTCTCCCCAGGGCCCTGCTGATGTGGGCAGCCCACTGGGCGGCAGTGGGAGAGCCTGCCCGGCCTGGCATCCCCCTGTGCGCCTCCCTGGTTGTGTGCTGTTGGGGAAATACTGACTGGTTTTCCGTCCTTCTCCTTTTCACATTTTCCAACTTTATTTGTCCATATTTTGTCTTAAAGGGCCACAAATCTATGGCTTTTAAAAATAGGGCTGGAATTGCTTTGGGGAAAAAAAAATCAGTAAATGTTACCCCCACCCCGTCCCCCCCAAAATGCAGTCACACAGTCACTGAATGACATTTTCAGGGATGCTTAAACGCATAGGTGGTAGTATTTTTCAGCTGTTTATTCGTGTGGAAATTATAATTCTCACATCTTGAGAAATAACACGCGTATTTTTCATAAATAGTAACCCTAATTATGTCGTATAGCCTGTGTAGAACCAGGATGCTGCTGACAAGAAAAAAATGAGCTAAATTCTTTAGAAATTGGTTACTCCTGGATTCATATTTGGGAGAAAAAATCCTTTCCACCACATGCACAGTGCTTGTGGATAATTCATATAATTTAAAAAATGAAAAAGCCTTAGGTATAGCTCAGTAGACCTTTCAGAAGGCAGACTGGAGCTACCCAAGTTGCGTGGGTATACTAGAACGGAAGAAACAGGCATATATGGAAAGTAAATTTATGAGGGAAAAGTCATGCTAGAAAACCCACAAGAATGATTCCTGCGTTAAAGAAAACCCTAAATGTTTATTGGAAAATACCAAAGAGAGAAAACTATAGGGAGAAGATACGGAAGGCAGCATGAGGGCCTTTGAACCGCAGGGGCTTCGGACCTTCCTCGGTGACGCTCCCGCGCGCAGGTGTTCGCGTCTGTGCGTCTCCGTCACGTGACAGGAAGCGTGCGCTCCAGTGAGAGATGCAGGTGAAATCCAGATGCGCAGGCGAAGAGAGCGCTGCCTCCTCGTCTGTAAGTCACGGAGTTACTGAATTTAGTCGGGGCTCATCCTCAGGGGCTGCCACCAGTAATTCTCGTTCCACGACATGGCTTTTATATCTTTACGGGGTCCATTACAGTGGGAGAACATTCGGAGTTTTAAACTGCAGCCGTCATAACAGTATGGCCGTCGTTAGCTGTCCTTGGGAGGATATGACGAACCGTCCTGGGATCTCCTTTAGCTTTGGATTTTCCCGCGTGTTCATGGGGCAGGAGTCGCAGGTGTTCGAATGGAAACGAACGCCAGAGGGTTTTCGGGGGGACCTACTCGTGCCTCGTAGAAAGGGCGTTCTGATCTTCTCTTGCTTTTTTGCTGAACATCCAAGATGAAGCTAAAAATTAAAGTTGACGCGAGCCGTCTCCCCCACCCCCCAACGGGTGATGAAACCAGCATGCAGGGAGCGGAAAACGGCGTGTAGTGATTAATTTTGGAATTTGCATCCGTGTGAATACCGTTGAAATACCATGGCACGCAACCCATAAGCTATGAAATCGTGGCTTGGTGGGAGCTCGCGGTGGGGCCGGCGTTCCTCGGGAAGCACGGCCTCTCCAAGATCTCCGTTTCCCGCTGCATATTACCCCCTCTGTGACTGCTGGGAAAGAAATGCCTCTGCCAAGCTGGCCCCCTCACCTACCTGCCGCTTGCTACATCCCCACTCTATTTTGTAGTTTTGATTTTTAAGACGAGAACTCCTCAAGCTGGTAAATGGCACAGGCTGGGCTCAAACTTGCAGTCTTCCTGACTCAGCCTTCTGGAGTGCTTGGATCGTAAGCCTGCACCAACAGGCACTGTTCCAACTAGGCATCTTATAAACACAACATATTAGAAATTAAAGTTTGTACCTCTTCATAATTGATCATTACATGTTCTGTATATGAAAAGTAGACAAATACAATGTAGGCAATACCTACACTACACAATGTAGTATGTATGCGTGTGTGTGTATGTATGTATTCAAACATAGGTATTCTTTCGCAAAATAAGACTAAAGTATATAACTTGAAGTTATACTTTAAAAGCTGTCACATGTCCAAAAACTAAGAAAACACGACCAGGTAATATTTAGAAAGCTGAGATAATCCAGTGACTTTGGATTCTGTTAGTAATAAAACCATTAAAAGAGACATTGTGAGCATTCTAGAGAGGACACCGAATGGGAGGTTTACAAAAGATAAGTCTTGTCCTGGCTCTGCCCCTAATTAGCTGCAAAACAGAACATTTCTGAGCTCCCTGGGCCTCTGAGATCTGGCCTGTCGAAGGGCCAGTCCTGTGTGCTCTGGTAGCCTCGTCTCATTTCTGAAAAATTATTAATCCTTTACTTGGAGAGTGTTTGTGCTTATGTGTAACATAGATACAAAATGATTGCGTTCTTTTCGCTTTGGCATTAACACTCCTTAAATTTTGAAATGTTACACAATATTGAGTCTTTTGTTTAAAAAGACTCAAATAGGTCACAATAATTCCTATGAAAAAGGTGACATAATTTTTATTGCAGTGTAGATACACTGAGGGATTGTTGGAAGAGAACCTACCCATGAATCCAGATCAGCCATCTTTGTCCACGAAGGGCAGTGTGTGGGGGAGGAAACACTTTCTCAGAGCATATCTGGTTCTCTGGATTCATTGTGAGGACTGAAGCATCTGAAATCATAAAACAGGAAGTGGATGATACTTTTTGGTTAGATTTTTTTGTGGACATGGAGAATAAAACCAGTTACATCTGATACACTGAGAGGTAGTGATCCTCGTAGCTTTGGTAGTTGACAGTGAACTCATGCATGATGTTTGCGGCTCAGCACCATGGAGCCTGTGCAGCCTGGAACCACGTGGCCATCTGATGCTCGTGCAAAGTGGGATGAGGAAGGATCCTATTACGTACATGACAGGTTCTAGCTTGATTTGCCACTTGCAGGCTTCAGTGGTGACTTGAGAAAACTTTTTATTAAGAGAAGATGTAGGGATTATTTTAAGAGTTTATTCTAGACGTTCCACAGATTATTTTTACAGCCATAAATGATGGAATATTTTTAAAAACTACTCACCTATCTTTGCTAACTGTGGCATTTTGATATAATACACTGTTTTCTTAGCATATCCAAGTCCAGGTTGGAGTCACCAAGATGGTGGCAGTGTTCTCCATTGGCTCTGTCTCTGCACACCTGTCTTTCAGAGATGCCCTGTTGAAAGTGTGCACATATTCACCCACCGTCTTAAGTCTAGTCCTTTCGGGTTTCAGGCTCCCCCCGCCCTGAACCTGACTTTGGCTCTTGATGGGTGCTCCAGTGATGTCCTGGCCCCTGTGTATGGAGCTGTGACTCCCATGGTTTCAATATTTGGAACTTGCAAGTACTCCACTGTACTCTTGCTGAGAAAATCTCCTCAACCTTACTTGAGTTCCACTCTGATCCAGCCCCCACCCAAACCCATAGTAAAAATAACTCCTTACTCCAGGGCTTTAGGGTGAAACACAGAAAATGGAAGTGGGAAGGAATGATTACTGTCACTCAATGGGCAGTCTTTCCAAAATTAGTCCTTCCTTTAAATCACATCTGCTTGGTCCAGTGCTTTCATCTCGGAGGACCCTTTGTCCCCAGACTTCATAGGACATTTGCAGAAGTTGACTCACCTCAGGTATCTGTGACGTTGGAAGTCCTTAGTCTAGACACGCCAACAATGCAGCCCTCTTTCAAAGTTTACATCAAGATTTTTGTAGCTTCTGTCATACAGGTTTGTTGTACAGAAGCATTTTTTGAATCATTTTTCAAAAGAAAAAAAAAAAGGAGAGCAGCTAGCTAACTTAAAACCTACCGACTATTCTTACTAGCTGTTTATTAAGTTATTGCTCCTAGCAACTCCAGTGGGGAAATATTGAACAAAGAAAGTTTAGATTACAGAAGGAATGGAAATCTGACTGAACCGTGAAACCACACGTAAAGGGATTGCACACTGTCTCCTCGTGACCTAAAATGACTCTGGTTTGCTATCGAACAGCCTGCAAGGCAGGAGTTCTAATGTTTGACAGATACCAAAGGACTAATAAACTCAGGACCAGGAGGGAGCTATTTTGGACTGCCAGAAAAGCTGGCTCTATGAGAGAAGCCTTTTTAATGGCCAAGATATATCAGTGTTTTTGACACCCATGGCAGGTGTGTGTTCATGTCAGATCTTTTATTGACAGATATTCATATCCTAGGCAATTTATTATTCACCATTATAGAAATCTTATAAGTGCAAACACAAAATTCATGCTCACAAATTAATCATAACCTAGCAAAGTTGGTCACAGATTGTGTAGGAATGATAGATCTTTACACTTTTGTGTGTTTCACAAGTATCGAGTGCCAAAAGTTAACAGAAACTGAGTTAGAATTTGAATGATATCTTTCTGTAAAAAGAGTTTTCCAACTTTGTATTTCGAAATGTGTTTGAGACAAAGCCCCATGAACCATCTACTCTGGCTTTTAACCCAATCCTGTTGGAATACAAGATTTCTGAATCAGTAAACTCATATATTTTTGTCAGTAATTTATAAAAATGGTAAGATAAGTGGTGATGGCAGCTCAAGTTCTATACCAATTGGAAAGGACTTTGGAAAAGAATGAGCCTCTAAATGATCACTTCTGGGCACTTGTGAAAATCTTGGTTAGGGAAACAACTTTTACTGAGTGTGTGATGCTTAGGAACGAGAGCATGAAAAGGCTGCTGCCCCATAATAGTATTCACTGAACATGCACCCTGCTGAGGGTGTCGGTGTTGAGAGTCCATCCCAAGCAGGCAGCAGAGTACACTGAGACATCTGAATTCCACTTAAAGTATTCCTGGCTGATTGTCACAGCCATAGGATACCATGATAATTTATGAGCCAGAAAACTTTAGTTTATAGGAAATGTTGAGTGTTTTTATCTCATTGGCTTGAATATTTTATTGCTTTATTTCAGTGTGCTTTTTTAGAAGTGTCTTATGTTCATTTTTAAAATGGACATAGTGATTTCAAAGTATATTCATTGTTTTGAGATATTATAGGGCACGAAAAGGATAGGGCCCAATTTCTTTGTTTTTCATAATGCAATGGCCCCTTCTGTGCAAGACAGAGCATGGCCATAGAATGACGAATGTTCTAGGAGACTCTGTGACCCTCACGCGGACGTCTCTGGCTTCAGTCAGAGCACAGGCTGAAGACGGTGGAGCCACCCGTTCTACCTACAGTTATTTTTCAGGCGCCAGCAGTTACCGCATCCTGAGTTGTAGCTTGAGTCCCGGACTAGTCCAGTCTTGCATCCATGGTGATGATGATTCCCACTTTGACCTTGGCCACTGTGATCATCTCTATTTTCCTGGTAGAAGAATGTCCCCAGTGGGTAGCGGCAAGGTTGTGTGCAGGGTCCTGTTCGCGCTAGTCCACCAATCTTCCCGTCTTGCTCCAACTCCTCCTGTGGGACGTGTGTTTCTCTTGAAGCGGGACAGCTATGGAAGCCACACTGCTACCACAGTCCGCACCACCGTCATCGACAAACTGCTGCTGTGCTGTCGTCGGAGGCTGAATTGGGTATTAATTAGCCAAAGACTGTGCTTCAGTTCTAGACCATCTGTGCTGGTATTTACTGAGATGGCGTTGCTTCTAACGATGATTTAGCGAGCGTGGGAAGACCTCCCGCCCTGAGCAAGCTGAGGGACGTTTCTACTGCCCAGATGAGGAGTTACTCAGGAGAGAACATTTGTCATGCTATCTCTTAGCTTCTGGTTCACTGACAGCTTCTCTTAAAAAAACCCCTGCCACCTCCTTCAGAAACTCCCCAGATCAAACTTGTCTCTAGTTACTACTTTATTACTTTAGGGATTGGCAAATTTTTTGAGTAAAGGTCCAGACAATAAATGTTTTCAAACTTGTGGGCATCTGGTATGTGGAAACCATTCATGCCAGCCACTGAAACAAAAGAGCAGGCACAGTAAATACATACAACAATTAGTGCGGTTGTATACACATAAAATTTTATGAGATTGATGATAGGTTGGATTTAACTCTGTGGTAGTTTGCTGATCCTACCAGATGATTTCAAAACTAAAACCATTTATTCCTTTTCTTTTTTGAAGTCTTTTTATTTACATTTTATCTGTACTTAAAGACTTTATTACTCTATGCAGTCACTCTTCTCAATAAGTGTTTGCTATTTTTTATTAGCGTAAGTTTGTCATATTGCCCCAAACCTTCGTTAAGTTATCAATATTGGGGTTAGACACATGCCATGATTGAATTAGGGAAGTGGTCGAGCAAGGTATTCTTTCCTAAGAAACCCTTAGCTTTTGGGTGAAATTTGTTTGGAGATCAAGTCACATGAATTTGACGTCATAAGGCAAAGCACTCCTAAAGGAAGATGATTAGTGCTATGGATAAGAAATTGGTACTTTTCAAAATTCATATCTGTGGTGACTGTAGCTAAGCTAAAGTGAATGGTTGATTATATTAATTTTCTGTCTTGGATGTTCTTACATGACTTGCATTGCCAGGAAAATAATAACACAGAGACCTTTCTTTAAAATAGATATCAAATGGGTGGTAGCTTGGAAAGAAAGAAGAGGCTCTGTGCCGTCCTTCACAGAATTCTAAGTCAAATCCATGCTCATCAGTGAGTGGAGACAGCCATTTCTGGCTAAAGAGGAAGTCTGAAATTAATGTCCCCTTTTCCTTAAGTGAGTGCACTTCGTGGAAGGATTGGAAAGTGGTAGGCCATTGGTAGAAATCAGGTGGTTTTGCATTTTTGGCTCCGGCACATCCATGTTCTCTCCTCTCATGATCTTTGCCACAAACAGAAAAGAGAAGGCCTGTGGCTGGCCATGTGTGTGACCCTCATCCCTGAGGGTCACAGGTGCTTCGGGAAGACCAGAGGGGGACAAGGGACAGCTGCGGTCTCCAGCGGAGTTTCTGTGGGAGACAGGTGGGGAAGGGAGGCAAGCCCTCACCTTCTTGTCTGAGATGAGGAATGATTGGCATCAGAGGCCGACGCCTCAGAGACCTTGGAAAGATCAGCCCGTGTGCTGGTCAGAAGGGACCCCGAAATGCATGTGATCATTGTTTGTCAGTCAGCATAAAACTGAAAAGGAACGATGAGGCAGATGCGCTCACTGGGCTTGGATGGTGACTGTCGACAACCCGCCAGTCGTCAGGTCTCTTGGAGCACGGTGTCCAGCGCACTTGGCCATCAGGTGTTAGACTCCCTGCTCAGCCGCACACGAAGCTGATTGACAGGCCTCTCCATGTTGGCGTTGAGGATGAGCGATTTGGTGAGGGTCAGAATAAACGTGTCACGGAGCTCATGAGTGTCTGGGTCATTTTCTCTTGTGTTAGAAACATTCTTTTCTTTTTTCTTTTAACAAAGATCTCTGATCACTATGGAAAACCTGCCACTGGTTAATCTATTTCCAAGATAATGCTATGCAAACATCATATTTTTAAAAGTTTATTCTTAATCGTTGGATTTTCCAAAGCGTTACAGTGTCACTTGCTAAGGGTTACCATAGAATTTTGATTGGATTCTCTTTTTCTTTGGTATAAAAAGGTTCACATAACACAAAATTTAACAGGTTTTTTTTTGGTAAATAAATGAATTCTGAAGTCTGTAACACATTAGAACCAGGGGGTTTGGGAATTGGTGAGCGTCTGTGTGCACCCCTTTTTCAGAGGTGTTCTCTTCTTTCGTATCTGAATGTTCTGAGTTTTGCCTCTCTTTCTACCATGCTGTTCATGTTTGGGCTTTTTTATGTTATTATTTTTATGCATTTTCAAGGCTTTCCCCAGATATTTCGTGAAAAATAAAACTAAAAAGCTTTGGTTTGTGACATTAACTCTGGTCGAATTTTTTATGGGAGTCATTCTCATTCGGGTCGTCTGTACTGTGTCTTGTCCTGAAGGTCTCGTGTGGACTTTGTTATTTGAAATGAGAAATGTTGGCATCTGTCACTGGATGGGCGCAGGCGCATTTGTGCAGGTGATTAGCATAGGTCACTGGGGAGCTTCGTTGCCGTTTTTTATTTTGTTTTGTTTTAAAGTACGACCAGCTAACCCTTAGTAAGTAGGAGTAGAATTTCTGTAGGTTGTGGAAGGCTATTCATTCCATCTTTTACTTCTTACAACATTTTTTGGAGTATTTCTTTTGCACAGATAGTGTTTTGGGCAATGGGGAATCTATCTGGGTTAAGAAAATTAATCTCCTGCCTCCTGCAGCTTACAACTTAATATAATGGATTGTTACTTTAAAAACCATGCAGGAATGCACAAATACATTGTCTTGGAGACAGTAATCAGTATCAAGAAACAAAACAATGCAACAGGGTGTGGAAGTGGAGGAAGCCCGGGGCGAGCGAGGCGTGCCCCTGGAGTTAGGAATGGTCCCTTAAGGAAGTGGCTCCAGAGAGATCTCCAGTGTTCCCATGACATTCCTGCTCAGGGGATTCCATGTTCTCCTGCTCACGTTTTTTGCTGCTAAGTGCGCAGAGGCTGCCCTGCCTGGCTCACTGTGGCTGTTTTTATTTTTGTATGCTTGACGCCAAAGGTCATCGTGGATGCTTAGCATAGAGCTTGCGACAGGTGGCAGGGCGGAGCTGCGGGCGCGCAGAAGCTGTGCTGATCTGCATGAGCGATGCGCCCTGTGCAGGTGAGTGGCTTTCGTGGAAAACTGACCCCGCCTTCGGTTGGCCTCTCTCTAGACCCCCCGACTTCGTGCATGACCCTCGTACACCGAGGACTCATGGAGGAAACTTAGAACCCTTGCTTTGGCCAAAGCCAGGTGACAAACACTTCCTCGTGGTATAATATTTCTTGATGCTTCGGCAAGCCTTTATCTTAGATAGCTGTCTGGTTCCTCGGGTACCTAGCTCCGGGACGTGTTGCGCTGGGCTGTGGGGGCACGCTGGGGTGTTTAACACAGTGTTAGTGCACTGGACTGCACAAGTCTAAGGCAAGCTCAACGCCTTGCCCCCGCGCCCCCCTCCGCCCCCCGCTTCCTTTGCTTTTCTACGGACACTGGCAGTTGCGGTCCGTGCCCTTGTCCCCTGGGTCCTGCCCAGGCCCTCTCTCCTTTTTCATGAGCTCCAACCCTGGAAGTGTTTCCTTTCGCTCTTCTCAGCAACAATACCAGGACTTGTTACTTTGAGCAGAACACAGTTTAGACGTGTCATTTCCAAGCCCCTCCCACTCCCTAGATTTCCACAATTTTTCTTTAGGACTTTTATGGTTAATAAAAGTATATGAATAAGGTATGTAAACTCATGAATGTATAAACACTTAACCAGAGCGCAGCAACTAATTACCTAGAAGCAGAAATTCATAAATGCAGTTGGAAGGTGAAGTTTCCTACAGATCCCACCTATTGATTAATAGTTTTTTTATTTTTAACTAGTCTTTGGCTCTGACACCAAAGAGTAGCTGAGTGCTAGCAGGTTTGCCGTTCCGGCCCTTTTGAGTTGTGGAGGCTTTTCTTCCTGGGCTTTGCTCTCTGACACTCTCATGAAAACACATCCTACTAACTTTCTGTAATTACTTACATTTTATTTTTTCTCAGTAGCTACATTTATGTATCTATAAATTTCACCTGGAGTAACATACTTCAAACCAATTTTCTTTTCCTTCCAAGAATATTGCAGTGTTTAATCAGATATTTTCATCTGCAGTATACTGATTGTTGTATGAAGTTAAAATCATCAATAATTTGCATATTTTGCTAATTCTTTTATCTTCGTGTCACCAGGAAGTGGAGGGTGTCTGTGCGAAAGGCTGCTGCAGGGTTTGCATCTCTTTGATCTTGACTTTGAAAATCTGCGGAACGAGTGAGATGCGCTACTTCCCTTGGTATTTACAGTCACGGCTGCCGGCACTGACCTTTTTGCTGGTACCCAGCCAGAAAGCTGGGAACCTCTCCGAATTCCCCCGATTCTTCTGGACACCACTGTCTGCGTTTCGGTAACTGTTTCGCCCCACAGGCTCTGCCACTTGACTCCTCAGTACCGTCCTTTGGTTCCTTCGCCAGTCTCCAGTGCAGGCAACGAGTCATCGTTTTTCACTTGAACTTCTTTGTGAACCTCCCAGTGGGCACTTTATTCCAGCTAGTCGCGACCCACACTGATCGCTCCCCCAGCGCCATCAGACCAATCTATGAAACAGAGATGCTTATCTGTTCCAGCTCATGACCCCACCCGTAATGGACTGCCTACGGCCCAACCGCTCTCTCGCCCGGCCCGCAGTGCCTGGCCAGCCTTCACTCTTCTCTGGGCCTCACATCCCTCTGAGTTGTTTTTCTTTTCTTGTGTGTGTCTCTGGCTAAGGTGTTGAGCTGTCTGGATCAGGCATCCCTCACCCTTCCTGTGACCTCACAGGCGCTGTCTTGTCCGTTATCTGTGTAAGGAGTGAATGCACGTAACTTGATTTTCCTTAGCCGGGGTCACCTGGACACGTGCTGGTCTCCACTTGATGAACTTGAGAGCAGGATCACCAGATGGCATTAATAAGTGGCACACTTGATGTGTGAGAATCTGTAGTGACATGGACGGGAAGTGGCATGGACTCAGGATGTCCCAGCACCAAGGTCTATGTTTCCTTCTGTTAATCATGCTTAGTGGTCTTTTCAGCTATGATTATAACATATTTAAGCTTCACTGAGCATTAAAGATCAATAGAGATAATTGAAAACTTCAGAATAAATTTGTTTGTTCAAATAATAACTTCTGTTTAATGCAAGAAAAATAATAGAAGCTTATCATCTGTGTAATTCATCTTGATTTTTCAAACATGGACCCATTAAGGAAATATTTGCTTTCTATTATTATTATTTAACTTAACACAGTATCATTCAGGTTTGCCCATGTTGTTATCAGCCAATCCAAGGTTGTATGTCTAAGGTCCTTTTGCTCAACTCCTGGCCCAAACAGGAAAAAAATAAACATTTATTCAAAGTTACCTTTGGGGAAGATAGCAAGAATTCTTACCTAGAATTGCCCCTGTGCTAGAGCCTGTTATGGAATGGGCCACAGAGAACGGGGGATCTGGGGAATCACTGGGGGATTTTGATCCCAGTTTACAAAATACTGTTAGGAAGAGAACTACGGGCTGTTGCTGGCTCTGGTGGGGCTGTCAGAGCTCTCCTCACCGGCACACGCATATCTTTGCCCCTGGGATTTCTCCCTCTTTCTTCCCTTGAGGCCTGTCTTCCCTGTCCTGCTTTTCAGGGGAGGGACAGGCATGAGAGCTTTCACACATCCAGATACGGGTACTGAAAGGTGGGGAGCACCTTTCATCTTTAGCGGCCCAGGGCGAAGGCATGACTTTTAGTTTCCAGAAGCCATCCTGTAGATATCATTGTTACAAGTGTCGGAATGTTGTCCTTTTTATGACTGCATAGTATTTTGTGTGTTTGTGTGTAATTACATTTTTTTACTTGGTTGCTTGGGCGGTGTCTGTATCTTGACGGTTGTGATTAATGCTGTGACAGGCACGGGAGTGCTGGTGTCTCTTTGACATACTGATTTCATCTCTTGGATGTTCACCCGGTGCTGACATTGCTGGTTGGCACAGTCGTTCTATTTTTAGCCTTCCATCATGGCTTAACTGATTTATATTCCTATCAGAAGTATATAAGAATGTCATGTTGTCTGCATGCCTGGCAGCACTTGTCATCTTCCTGTGTTTTAATAATATCCATTCCAACTCTAGTGAGATGGTATCGCCTTATCATTTTGATTTGTGTTCCCCCGAGGATTAGAGATGTTGAGCGTTGTTTTAAAAGTATATCTGTTGGCCATTTGCCTGTCTTTTCTTGAGAAATGTCTATTCGGATGCTTGGCCTCTTTTTATGAACTGGGCTGTTTTCTTGCTGTCGGGTTTTTCAATTCCTTATGTACTGGTATGTATTCCCAGTTTGTCTGAGAATGTTCATATGTAGTAGAAGACTGTGTTTAAAAGGATCTCCCTCAGTTGACCGCGCTCAAGACAGAGCTGGTGTGTAGTGGGCGTCTAGCGACGAAGGTCGTCCCGCCTGTGACGTGCAGGGCGAGTGTCCTGTACCTCGGAAGGGGACTAGCAGGGGGGCCGCCTGCGTGTTAGCCACACGAGGGAGAGGAAAGGGGTGCTGCTGCTGTGGGCAGATCTCTGGCTGGTTTCTGTGCACGGGCCCGTGTCTGCTTGCCAGCCCTTTCATCCCTTCCTACTGTGGCTGCTGGAAGTTAAGTGCGGACGTTGGCCTGCCGTGTTGTTACTTTCTTCCGTAACTTCCACCGAGTGTCTTCTGCTACGTTCGTCCCCCGTGCAGGATCGCCGCCGGGGTTTCCGGCGTGCCGCAGCCGGCGAGGTCCGCTGCTCCTGGGACGCCTTGTTCCGTGGTCTCGGGGCCTGGGCTCGCCCGCCTGGGACTCTGCCTGGCTGTGTTGTTAGGGCGGTAGGGCGTGTGGGGCGTTTTTAATCCTGTCCATTCGTTATGGCAAGTTCTTATGGCTGCCTTTACCCAAGACGCTGCCGGGCGGAGGCCTCGCAGGAGCTGTTCAGCTGCAGATCCTGTGGGCCCTGCTCACCTGCAGCGCCCGACACGGGTGCTCGCTTTGCTGTGCCCCGTGCGGCTGGGCCGGTGGCCCCGTGTGCCGAGGGGACTGTCCTGTGTGCTGCGCAGTGTGTATCGGCACCCTCGGCGTGTGTCTGCGGAAAGCTGGAAGAAACTGCCCAGTCTTAGAAACCGGAAATGCCTTTAGACACTTTTCCCAAATGTATCACTCAGGGAGATAAATTGTCCCCGGTTCAGAATCGCTGCTACATGTAATAAACATATGAAAGTAATCTGAAATGTTATAAAATGTGTCGGTAGCCTGAGCAAACACACACACACAATACTGTTAGCTGCCTAAGGCAGCACACACCTTCCAGCGTTCACACACAGGCACTCCTCGAGATTGCTTTCCCTCCAACCATAAAGTGATGTCCCATTGTGTGATCATTACCCATATATGACCGTCCTGTCCCTCAGATGGGAAACTGAAGACCAGGGTGGCCGTACAGCTTGCCCAAAGTCACACAGCTCATGAATGTCAAGTCAATAATGTAAAGGTCATGTGCCTTTAGAGTCCATAATCTGAACTCACTGTGTTTCTCTCCCAACGAACGGTTACTGGAATACAGTGTTACGTGGCGCTGCATGTAACACCACCTCTCACGGGTGTTTAATAAACGCTTGTTATGTGAGTAAACTAATCTCTATATTTTAGAAATATTTAAAACCAGTATCGAAGAGACTAGTTAACTTAAAATGAAAAATGCACCTTTCTCTGCCTGCTGTCAGCCAAACATCATGAAAGTCAAGAAAGCCCCAGTATCTGTATGTCTGTGCGCCACATCTGCCGGTTTTCCAAGGTGACCTTCAAAGTTCTTATCTGAGCTGCTGGCGCGGCTTCACAGCCCGTCAGGCTGAGGGTTGACCAAGTTGAGCACAATCTCCTTTTCCTTATGAGACGAGCCATAGCATCTGATCTTGATCTACAGCAAAGACAGACTGAATTCATCCTGTGTCCTTGAGAAGCTATGTGTGCTGATGAGGTAGGCGCAACCGTGTGAGGGCTTGACCAAGCTGCAGGGCTTGTGAGAGATTATGTACCTTTAAGTAAGAGCAAACCCCTTGAGCCGATCAGTCCTCAGCTCTACAACTTACTTCAAGTGCACTGCATCTGATCTATGCCGAGCGGAAAGACTGTTTTACAGGACCCTGTACCAGTGCATGGAGTGTGATTTTGCTGAATTGGAAAATCACCGTTATTGTCTCCGTTGTAGAGACCATAAGCAAAATTCCAGATAATGAGCCTTTGGCTGTGTGTGCGTCTCATGCAACATATAATTTGGGATATTTTTGATTATTTTTCATTGTGCCTCTGTAGAATAGCACCTGTGGGCTCCACCACATGTGAGAAGAGGCGTGTGCCTACATACAAGAGTGCAGTTGTCCTGCTTCACAAAGTTTTCGCTTTCTCATTTGCACATATAACCCACTGAGAGCAATAAGGGAAAAAAAAAAAACCGGTATGTCTCAGAGAACCTTGGAGGTCTTTCTCCAAACAGACACCAACTACTTCCCATCAGAATACGCAGCAGGCTGACGTAGTGGCTGAGTCCATGCTTTAGCACAGAGGACTTTGGAGGACGGTCCAGCCCTGATCCCAGGGAGCTCAGAGGCTGTAGCCTCTGACTTAGGCAAACTCCACACAAGGGCCCTGAAATGAGTGAGAATCAGCTTCCCTGCCCCTTTTCCTTTCAGAGTCAGCGGTGGAGTCCCTGCTATTCTCATTAACTTCTCACTTTGCATTGTTTATCACTGAAGCTTCCAGCGAATAGTTCTCAGTGGCTTTTGTCTATCATCTTCCAAGGAGAACCATTGCCTCTGTTGTTTGCGGAGATGCCCGGTGATGAAGGAATGAAACCTTGACTGGCTCTTTCTTCTACTCTTCCCTTTTCCTTCCTCCTCACAAATGTCAAATCACTTCATTTTTTCACGGAATCCTGCAATATTCCCTTTAAAGGGTTCCCACAGTTGCAGTTATCTCACTAGAGTCATTTTTTTTCATGAAATTGCACTTTGGTGTAATTATTGCTTTGACCTGCCTGCCAGCGTGCCCTGTCTGGGGTGAACAGACCTTGGTGTTCAAGTCTCCCGGGAAAGTTACTCATGTAACACTTGCTGACTACAGTGTACTACATTGAAAGTTTTAAAGAGACAGTGATTCTTAATGCTTGACTTTCATCCACTGCTTTTACATCTGTGTACTTTTTTATTGATTTGCATTGCATAAGTACATAAAGGAATGTGTGTGAACTTTAGATAATTTTATAAATTTTAAAGACAATTTTAATTTGGCAACTATGTTATTGAACTATTTGATGAGGTAGTGGATCCGGTCTGTGTGGTCCTTTCTTTCTTCTTCATAAAGTCATGTGGCCCTGCTGCTGCTGCTGCTGCTGCTTCCTCTCCTCCGCCTCCTCCTCCTCCTCCTCCTCTTCCTTCTTCTTCAACTCTGGGGATTTGACCTTGCCCAGGCTCTGCTGGAACTTGCAGTCCTTCAGCCTTACCTTCCCAAAGAGCAAGATTACAGGTGGCACCACCATACCCTAACCTTTTAATTTGGGTGGTTACTTCAGCTGTATGATCAAAGTGCGGATCTGAGAGATG
This sequence comes from Ctenodactylus gundi, assembly GCA_004027205.1. Taxonomy (NCBI): domain Eukaryota; kingdom Metazoa; phylum Chordata; class Mammalia; order Rodentia; family Ctenodactylidae; genus Ctenodactylus; species Ctenodactylus gundi. The sequence continues at coordinate 120,569 of PVKB01000546.1, read as the reverse complement.
GAGTCTACCAATGTCCTATATTTTGTGCTCTTCTCAAAACTGTTCTATTACTGGCCATTCACACTTACAAGGTAGATAAAACTTAGAGTGAAAATTGGCCAGTTTGGGTGAAATCTATAGCCATTTTTGTGAAGAGAATCATTATATTATGATGGTTCTTCCTGCAATTTTCTTATTTTGAAGTGCAAACCATATGGACCCCATCAGAATTCAAAGCAACCATGGAATTATTTTAATGTAAAGGCTTGCTGTAGATGAGGAAGATCTATATTCATTTATGTACCCAAATTGCATACATCTCTTTGCTTTGAAAAGAGTAACCATAAGAGAAATATTTACAGTAGAAGACTCATACTGTTTCATTTTGCTCTATGTGCAATAGCCAAAAAAGGGATTATTGTTAAAAGGGTTTTTTTTTTTTTGGAAATAAGTTCCTCTGTAAGGCAAAAGAATAAAAACTCTCAGAGTGTTAATTAAAATACTTTCACTAAAAATAGCTATAACTAAAACATGATAATAAAACAGCAAAAGACAATTTAATCATGGTATTTTCACCTTGCTAGTTCTTTAAAGTAGTCATATAATGAATTATAATAATTTTACTCAGTGAGATATTTTCCCTTTGTTTAGATGATCTTTTAAAATTTGAATGGCTTATTTTTCTTTTTGAGTCTTAAAGAGGGGTCAGTTATTTCAAGGATAATAGTGGAGAACATACTAAATACCAACTTTCATGTAAGATCTTTGAGATTTGAGATAAAAGGCCTAGAAGAATTAATAGATTTCATCTTCTTTCATGAGCTGAAGGGATATTTTTGCATTCTGCAATGGGTGTTTGTTTACAGCAATAAGAATTTATGTTTCCTACAGTGAACATTTAGCGCATATTAAGCTATAATTTTCTTCCCACAGAAGCGGTGAGACAGAAGATTGTTATTAGCATTTAGGGCAGGCCAGTCTCAGTATCTAAAATAACTTCATGTCTGTGCTATGTGTCTGTCTCCAAAGAAGTTGGCCACTACACAGATTTTTGCGCGACTGGTAGACTGTTCAAACATTCCTTTTTTAAGAAATAAGTTTTAGGACTTGAGAAATAGCACGGCAGTTAGAGCATTTGACTAAAAAGCACAAGGTACGGGGTTTGATTTTCCAGCACCACCTAAGCTGGGCATGGCAATGCGCACCTGGAATCCCAGCACTCTGGAAGCTGAAGCAGGAAGATTGCCATCAGTTCCAGGCCAGCCTGGGTTATACAGTGAGTTGAGGACCAGCTTGTAGAGTGAGATCCGGTCACAAAAAACAACAAATAAAAATAGAAATAATTTTTAAATTTTTGAAAAAATACAGAGCACAAAACTAAGCGAAGCACAATTCTTGGAAAACGGAAAGTCATTTTCTGAAGATTGGTAGGAACATTCTCTTAATTGATGACCAGAATTGGGCTTTCCCACTCTGAGCTCCAGAGTTGACAGGAAAAACTCCAATAACCGTTCTATTAACGGCTTCTTAGGTTTTATGAAACAGTCTTCAGAAAAATACTATGATTGGCAATTGGGCTACGGGCAAAGAACTCAGCATTTGTCAGTGTAGAAACACCATGGGATACCCTTTCTTTGGAGGTCAAAGAGGATTGCTGGTCCAGAACACATTTTCCCCTGTACCTAGATTTTTAAAAAAGCCAATTTGGCATGAGTAGAAAAGCACTGATCAGATTCTACAAGAGTACTTTTCCATTGAAAATAGTTACATCATCATCAAACACTTTATTCTTCCACAAGAATCTGGCCCTCTCATGTATCTTCCTGTTATATACAATGTGTTTAAAAAGAATATTTTATAAAACACATATGTATATGTTTTTATAATATATCCTTCTGAAAGTGGGAAAATACTGTGCCTTCTCTGTGTAGTATCTACAAGATTTCAGAATGGCTATAGATGCTGCCTTAAGTTTCTTATGTATGGCAATGGGCTTTTTATTTTGCAAGTATCATTTTTTATTTATATACATCTCTCTGTGTTTGTGATCTTTATTTTCATTGTAAGTAAGATATACAGCTTGATGTTTGATATGCATACACATACTGAAATATTCACTAAGTTAAACAAATGAGCACTCATTACATTTTTGTGGTCAGAGGTCTTCATACTTACTTTTGTAGTAAGTTGTTCATGCAGCACAGTATTACCCACTGTCCTCTCGCTGTACTTCCTGTGGTGGTTTGGATCTGGAGTGGCCCTGCGGTACTGTGCAGCATTGGGAGGCGGGGCCTGGCTGGAAGGGGCGGGGGCTTGGGGATTGGCCTGGCGGGGCCTGTGCTGGCTCCGCCCTTCTTCCCAGACTTCTCTGTTCCCCAGTGCTGTGCTAGTCTCTGCCTCCTGGGCTCTGGCTCTAGCCCAGACCTGGCTCTAGCTGTAGCCCCGCCATGTGATTCCACCATTTTCCAGCCGCCCATCTGTGAATGGGACTGTGACTTTCTGAAACTGTGAGCTGCAATAAATATTTCCTCCCTAACGTTGTGGATGTCGGGTGTGGAGTCACTAAGGCACTTAGTATCTTTAGCAGCAGGTGTGTGCCCTTTGACCCATGGCTGCCCGTTTCCCCCTTCTTTCCGCCTCTGTGACCACCAGTTTGCTCCCTGTGTCTATCTGTTGGACTTTTAAAAAGACTTTTGCATGTGAATTGGATCCTGCAGTGTTCTTTTTTCTGGGTCTGGCTTACTTCACCACGCACAGTGTCCTCCATTATCTGTGTTTCTGTGATCGGTGGCATTCCCTTTGCTGGTTGCTTCGCATTTGAATGTGTGTCTGCTTTGTCCTGTCCTTAGCCATCCGTTGATAGGCTGTTTCCATATCTTGGCTGTTGCAATTATGCCGTGGTAAACACGGGAGCACAGGTGTCCGTGTGAGATGCTGATTCCATTTTCTTTGAGTGTATGTTGACCCAGAGAGAGATTCTTAGGCCATACGTTAGTTAGTTTTACGGTTAACTTGTGAGTAATCTCATGCTGTTTTCTATAACAGTAATGCAAATGGGTCTTCCCACCAGCGGCAGCGTGCGAGGGGGCGCTCTTCCCCACGTCCCTGCCAACTGTTACGTTTTGACTTTCCGATAGTGGTTGTCCTGATAAGTGTGAGACGGTATCTCATGTGGTTTTCATTTACATTTTCCTAATGGTTGGTGATACTGAGCACATTTTTATATACGTGTTAGCTGTTTTTATGTCTAATGTGAAAAGCATTACATCTGGGAGACGCCTTAAGCCGTGGACAAAGCTAAATCCAAATGATAGATCTCCCTATTTGTGAAAATAAGTACAACATTTGCATTACTTTTTAATAATTATCATGGAAACAGAACCCTGGAGGTTGGGATGTCAGGTAAAGTTTAGGACATCAACCATGGTAAAATGGTTGGATGCAATTCTTTTGATGGTGAGAGTGGACTACACACTGACTTATTTCATATGTAAGTGAAAAGACCGATGTTCCAATTGTTGTTGCTATGTTGAATGCGGTGGTGGTCCTAGTTTCCCAGGTATGTGTAAAGAACAGAATACATGTGACTGATGTGTTAGGTAACTGGTTCTAATTTCATAGACGAAAAAGAGTGTTTTGTGAATACCAGTTAATGGACACCATTGAATAGCCTTCTTAGGTCATTTAAGACCACGGTGCATTTTTTTTTTTAATGTTTACCCTCCAAAAGTTGAAGAGCATGAGAATTATACCAGTACCACTTAGGATAGAACACTAACTTACTGGAAAATGAAGTACCGAGGTCTGAGGTATCATGTTCTCATTTGTGTTTCACAGAGTGAACTGCAGTATTTAGACACTACGGTTCTTGGGCCATTTGCAGAATTTCTACAGTATTTTCATTATCTTTTCAATCCTTGAGATATAGTGTTGTTTATTAGAGGTGTTGGTAAAAATTGGCACAGAGAAGAAACTGCACTGGAATAAGTTCATTTTGCTTCTGACCATTTTAGTAGAACTATATTTTGGTCATGAAAATGAAAATAAGGAATGATTTTGCATTTTTATTTCAGTAGTATGACCTCTAGTTCCAATAAAAAGTAGAATTTGGGACTAATAAAAAGTTGAATAATTATGTAGATTTCCTGTATAAAATAATTATGCCAATGCAGTGGTGACCTCTTAACTTACAACATTTATTTCAGTTGAAGCAATTTTGTTAAAATTTGTTGTAGCATCAGTTTTTCTGAATATTATAAGAAGAGCACAGTGGTTCTAATTGTATTTTAAGTAATTTCTGTTAAGTTCTGACATTACATGGTTTAATTATCTGGAAGACTATGGCAATTGTTCGCACAGGTAAAAATCTATAAAAAATAAGAAAATAAAGTTTAAAATAGTTTCACACTTTTTTGTAATTTTATCTTTATCAGCTACTTTGTTTTGTCAGCTTGGGAATGTCGTTACACCTTTGCCACCACTTAAATGAGCACTAGCTCTGGCACCCAGGACTTTAGGTTGCTGTTATTCATTCCCTGGCTACGTACAGGTGCATGCTACAGTTTGTCATTGTGGTCATCCTGGTTCATCTCATTAAGTTTCTTGTTCTATCTGCTTTCTTGAGACTTGGGAAACAGTATTTTTCTGAGTGTCTGTACCATATTGTTCCAAATATAAGGCCACCCAGAATAGAAGGCAGCCTCCAACTAGAAACAGCTCAAATGTGGAGAAAGGCTGGGGGCCCCGAGCCCGGCGGGTCTGGCGGTGGTGGCAAGGGTGCCGAGGAATAGGACGATGCCTGCCCACGCTCCCGGTGAGTGAACACCAGCCAGCTGCTGAGCTTGCTGTGCATAACCAGGTGGCTTCTGCTGCTGCAGGAAGTTTTGCTTGGGGGCAGAGGAAAGGCCACACATGTGGAGGAAGGTTGCTGTGTGTGTCTGAAACTGGGGAGGGAGCCTGGGGCGGGAGTGCTCGTTCACCCCCTCGACTGCTGCCTGCACCTATGGGTGAAGGAGGAGCAACCCCAAAGGGGAGAGAAGAACAAAGGTACCTTGGAATCTTCATGAAAAGAAGTGTAAGAGGTCAATGGCTGTGCAATTGACTGACACCATCTTCTGTGCCTGGGTCAGCCCAGGAGATCCTCCCTTGCCCTTTCCGGTTGGCTACTGACCGAGACACGCATGTTCTGCATGCCTGCACTTGGATTCACATGAAGCTTGGGAGCAGGCAACTTAAGCTAGGAATCGCATGTCAAGCTTTTTAAGACCTTTAAATTCCTCCTGTTTTGAGTCAACCAAGTACAATTTAAATGAAAGGTTCTAATATTATCAAAATAAACTCCAAGAGACCGTTTAAATGTCATTGGTGTACTGGCATTTTATGAACTAGAATATTTTAAAAAATATTTCAATGTAAATACATTAGTCAACTGAGAGGGCAACGGAGAGTAATTCTCTGAAGTTTGATTTTGTCCTACTGGGCACTTGGGAAGAAGGCAACCTTGTGTTTTACAGCACAAAGACGAGGTAGGATGAGGCGTGTGCTTCCCGTGTTATGTTCCAGGGCACCGTGTAGTCCCACCTGGTGTCAAGCTCCAGCGGGTATTTGATTATCCTATTTTTGTGCACACGCACACCACAAAATAGGAACCTGTGTTCTGGGGGTTCATTACTTACCCATGACTCTCAAAGCCAATTTGAAGGAGAGCCTCATTGCCTTTTCCTCACCGAGTACTGTAGGCTACTTCATGTTGTAGCCGTTAAGAAAAACAAGAACCAAGGAAAGAAAAAAAGGAGAAAAAGAGAAAAAAGACAACTGCCTTAATAAGAGTATTCGTTTGTTTATTTCTGAATAGATATGACCAGAATGGGCCTTTCCTTAATTTAAGCAAAACTAAACGGTCTGAATCATTTGATGTCAGGATACTGTTAACATACTATTAACACTGATTTTAGAGACTTTCTTAAAGCAAATATCTTAAAAGGTAGAGGTTCCATATTCAAGTAATATCATACCAGTTAATATGCCTGGCTTTCTGCTAAATTTGGGGAAAATAACATTTGAAATTGGAAGATTGGGCAGGGCTGTTTTGAGAGGATGAGTGGTAGCCCAGAATGGTAGCTCAGAGGACAGATGGCCCTGCGAGGTGTGTCCTAGAAGGGAGGGAAAGTGAACTCTTCCTTTTTTTTTGCTCATTTGTTTCTTTTAAAAGAGTTGTGAAGGGAAAGAGACCAACAGAACACCGTGGTTATTCAAGGAAAAAGAGCTTTCCTTGTTACTCGATGGTGTTGGAACCATTTGGTCTCTAAGATGAAGATGCTATCTTAAAATTGGGGGCTGGAGGCTGCGCCCCTTAGCAGTCACTGCACTTCATCTCTTCCACCTTCTGTTATTTGCTTTGATCTGAGGCACAGAGAAAAGATAACACGTTTTATGATTTTGCTTTCCAGAAGGGAGAGGGGCATTTCTATTTGACACACTTGTTTCTTCACTTGCTGTGAAGCCTTAGTGACGGCGAGGACAGAAGCTGAGGAGGTCACCCACGTGTTGTATCCCCTACACCGCTGCCTACACCGCTTCCTCTTCCTGGTGGCTGGTGGGAGTGGGGAACAGGTCCTGACTAGACTGCTCAACTTCCTGAGGAGAGAACACAGACTCAGAAGGCTCCAAAGGAGGCAGGGAGTCGTCAGTGATATAGGCAGAAATGACACAGGAAGGGAACACGTATTTCAAATTGCGAAAGTAAAAGTCACTGCTAAAGTCAGGAAGGCTGTTAATCTCACTGTAAACAGTGTTACAGCTTATCCCTGTAACGACTGATGTGAGCAGCTTCCGTTTCTCATCCCCAAAGTGCGCCCCATGGAAGCTCTCCTGGGAAGATGGTGCAATTTAGTGTCCCAAAACATTGTTTCTCCCTTTATGGATTCATTTATCATACCTGTGCGGTGGCTTCTACACAGGGAACTAGATGGATGGGCGTAATTTAAAGGGGGCAGTGGTTGATCTATTAGACATGGCAAAAATCTCCAGATTTGTATATAGTCAGAATTAAAAATTGCCTTTTTCTCCAAGCATATAATGATCTTAAATGCAGGCTTGGAAAATTCCAATTCCTACTTTCCTTTAGGAGAGTAAATATTTCTGCTCTCTTTTTCTTTGATGATTGTTAGTCTTTCCCCCAGAAATCTTTAGAAAAAGTGCAGACCCTTGGGGTGGGGGGGAGTCTCAGGTCTCATTCAGACACTGTGGCTCACACAGGGCTAATTGATTATGCCCACATTCTGATTCATTTTGATTTTTTTACCAATTGAGTTGAAGAATATTGAGGAATAAATTAAAAACATGTTATTTTATATATTTTTGGAATGATTTTTTTAAAAGAGAATTTTTAAAAAGAAAATGTTCAGTTTGGTTAAACCTCTTCCAAAAATGCTCAAAGGAGAGTTTTATAAGCAACACAATTTCTCCAGTACACAAAAGTGTTTTGTCAGCATCTTCCAAGACATATGGAATACGGCATGTGACTGCTAAGTGTGCATGGTTGATGCAGATGTAGAATAACTCGTGCATTTCCTGTTCTTGAGTATCTTTCAGGTTCAAACATCATTTTTGAAATGTTCTGAATGGTCATGCCTGGGGCAGGGGGTGATTTCTCCCTCTGGTATATCAGAGGGCATTTCTGGAGTAGGGTAGGGATGGCTTTTGGCTAAGTTTTTGTGCTGGATGAGTAGAAAGTTTGTCCCAGTTTATGTGTTGCTAGTCTCTAAAGTAACAAAATGGCTAATTCTCATTGGGAAGTAAAATTGAATGTTGAATGACATCGGTGTAGTTATAAACGACTTTTGTTTTAATAACAAAGTTGTTGATTTTCTACTAAGGGTTCTTTTAGGTTGTCATCAGGGGCTGATGGGAGTAACAGTTCACCCAGCTCTCCAGCTAGCATCAGTGGACATACCACACCTTCTCAGCAGCCAGAACCCGTGGTACACTCTCTTAAGGTAACCGACCGTGTGCACCCACCTACCCAGAGCGTCAGTGTGTCGTGGCTTGTTTGGTGTACTCCGGAAGTCCTCACCATCTTGCTTTAACCATAGATACTTAACGTTGACCCCTGTAGTGTAGCTTTTCAATGTTCATTTTGGAAGTGTGAATTTAATTCCTTAAGCTAACAATGGGTTTGAGCACATATGGTTGAAACTTAGTCTCATCGTTTTCTTTTGAGTAATGTGACTCTATGCATCCAAGTTGGAGTCTGCTGTGCACTTCTATCCATATGACTAAGATTTTGTTATAGGTAGTGTATGTGTGATGTATGTGACCTGGTTGTCTTCAAATATAGCAAATTGATAGTGGTCAGAATGAGAAAGGCCACCGTATTTTTCTTTCTTTGTGAAATTAAAGTACTTTGTACAGCTTACTAAAACCAAGCATTGAAATAAATGACAACCTCCTTTTCTTTGAAGAAATGGAAATTAAGTCTTCAAATTCCTGTTGGTGTTTCTTTACAGAGGACTAGAGAAGAGCTAGAAGGTCTTATGCATTAAGCAATCTTCAGGTTCTGCAGTGACTCCACAACAATTTGGGCAAAATTTCTCATATTTTTGACCATAAGACAAAGTTAATAATAAGTAATTATCTTGAGTGAAATAAAAAATAATTTAAATATTTACCTGAGAAGAAATCGATACAGGCAATAAAAATCATCTTAAAAATTGAGAAAATCCCTTGTAATTTTATTGATTCCAAAACATGACACGATAGCCTGGTTTTCTAATTCCTAACAAGTCTCCTTGGTTAAACATTTCTGAGGCATGAAGTAGGTGGAGCTTCAATTCTGCTTTTGCCCTCTAAGTTTTACAACTTAAATTTGTTTCAATTTCAAAATGATTTATCATCAAAGTAATGTATTTTTTGGAGGGGGTGGACAACATCTTCTGTATGATGCTCATAATAGGTAGGTGAGCACTTTAAAGTGTTTGAATAGGTGGTGACTTAGTTTTGGCAGATTTATTAAATCTGTTTTGGTAAATTTTGCTTTAGCTTATCTAGTACAAGTTTGCTCTTCTCATGCATACACTGGTTATCAGTGAGAGAGCAGGTGACCCGTGCTGGTAGCCATGGGCCATCCACTTGATGTTTCCCATTGTGGTTGGGATAAATCACAAAGTGGGCAAGAGAGACAAATTCATGGCGAGGCAGAACAGTACAAGGGGCACTGCCCTGCACCTGGTGGGTCCCTCGGTTTTGCCTGATGCATATTTTGCTCTCTGCAGGAGAATGAAGCTTTTGGCAAGAACCCATTCACTAGCATTTCAGAAGTAGAAAATGGGTCAGAGATTAAGTTTGGTTTTGTAGCACTAGAGTGTCTACAGAAACTCCAAAAAAAAAAAAAAAACTTCCTTGCCCTACTACTCAAAACCAATAATGTTTCAACATGTTGGCTTCTTAAATGGAAAGCGCTGTGTGAATTTCATCAGCCACAAAGGGATAGCTCCTCATCCTTCTTCATGCGAAATTTTATCTCAAGAGAAGCAGGTAGTATGTTATAAGCAGAGCACATAGGTGGCCTTCTTTGGCTGGTGGGTGATATTGAGCAGCGAAATCACCTTTATTGGATAACTGGGGGCTCCTAAGTATAAAATGTATTTGCTCCCATCAGTCAACTCTGTCGAGAAGGACAAGTAAGGGTAAACGCAGTCTTGGAAGAGTGCATCTTTAAACTATCTCACTACTTTATAAATAAAATGCAATAAAAGTAGCCGCTTGACATATGAGATTTTCTGTCCTGAAAGCAATAATTAGAGCCTTGGCTCAGTTTCTCACTTTCTTATATATTTCAAAGAAAACTCATCTTTAGTAAACTCTGATTCCGGTTTGTGGAGGACCATTGAAAAGCAATATGAGAAATTAGCCCATTTATAACACCATTTTCTCTGGCTTTTAAAATTCCTGATTGCTATTAATTGGAGTTTCACTTCATTTAATAGAAATTAACCAATTAGAAGTCCACTTCTCTGAGGTATATCGCAAATTGAATTTTTCAGCAGATGAGTGCATTCAAGGGCTCTTTAAATTTTCTGTGCCTACGCACTGTGCATAGTCAATGATTTAGCTACATGTAAAGAATATAGATTTAATATGAAATGAGTTATCAAGACTTTAAGGGAGTGACATCTATATAGTAATAAAGGCTAGAGTTTTTAATTAGCAGTAAAATAATGTGTACAGTAGATTATTTATTACGAGGTTGGACTCTAGTCCTGCACAGTATGTATGTATGTATTAGAGACCATAATCCGCATTGGTGCAAATTCTCACTTCTAGATGTGGCCTCCAGTGCTGGTCATGCCCACAGCGAAGCCAAGAAGTCTCTCAGTGCTGCACAGTTCAGTGGGGATTCTCTGGGAGCTTTTAAGCGGGAGCACTGGTCTTTTATGTTACCTGAATACTCTGGTTTGTGAACAGAGGGAGAACGAACAGCAGCGCTTGAGGGCAAGGCCGTTCTCCTGCTGTGCCATAGAGTACCCGTATGAAACTGTAGGCATCGCCAAAGGACCAAGTTCCACCCAGATAGGGACAGTTCACAGAAGTGGGAACACAGGCCTCGGGAGCAGTTTAAGAGCCTTTCATTCCCAGACATTGCTCTAATGGAAACTGTTTAGCGTTGTTTAAGTACTTTTGTTATGACGAGCCAGGGTTTTCTTTGCTACCATCGAAGAGCCCCCTCCACTTCTTTCCTGGGCAGTAGGGACATGTTCAGGCAAGAGCGGTAGCCATTTGTCAACATGCGTGTTCTTTTTTTAGCCATGTCTACATGTCATTTGGACTGTTTGCACATTAATTAAGTGTATTGTTCACTATTTCAGTGAGCCAAGAGTTACTGATTATCTCCAAATTGTTCACAATATTACATTATCTTAGTGACTAAATTAAATATATTTAATAATTTTAGACATCAGTGAATTCAGTCGTTAGTAATACAACGGGTTGCTTTTAACGGGCACCTGAAACTCAAGTGGAATTCATCACAGACACTAGTTTTAAAAGATTTTGCCACATACGAAGCCACTCTGGTATGCAGACATGGAGAAAAGGAAAGGTTTTACAAAATGGAGCTCCTTGATAGTGTTATAACTAACAAGATTTTCCCCCATGTGAAATTTGCTTTTCTTTTTCAACAAATCCAGGTCTTGGATGTTCAGGAAACTGTAGCTCGTCCACAGGGTAAAGCGTGTGAACATGACCTTAGTGAGACAGAGAAAGCTGTAGTCAGAGAAATGTGCCATGTAAGTCTGATGTGCTTTATTGTGTATTCTGTGTGGAAAGCCTCATCATACATAGCTCAGCTATGCTTTCTGAATATCTCCCTTTAAAACTGCTGACCAAATGCCTTTTCTATATGAAAATTAAGCTATTAATCTTGTTTTTATCTGTGGTATATTTTATTGCAGGATTATTATCACAGTAATTGTTTTACAAAATAATAAGCTCAAAGGACTTGGAGGGTAGCTTGGTGTTAGTTTTCCCACCTACAATGTATGATGCCCTGAATTCAGTCCCTAGCATTCCCCCACCCCCAAAAAAAGTCAGAAATAATCAGTCAGTTCTGTTTTCCAGAATGATCTACGAACATCTAAGTATTATTTAATTTATCATCTAAGATGTCACTACTTTGATAAATTTTGGTTTCTTACTTTGAAGAGGTTCTTTAAATGATCAATGTTTTTAAACCTATGATAAGGAAAATGCAGCTTTTTCAGATGTATTTGTAACTATTCTTCAAAATCTTGCCACCTTATTAGGTAACATTAGCTTAGTTCCTTAGTTCCATATATATATATATATATATATATATATATATATATATATATATATATATAATATATGTGCCTTCATGTCACACAAGGGATTCTCTTTCTGTTTTGCTAATTGATGTAACAGAAAGTGGTGAGACGATATGACCCTGAGAGATGCTTAGGCGAGTGTAATAATTCTGTCCATCAAGTAAGAGAGGAACACAGGTTTTTAAAAGTTGGTTGTTTCTATGATGTATATCTAATAGAACTCTTCGTGTGGTTTGGATCATATTAATCGCTAAACTTGCGGCTAGATGGAATATTACAAAGAAAACCATTTTTAAGTGCCCCAAATCCTGTGTATGCGCTGATGTGACCCGGGAAGCCCTGGTCTCAGTTGCTTTGCGTTGTATTTTCGTCCTCATACTTTTTCTCTATTGGGATAGAAATTTTGTTGAGGAATACTCAGTAGCTTTCGGTCTGATAAGACCAGGTATTCTCGAACCTGTGTTTATTTTCTTACGATGTTCCTGGAATCCCATAAACTTTCTGTAAATCCCATAGGCATTTGACGTGTTCCAGGGGAGATTTCAGCCCGCTTCCCCGTGTTGTGCCTGCATTTTCTTTTGCTCCCCTTTCCGAGCGCCTTGTTTTTCTTTCCCGCATATCTGTTATTGCATTTTTTAAAAAGTCACGAGTTCTAGTTGTCATAATTTTCTATATATTTCACTTTTCACCTTCTGTAGCTTTCCAACTTGTGCTCTGAATTTTCAATTTTAATAATTCTCTAATTAAATTTAAAACTTTGAGTCACATACCTGGGATGCCCATTACTTCTCATCTGTTGACCACGGAATGAGAAATATAGAGAGAATAGGACACGCACGGCCAGATGGACCCCAGATGTCGTCTTCCGGCAGTCTCCACAGAGGAGCGCGTGGAGCTCCTTCGCAGTCAGATGCCTGGGCTTGACGTCATACCGTGGGCGATTTGGATACGGACCCCTTTAGGAGCCCCCAAATGCCCAGTTTGTGTTTGAAGGAACTAACATCTGGAAGTGAAGTAGCTTCCTCAACCTGTTTTTAATGAACGGTGAGGTCGGGAACATATTCAGACCCCCTGGGAGGACAAGCTACTTCTCCTTCACAAAGCGTGGTCAGTCCGGGAGTTTTATATTCTTTCCTAAAGAGCAAGCGGTACTGGTTCAAATATACGATATATGTGCCATGTCTGGGTTATCTGCTTCCATGGGCTTAATGCCGGCCTTGCTGTAAAGAAACGCCAGAACTGGCTCTTGCCCTCACCTTCTTTTTCTTTCCTGCCCTGCTTCCTTTTAAAAGAATTCCTCATAGTCTCGGAAGAAACCCACTGCTTCATTGACTCTCAGTTAGCTTGTGTTCATCTTTTCGTGGGCCTGTTTTTCCAAAAATGTTTCAGAAGGAGCAGTGCAGTGTTGTTCTTTCTTACTATGTGATTCTTTTGAAAGGACTGGAGCTTACTCTTGTTTTCTTTTTTAAAAACTCCTCTAAGGTATCTTCTTGAAATATCCACTTTTGCTTTGAGCATTTGAGGAAAAAATGCAAACCGATCTCTATCCAATCCCTAAGATGTATATTTAGAAGCACTGTAAAAGCCAATGAAAAGTCATGTTAATCTAAAATGATATGTGTGCTGTAGAATACGTGAGCATCAACAACAATAAATACTGGAAAATAAAAGTGTAGATTTCCAGGCAGTTTCCTAGAAAAGTGATTTCTTGGAGACTGGCAAAGATGCTGAAGCCTTGCTTCCTGTTGGAGGGACTCTGTGTGCTTTTAGGATATCAGCACAACAATTGGTAGCTTTTTTTAATAACGTAAGATCCGTTATAAAACTCAGGAAGAACTCGGGATAATAGAAGTTTCACCGCAGTTTCTGGCCTTCTTCCTAGAGACCATTTGCTGACATCTATGCAGTAGAAATGCTTTTATCCATAGCATCTATCGTGTGGGTTAGTACGCAGTAGTTGGTTAATCTCTTCTAGGTATAAGTACCTTCCCTCTAAGGCGTGTCAAGTCTCTTTGTAGTAATGCTTTTACTTTGGGGTTTATGGCTAAGATTTTTTTTTTTTAACAAAATACCTGTAATCTCAGTCACAATGTCCACCACCTTTCTTTTGGTTTCTGAGTTGCCCGGCCGCTGCTCCAGTGTCTGCCTTAGTGTGATTGGCCTGTGTCAGCATTCTGCTTTTATGAGAGTTTGTATCTGGGAAAAGCTCGTTGTGTTCCAGTTTTGAACCCTTGAATGATCAAAGGGAGGTTGACGGCTACAGACCCTAGTGAGGCCTTCAGCGCTGCCCAGTCTCCACACTGCATATTGAAAGTATTCTGGGTGATCTAGTTGCACCTGTGGACTGAGAAAGGAAACACTCGAGCATTGTTTACCTTCTTGATTCAGCGCGTGTGCCTCTTCAGTGAAGTCATCTGGAAACGAGACTTTCCTAACTGGCTCACGTTGGGCTTAAGCTGTCCATTTCTGTGCAGTCTCTTCTCTCGTGTTCCAGGACTGTAACCACAGCTCTCCTTGAGAGCAGAAGGGTATCTACTGAGAGGCAGTAAAGATTCCGTAGGTTTAGGAGTGAAGGGGGGCCTGATATTCTTCCGTATTTCTCCAAATGCCATTGCATTTTCCTAGAACTCGCTGACTGCACCTTTATGTAGAACTCTCTCTCTCTCTCTCTCTCTCTCTCTCTCTCTCTCTCTCTCTCTCTCTCTCTCAATACTTATGAAGCAGGCGGGCTCCGTGTTCACGGGCGAGCACTGGCAGTTCTGTATGTTTTTGTGGCATCCTTCTTGCATAGTCCTCATCATGAGCCACTGCAGGAGTGTCACGGCTGATGCCGCATGTGTGCTAACTCCGGTTAGTATCAGTATGACAGACATCGTTATGAGCTCACCAATCTTCCTCTTCTATTTACACAATTGTCGATCTTACCTTGCGCTAGCTTTCCTCTGCAGCGGCCCCATTTTCAACAGACTGTGCTGGAATCGCTCCAGAATTTGTTTGTATCTTTACCCTGTGTTTACATGCTTTCTGTTTGAAAAATCTGAGAGAATTGTCTAGAAGGTTTAAGATTTGTGACCACCGAAGCCTCCCCATTCTGCATGGAAGTCTGCCAGGGGATTACATTAGTGGTCCTGTGATTACCATCTCGGATGTATGCAGCTGAAGGACAAAACCTTCCTCATGTTCCTAGCGAATTAGACATTTTACGTATTACATAGCAGCTGGAATGTTCCTGCTAAAGTGTTCTCAATTCTGGCTACATGTTAGAATCAGTTGAGAGAATTTAAAAAAAAAAAGGTAGATGCAGTCAGTTCTCCTCTACCAAGGACACCAGAACTTCTAAGGCTGGAATTTACGGTTGCAAGTGCTTGGCTGAACAACCGGAGTTGAGGACAGTCAGAATAGGTTGGCACAGCATTCTTTAATGTTGACTCTGGTTGCTAGGAAGGTACCGTGATCCCATCTGCACAGTGGTTCGTGTTTCAAAAGCTTGTTGTTGTCTTGTACTTTGTGTCTGTGTGAGCTCATTCACGTGGATACTTTGTCTCTTGTCTTTGACTCCATTGTTGCCTCTCATCTAGTTTTCCACCCCACAGATCTCTTGGTGGAATGAGGAAAAGTAAGATCGCTTACTCCCCCGCCTTTTCTCTTTCTTTCTTTTAAGGTTGTGTGGCGGAAACTTGGAGATGCTGCAGGTTCATGTCCTGGAATTAGGCAACACTTGTCAGGAAATCAGTACAAAGGACCAATGTGACAAGCACTCTTTTTCCAAAGATGAGATCTCCACTGCCAGACAGAGGTAGGAGAAAAGAAGAAGAAGAAGAAAGTGGATTTCCACAGGGCTGGACTCACGGAGTAAGCTGGAGTTGACTGTACTTTGAACATGTCTCCCACCGACACCTCGTACGACTCGCCCGTCAGGCTCCCGTTCTGTGATCTCTCTTCAGTGGCCACAACAGTCCATCTAGAATAAGGTAGCTTTGAGAATCACCGTTTTGGTACCGATATTTTCATTAGAGCTAAAGGATTTTTAACTCCCCAGATCTCAAATTGTAATTGGGAAACCTGCATGGTTAGAAGTGTCCAGTAGAGCCCCAGTGGTTTTGATAGAGTTTAGATAGTGATGGGAACTTCCTACCATGTTATACTGAAGATAAGAAGAGGTATTTTGTAGCTTTCCTGGGTTGAGAGTTGGGTACCTATCGCCTGTATGTCAGTCAAGAAAATAGTAATTCCTGATACATAATTAATTTGGATGCACAAGTTTGGTTTCTGGGATTTTATTTTGACTTTTGAGGTGCTAAAATACCATATGAATTTTATTACCAGCTAGAAGGGTAGCAAGACTTTGTACAGTGTTGATCAGAAAGTACCATTTGCTTCAGTTGACCCAAATGGATATATCTTTTATCTTGATGAGTTGCCCATGGAGGCACATTTGGGGGCATACCGATCTCCATATTCATTCAGTGTACCAATTCCAACCAAAAATCCCATACACATGATTTTTCTAAGTGGTTTGAGCTGTGACATGTCGATTTCTACAGTTTAGTTTCTAGACATGCTGTATATTCAATAAACTTTATGTAAACTTTAAAATATTGCACTGCACTTATGAAAAAAGCTTTCTTTACCTATTGCAGCTCTCTGACATTTTACGAAACGAACGCATGACCTTCATTATTGAGGCTAACGGCTCTTGTGCAGATTGCTTGAGGTTTGAAAAAGAGGTGTGCTAGCTTTGCTTAGTTTAATTCTTATTTTTGGCATATACATATAATATTAGAATGTGTGTACCGGAAATGCCATGATAGGTATTTTGTGTTTATCTAAATGCGTTGGTAGTTTCTTGTATGAATGTGCAAGAGGCCTGTGACAGAATTCTATGTTTTTACTGTAGTTTACGATGATAAAAGTAGGGATGCAGCAATTCTCAATTTTTGGGTGTCTTCAGAATTACTGACACTTGATTCACAGCAAATACCCTTTGTAGTAGTTGTTCTTCTACGCGCTCATTACACAGCGTATTAACGGTCAGTGTTGGGAAAGTATGAAATAATTTTGTTACACTTTTAAAAGATGTAACTGTGATGAAAAACTAACCCTCTATTTTCAGAAACTATTTCTGGATTAATTTACTGTAGGACTGTCTCTTAATTCCTATGATTGGGTTATAGTTTCAGCCTCTGTTTCTTTTCAAATGTTATATTTTTAAATATTGTTATTCTGTGAAAGATATTTGCTTGCAATGTTTACACCTTCTCTCATAGAAGATCTTTCATCCTTAAATTGTCGTATTCCTACAATTCGAAGATGTTTAAAACAAGTTTTTGTGTCTGCAGTAGAGGCTGCAGAAGGTAATCCAAGGGACACTGGTCTTTTGACAAAATACTTGTGTAAATTTTGATACTGTATTAAAACTATTTTTTTAAAGTTCCGCATAAATTTGAGTATTAAGTATATGTGTTCATCTTAGCAATGGTAATAAATTATTTAATCTCACGGTGTTTCTGTCTTCTTCAAAGTGTGGATTTTCTGTACTGAAGAGGTTTCTAATAGTCTCAGGTGATGGTAGTAGTGATACGAAACAAGATGACCCATTATGTTAAACACAAAATTAAAGCATGTCTTTGAATATGCTTAAGGAGGGGTTTAATATTCAAATTTATTAATTTGGACCATATTCTACTACAACATAGTTAAACAATAGGATGATACTTGGTGGCGTTAAAGAATATTTTAAGATATTAAAGAATTAAGAATTTAAAAATATTTTTCTCTTATGAAATTCTCTTGTACTTACAATTCAGATACGTTAAAATTAATCTTAATTCAGTTATCAAATTATTAGAATACTGGCCGTCAGAAAAAGTATGTGAGAATAAAAATACTATAGAAATAGAAAAC
The DNA here is from genome assembly GCA_004027205.1 of Ctenodactylus gundi. Taxonomy (NCBI): domain Eukaryota; kingdom Metazoa; phylum Chordata; class Mammalia; order Rodentia; family Ctenodactylidae; genus Ctenodactylus; species Ctenodactylus gundi. The sequence goes on along the minus strand of PVKB01000546.1, from coordinate 102,843 downwards.
TTTGGCTATTTAAAAACTTAAAACAGTATTTAAGAGGCATGCACATTATTTGAAAAACAATGTATAATGCACACAAATTACCAAGACATAATGGGAAAGCACCCCCACCCGCTACGCTCAGAGATCTGGGTGCTGTTTGGGAGTCGCTACTTAGATGGTAGGATAAAGCTTCCTATATAAAGCGCTCGTCCCGGCTCTGTTGTTATTATTGTGGCTGTTTCTTTTGAGACAGGGTTCCACTCCGGGGTCCTTCCCATGTACCCCAGCTGGCCTTGAAGACCTGCCTTCCCAGTGCTGGGATTACAGACTTTCCTCACCACCTGTGGCTTCCGTGGTGCTTGGGACTTGAAGCCAGGGCCTTGTGCCTGCTAGGCAAGCACTCTAACCTCTGGGCTACTCCTCCAGCCCCAAGTCCCAGCTCTACATGGCAGGGTGTACTGACCAACATGGGTGCCACCTTCTCTTAGGTAACCACTTGGTAAGGTTGTGACCTTGTTTTCCCCGGGACAAAGGCGAGTGTTTCTGCTAGCCTCGCAGCTGGCAGGCAGCCACAGTCCGGCTCTGCGTGAACTCCTTTCACGGGATCAGCACGCGCTCACGGCACTGTGGAAAAGGCAGAGCGTCTCATGCGACGTTTAGTCAGATCCTGCCGGTCTAGGAGGGGAGATGGCTCCTTAGCTCGGTGAGCGTCTGACGCACAGTGCGGACCGCTCAGAACACATGCAGAAGAACAGTGGGTAAAATGCTAGTGGGAGCTTCCGCTGTTCTCCAGATGTAGGCAGGGTTGCCTCAGATGTCCGTTGCTTGGCCTGAGAAAGCAGTGCGCCTCCTATGATTTCTGCTAAGTTTTGAGAACCCAGTGCTCTGTCGTTAGCTCCATCCTTCCTCTAACCCAAGGGCAACTGGATTTCCCCATGAGAAACCTTGCCGTACATCCTGGAAAGGGTTTGGCTACCCAAGCGGACTTAGCAGGGTAGAGTTGCAAAAACTTCAAGAAATCTTAAGAAGAAATTCGTATACTGGCTTCTAAAGAAAAATAATTCTCCACCCTGTTAAAAATACATATTACACTAAATTATCTATCCAACTGCTAATATTTGACCATTACTGGACTGTCAAAACAGCAATTTTATATAGTTCAGAGGGGAGATACAGGAGGAGTTACAGAAGAGGGTCTTCACCTTGGGCTGGAGTTAGATTCAAGTCGGATGATTGGAGAGATACTTGGCTTCGGTCCGGTGAACTTTGGGCCTGTGATTTGACGTGTGACTCTAACCAGTCCGTGAGTTTGAACAACTGCACTGGTCCTCGTTTTTCACATTCAGTGGGAAATAACATGTAGGTTTCTGTGTTGTTAGCTCCTACTCCCTTTCCAATTAAACGCCCTAGACAGTGCAAGTCCAAGACACAGGGGCCTGGACTTGGACTGTGGGATTTTTGTTGTTGTTGTGTTTGTGGAACTGGAAGTTGATCCCACGGCCTTCACACAGGGTCACACAGTTTCCCGGGGAGGGCAGGGAGGGCTCAACCTCTCAACCCTCTCCTTCAGCCTCCCAGATTGCTGGGATTATAGGCCTGCACCACCAGACCCAGCGGGACTGTGACTCGTTATCCCGTTAGGCAGGGAAGGGAAAACAGCAGTGCTCAAATGCCAACTACCACCACATTACAAAAAAAAAAAAAAAAAAAAAAAAAAAAAGATTTCTAGCTGCACAGCTACATTTCACCAAGTTCTTTATGTGTCTCCTCGTATACCATAGACCTTGTTGGGCTCATTACAGGTGACAGATGTGTGAATGCAGTAAAAAGGAATGTCAGTTTGATTGGCATATAGAGAAAGCTGTATGTTTTTAAAAAGTTCTCCACTGCTACTTAAGTTTGATTCTGTATTTTTTAATTATTGGGAAAACTTATGAGAATAAAGACCTCCATTTCAAAATGGCAGAATGAATATCTGCCACAGATGCTTCCGTTGGAAATGGTGCACTCACCTGGCCAGTGATGACAGTGCAGTCTTTAAAGAAGGGAGACGAACAGGTGTGAAGAGTAAGCCCACGATTCAAGGCACGTGGTGCGAGGCACTGTGGGAACGACCACTGACAGAATACCCCAAACAGGCGTCTGAGGTGTGTGCTGTGGGACTCTGGAATAACTGACAACAGCCAGGCCCTTGGCATCCTCATACATGACCACTTCCTCAGAGGACAAAGAAAATAGTTTCTCCCGAGCTAGCATAGGGACTGAGCGTATCTGAATTGGAGAAAGGGGCCCGGTGTTCAGAGCTGGTAACACCCATGGGAAGGGCCCTCCGTACCCAGATCGTTAGCTACTGGCACAGCCTGCCTGGAAGTCAGTCCACATATTTGTTTACACCCATGTGACGGAGCCCATGCAGCTCTGCGGAGGCCCTTGGCATGTTCTGCTTCTCCAACAGAAGCTCTAGAATAACCATGGCAAGCTGGTAGAGATTCAGTCACTAAACAAGTACAAGCCAAGACACACCCAGTGTTGGAGCACAGTCACAACGGTGACTCCGAAGTACGAAAGTCAGTGCAGAGAAGAATACGCGCTGAGGAAACCAGGAAGGCTTTGGAAGTAGGGCTGATGCTAGAGAAGGAACTTGGGGGTCAAGAGGGCTGCATGGTGGTGGGCGGCCATCAACCCTTCCTCTGCAGTGAAGACCCAAGGTGACAAATGTGTAACTGCGTTTTGAGGCCAAGGCCTGTGGAGACCACTGAAAATCAGCAAGAGAGACTAGAACCTGGGTAGATGAAAAGACTTGGAACAAGATGCCGCACAGGAAGAGAAACGAAGTGTCCCACCCTCCGTCACCTTCGCTCCACAATTAAGGGAGAGCCAGTGTCCCACTGCCCGGGGTAAAGGTGAAAGAAAGACTCCCAGTAAGCTTTTTTCTTGGCAGGTGGGGAGGAGAGGCTGAACTCAGGGCCTCTGCACTGTTCTAGCAACTAGCCTTAGTCAACTGCATTGTTGCTTAGACTGGGCTGGAATGTGTGATCCTCCCGCCTCAGGCTCCCAGAGTGCTGGGATTAAATAACCTCAAATGGATAGAGGACATGTATGCCAAACCTAATGCAAATGTTACAGTAAGTGGGAAAAATTGAAATCACGTTCCCTTAAGTCAGGAACATGATAAGGCCATTCACTTTGACGACTCTAGAGGCCCCACTCAGAGCACTCAGGCCAAGGTATGAAATAAAGGGAATACATGTATGAGGGGAAGAAGTCAAGCTACTCTTATCATTCTCTACACAGAAGACCCTAAAAATTCCACCACAGAGCGTTTAGAACATGCTAGCAAAGTCAGCTGAATTGCAGGATACAAAATGAATGCAAAAATAAATAGCACATATATCAAATGGGAAAAACAAAACGGGAGTCAGAAATCTGTCAATTTCTTGAGGTATTTGTAAAATTGAACAAATCATTTGTCATACTTTGCTGTGTCTCAATTTCCTTGTATGTGAAATTAGAAAGTTTGCACAGATAATATTTTTTCACTTAAAAACCTGTTGTGTATTTTGGATGATTTTTTCTGAGTACCTAAAACAGAGGGTGAGGGCGCTCAAATTTCTGCATTATTTCCATGTGATGGTTTTCACTGAAATTCCTTTTCTGAAGAAGAAATTGCAAAGTGTATGTGAGGTCAAGAAATTGACCTCCCGGCTGCTAGGGCAGAGAAACCATTTCTTTGTTTTGTATTTAGCAAATCCCCATCTTTATTTGATATTTTCTTCCTTTATTCCCGTTGTGGTAGCATATATTCTATTTCTGTTCCAAAATAGTTTATTACAATCCTGTTTATTCAAATAACAGTATAGTATAGTAGGAATCAGTATACATAACTGCTAAACATATACACTCTTTGACCATACAGGCCAAAAAACCAAATTCTTGAAACTTACTGAATCTTGGGAAGATGGTTTAACCCATGTAAGTTCAGTTAACTTGTTTATGAAACACAGTAGTGATAACCGCCTAAAATAGTTGCTGTGATAATCCAATGAGATAAACCATGTAATGAATTTGATTTGATATATGTTGGTCATACAGCAAGAGCTTCATAAATACTTTTTATTTTTAAAAAAAGTATTCTGGAAGTCCTCAACTTTGGCTGTACAATAGAATTACTGAAAATATTTTTGTAAAATCTGATATCTGAGGCTGGTTAAATAAGTCCTCTGAGAAGTAGGGCCTAGGTACATTTTGGAAGCCCCTCTGGAGGTTCTGTGTGTGACAGTGATGGTGATTAGGGGTATGCCGTTTGCAAGCGAATCAGAGGTTGGGGTGACTCTGAGCCGCTCTTGTCCGTGTGACTTAGATACAGTCAGTGCAGTCGATGTGGATCTCCCCCAACTCTAGGAGAGAGTGTTTGTCACTAACTGTCACTAGTTGGGGTCCCTGTGACCAAGATTGTGAGGTGGAAATAAGACATAGTAGGGAGTCATTCTATTTTAACCTGTAAAGCCAAACGTATCCTGAATTTTATGGTGTCTGATTTTGAGAGGATTCTTCACAATCCTTCTGATGCAATTTTTGTCAAAAAAAAAAAAAAAGGAGCACAACAAAGGACCCATTGGAGCTGTGAGTGATATTACAGAAAATGGCATTTTCCTGAGGTTATGGGAAGATGGTTTGGAGCCCCTTGAGGTTTCATTATGGGGTTTCTCTGGTTTCCCTGCTGATCCTTTGATCCATCTTGAGCACAAAATAAGCCCAGCAACCTTGATTGAATTCTGGGAGACTTTGCCCCCAGCTGAGGGCCGCGAGGCCTACTCTCACAGCTGGCTTTGGGAGAAGCTCTGGCTTCTACTGCGGGGCCCTAACTGATTCTTGAACTTGATGTTGCTTGAATGCATAAGGCAAACGCCAGACCCCCTTAGAAGCTTCTCCAGACCTAGGGCTGCAGGTTGCTGGGGTTCACCTCCGAGGGATTCTGTCGTGAGGGGACAACAAATGGCCGGAGCACAAGGCAGAGGGGGACTGTAGTGGGGGTGCCTGAAACTGCAAAATTACCTGGAAGGCTTCTGCTGCTTTGATCTTTCCAGCAGCCTTATCTTTCTTACAGCAACTGAAACCAGAGGCCTCTGGCAGACCCGCCTCCACAGCTAATTCTGGTGCCTTGGTGGATCCAAAGGCACAGACAGATGTGTTGTGTGAAGGGTCTGTACAGGTAGTTTTTAAGTTATCATTTTGTGTGTGTGTGTGGTACCGGGGGTTAAAGCCAGGGCCTTTACGCTGAGCTATGTCTCCAGTCCATTTTTATTTCTGATTTTGAGACAGTGTCTTTCTGAGCTGCTGAGTTGCACAGGCTGGGCTCAAAGTTGCGACCTTAGTGCGTCAAGGCTTCCCGAGCTAGTGCTTTTCTAACAATGAACGCCGGAAGGAAGTGGCAAGTGGCTGTTGCCACAGAGGAGAATATGCCACTGGACACAAGGATCACAGAGGCATGAGGACACGGAGGGCCTGATGACTCCGCAGTGTCTGAGCTTAGCCCACTCCCTGATAGTCCCATCTAAGGTGGCCAGACACTTCCCTGTCTGGCCTAAGCTAAGTCAGTAGGGTGATGGTCACAGAAAGTTCCAGTATGTTCAGTTTCATAATTTTGGTAAGAACTGGACTTCTGTGGGCTGTAATGGTGGAATATTTTTAACAAGTAATCCTTGAGTGGCGCAGTTCACCTGGAACTAAGCCCTGTCCAGGCATTTTTCTATGGTCTCGTCCTCACATGTGTCCCGCCCCTGTGAGGTGAAAAGCTGACTTAGACCTGCAACAGGTGAATGCAGGGCCTGAAGGAGCGGTGTTCCTCCCAGCACCCGAGGCATTCATGAAGCCAAGGACAGAGGAGTCCGTGTGGACACCCCTGCATCTGGTGATTAGAGATCCTACTTGGTGCGGCCCGCTTCCTCCTCACAGTGACCCAGGGCTGCGTCTTTACCTCCAGGGTCCAAATTAAGCCACTAGGGACATTTCTTCAGAGGCAGAGACATGCCTGGGTATTCTGTGCACACACATATCCTGGCAACTTACAGATCCTTCTCTCTCCCTTCTCAACCTTCCTGCACCTGCTCCCCCAGCTTCCATCCTTCCCCCACTGTGTTCTGTGGGATGACTGTGGTCTGGGTTTCTCATATTAGAGAAACCATTCAATGGTTAATTTTCTGCGTCTGACTCAGTTTGCTGAGCATGATGGTGTCGAGTTGCGTCCATGTACCTACAAAGGCCTCAAACCTGTTTTTATAGACCAGTTTTATGTATGTATGGGAAAAAAAAGAAAGAAAGAAAGAGGCAGAGTTGAGAGATAATTTGGTGGTCCCAGCTGGGAAAGATGATACTGCTGCGAGGAGGAGAGACAAAGACATGTCCAAACATCTTACAGAAAGATGGTTCCCAAAAGTATTTGGCCAAAGCATCAGCAGTGCTAAATTTAAGAAAATGGGTGAAGCCATTAGTGAAACCGGGGAGAGAGACACGGGACATCAAGGACACGTGCTGTCAGCAGAAGGTCAGAGGTAGGGCTGATCACAAGACCTGGTAAGAGCTGGCTGTCAGGAGTACAGATCAGGGTGCCTCATGGATGCATGTTTTCCACTGGTTTGTGTGCTTTCCTATGAGTAGAATTGCTGGGTCATATGGTATCTCTGCAATTTTACCAGCAACTGAGAACTGCTCTCCAAAGAGGCCGTCACATTTGGCCTCCCCATCAGCAGAGCCCGTGAATCCCAGTTTCTCATATTCTCGCCTACATTACGTCGTAGCTTTCTGTAGAGGAACAGAAGAGGATTTTCCAAATATAGCTGTGCAAGGGGATTTATTACCTAGGCTTAAAGTCCAAAATGGCCGCCTACGTGAGGAGGAGTCTGGGCACTCAGAGGCTGCTCAGGTAAGACGATGTGAAGACGAAGAGGGAAGCCATAGAGTGAGGGGGGGGGGGCAGGGAGCAGTGCCAGTTCCATGTTGAAGGCCTGGAAATTCGCCGTGGAGTTGCTGGGATGAGTTCGTGCTGGAGATTGAAGCTCATTTGGATTTCATCCAGCCTCAGTGTATTGGTTGGGGCCGCCCATGTGGGGCAGGGTGTGTCTTTGCTCCTCTCTCTGCTGAGTTACATGTCAGTCATCCATAGACACAGCCAGAATTGCACCTTACTACTGTGCCTGGTGCTTCTTGGCTCACTCAGGTGACCCAGTCGGGAGGATGCTCACAACGTGTTGCTGAGTCTTCTGATGGTCATCAAGCTCGCAGTGGTCAGGTGACGTCACACTGGGACACTGGCTCGCACTTCCCCAGTGACCAATGACATTGAACGTCTTTTTATGTTCTCATTTGTCTTTCTTGAAAAAGGCTCCGTTCAAGTCTTTTCCTATTTTTAATTGGTTTAATTGTATTTTTATACACCCTCCATATGTACAGATGCACTGCATAATGTTTGCACTGATCTTGAGTATTTTGTGCACATACATATCGTGGCAGAATTACAAATCCTTCCCCTCTCCCTTTTGGACACTTCCCCCCGCTCTCCCTCCCCACTAGTTCCTATTTTCCCCCAATTAGTTGTATGAAGTTCCTGCGATCTGGGTTCTCATATTAGAGAAACCATTTCATATTTAACCTTCTGTATCTGACTCACCGAGCACGGTGGTCTAAGTTGCCTCCATTTACCTACAAAAGCCCCAAACCTGTCTGTCTTTGTAGACGAGTGGTACTCTGTTGTGTGCATGCCCGATTTATGTATCCACTGGTCTGTTGAAGGGTATTTGGGTGTTCTCCATTTCAGCTATTATTAGTTGTGCTGCTATGAACAGGGGTAGCTCTGTTCTATGATATTTTTAACTTTTTTGGAAAAATTGCCAGAACAGGGATTCTAGAGTTCTGTATACAGTCTGGATATTGGTCCTTGATGAGAGATATACTTCGCAAATATTTCTCTCCTCTGTGGGTTGTCTTTCTGCGTTGCTGATATTCTTCTTTGAAGCAAAACCTTTGACTTTGATAATGTCCAATTTATCTGTTTTTGTTTTGTTTTGCTGTTGTTTAATGATTTTAGTGCTTTTAGCTAAGAGACCATTGCCCAACCTCAGATGTCTTCGTTGCTTTCTCACTCCTGGCTCATACAGCTTCAGTTCAAGGGAGGAAAGATTTATTTTAGCTCACAGGTTCGAGTACCATTCTGTTCGAGAGTGGCTGGCACTGGCAGTGGGCTGTGGCTGGAGGATAGCCGCTCACAGCACTGCAACAGGAAGCGGAAGGGTCTGCCTGGGGCGCAGCTGGGGCAGGAGCCCGTCCTCCAGGCCGCACTCCCAGTGACTTAGCGCACCCGTTCCCGATCAAGCCCCACCTCCTAGCACCACCTGAAGTCCAGGGAAAACCCATGGCAGCTACATGCAGAAGGCTTCTGGGGGATGGTCTAGATCCAAACTGTAACACCAGCTCATGATACATTAAGCCTATACTTTCTTTTGAAAGATTTATAGTGTTAGTATTTATACTTAAATCTGCAACCCACTTTCAGCTAACTTTCTATACTGTGTGAGGTATGAATCCAACTTCATTTTAGTATACTCTGATATACTTTTCTCAGCATTATTTACTGAAAAGAATATTCTTTTTCCAGTAAATTATCTTTGCACCCTTGTCAAAAAACATTATAAATATCTGGGTTAACTCTGGAGTCTGTTCCCTTGAATTATATATGCCTATCTCATGTCAGTACTGTATATTCTTGATTATAGTAGCTTTGTAGTAAGTTTTAAAATAAAAAAAGACGTATTACTTTGACCTTCACTTTCAGTATTGTTTTAGCTGATGCATTGTGACATAAATATTAGGATCAGTTTATCAATGTCTTGGTGGAAAAAGAGCTAATAGAGTTTTGATAAGGGCTACATTGAATTTGTATATCAATTTAGGGAATAATATCAACATGTTACATACCACATTAAGTTTTAAATCTATGAACATGGACTGCTTTTCCATTAATTCTTTAACTTTTTTAGGGGATATTTTGTGGCCACCCATGTACAAGTCTTACATTTTCTTTGCTAAATTTGTTTTCAAGCGTTTTATCTTTTGATGCTCTGATACAAGGAATTATTTCTCAATTTCATTTTATTTGTTATCTCCTATTGTATAGAAAGATAATTGAGTTCAATATGTTGTTCTTGTATTATACAATCTGTTGAACTGAGGTATGAGAATGTTTTAGGGCTTTCAATGTAAAGATTCTGACACCTATGAGTGTATATAATTCCACTTCTGTATTTCCAATTTAGCTGAATTTTATGCCCTTCTTTGCCTTATAATCTGGGATACAACTTTCAGTATATTGACCAGAATGGCTCGAGGGGATGTCTTCAGTTACAGTTTCGTCCCTGTCCATATCACCAAACGTAGATAATGCAGCAAGGTTGGCTGTGTTGTACAAACATGCATACTCTAATAATTGTTTCCGAGCCCGCCCTCACCTCTCCAGTCCGGCTTCACCATTTCCCCCCATGGCTCAGCGATGTCTTCCAACGAGCCTTCCCTGTCCTGTCCTGCCCTGCCTCTCCATGACTTGTTGGGTCGCAGAAGCGGACGACACTGCCGGGGTCAGTCGGCATTGTGCTTCTCTGGCCACACCCGCGTGGCGCTCCCTGTCTCACTCAGCGCTCCAGCGCCGGTCCACAGCCCGGTGGCAAGCCCCGCGTGGGCTGCGCGCCTCCTTCCTCCTGCCTCTTGCCCTCCTGCCGGCTGTTCGAGCCACTTGCCTTCTCTTCGCTCTGTGACTGTGGCAAGCCTGTGCTTCTCCGGAATCTCCACACTTAGCACTTCTGTGCTTAAATGCTGCTTTGAAAACCCGGGCAAGTAAATGAACCACTGAACGTAAGACAGGTGGGAGCGGCCTGAGGAAGCTGGGTAGAGAGCGTCGGGTGGCAGTGGCCCTTACCTGCAAGGGCGAGGCGCTGGCCGGGCGGGCCCTGGTTCCTTGCTGGCATGGTGCCTTCCACTGAGATCTGGGGAGGTGCTGGGTGGTAGGGAATGAAGCTTGAGCGGACCGGAAGCACCCCTGGGTTCCTCCAAGCCCTTTTAAGTTCGTGTTCCCCAGATGAAAGTGAAATGAAGGGTATAAACAATCAAAGGAGCAAAATCAGAGACGGAAGATGGAAGACAAGGAGGCGGACTTAGAGACGGAAGATGGAAGACAAGGAGGCGGACTTAGAGACGGACGATGGAAGACAAGGAGGCGGACTTGGCGGAGCTGGGAAAGGAAGGGGAGGAGGGCGGGCACGGGGAGAGGCGAGGGGCAGTGAAGACAGTAATGTGTGGTAAGCGTATGTGCCGATTCCGCATGCCGAGCCCAAGTACTATGTATTGTGAACACGTTCTAGTAAAGTAATTACTGGCGGGGGGGGGGGGGGGGCATGCAATGTTGAATGCCATGCGTCCCAGGCTGCCCCGTGCCACAGTGAAGACGAAACCGTTCTGTCTACAACCTGAAAAAATAAAAGCAATTCATTTTTGTGTCATTCATCTTGGCCTTTAAATAAAATTAATTAGAAGGTTTTCAAGCTCAGATACTCCTATAAGCACCAGCTTTCCCTGTATGTAACAGTTTGTCTAAATTTATAAAATATTTGCTTCACGTTGCTAATCTTCAAATTTAAAAAAGTGAAATTGGCCGTGACGGAGAATGGCAGATTAACTTACACTGTTCCCTAATTCTCCATTTTTCACAAAAGACTGTATTTGGCCAAGACAATACCTGACGTATCAGAATATCTTTTAAAAATCAGTAATTTTCATTTTTTATACTTAGAAATCATTTTGGAATTGTCCCATTGGTATGGCGGCAGGATTTCCAGTTTTCTGTGCCCTCACTGTGAGCCTTTGGCAGGTGGACACGGAGATAACAGAACTTTCACTCCTGGGAGCCACGTTATTAATATTTGCTGGCAACTGTGAGGGCCTCCATCTCGCAGCCATGTCTGATATTTACAAAGATATGTATGCAGACTTTGGCTTTGTATAGATAAGGCCATATGGGATTTAATGAGAAAAAGTATTAATAAATGTGTTACATTTAAAGTTTTTGCAGGGACCTCCCAAATACCAAGGGAATCTGGTATTTTTCTCACATTCATATTAAATACATATAAAATGAATGCATTTGCTTTGAAGATAAATAATAATGCTAAAAATAATCTTTGTGAATCATACTCCTTCTTACTGTACCTGCTAACCAGAAAATCAATACCATGGATTTCCTGACAGTTAAAATGGATGGATACATATTTGCAAACCCTAAATCAAACAACTATGTTCACCAGAACAGAGCTCACAGGATCACCATAAGAAAGACTGTAACAGTCTTGGAGAAATGATGAAGGTATTTCACTGGCAGAAAAGAATAAAGATTTGAGAACACAGTGTATTCTCTGAGAACAGAGTCTTGAGTCTGAGAGTCAACAAACCCTGCAACATAGCTAGCAGCTACCAGCCACCAGCGGTGGGCACGAGGAACATAACAGCCTGGTACTTAGTTCTCCCCTGTTACATGAAGGTAACAAGACTGAATTAACACAATTGCTGTATGGATGAAATGAGACAGAGGCGTTTGCTAACCACCACCTTCTGTCTCGCGTGTGGCACAAGCCCACTCAACAACTGCTCGTGGCTCTTGTGCTGTTTCAACCACCAAATGCTTTTTTTTTGAGGATGTCAAGCATTTAATGAAAAGATACACAGTATGGAGAAAGCAAATACGTCTAGTGCACTATCAAGCTGCCTAGGTTCTATCTAAAACTTGTAGAAGTGTGGAACGTATTGCTGACATTTCACAGATAAAATTGGAAAGCTCAGAAAAGTCCAATAACTCACACAAAGTCACAGAGCCAGTAAACGGCAAAATGAGGAGTCCTGATCTTGAAAATAAAAAGTTAGGGATCAATATAATCTTAGGACTCACTCGAGTATATTTTTGGGTTGATAATATGTGGTTTCCCCAATTCCTAGGGAAAAAAAATGAAAGATTAGGAGACTACGGTCTAGTTCCTCTGTTGTTCCTCTCTCTCTCTCTCTCTCTCTCTCTCTCTCTCTCTCTCTCTCTCTCTCTTTCTATCTGTGGGTGGGTGTGGTTTTGGGACCTTTGCACTAAGCTACATCCCGAGCCCATTTTCGTGTTTATACGTGAGGCAGGGTCATGTTAAGTCTCTAAGTTGCCAAGACTGGATTCAAACTCACAATCCTCTAGTTACTCTTCATGTTTTATTCTACCTATACAAAATTATATAAAATTATCTAGTTAGTATATTCTATAAGCCAAACATACTATTATCAAGATGACTTGACCAGTAAGGAAGACTTCTAGAACTACACAATCAAGCTTTTTCTATCAGCTACCACTGCTCTTTCTGAATATATTATCAAACTTCCAGACAAAAGAGCTGGGCCTCTACCGTTAAGGGGAATTGTTTGCTCCCATTAAAATCACTTTTAAAAAAGGCTGGGGCATTGCTCAAGAGTTACGGTGCTTAGCTAGCAACCACAAGACCCTGGGTTTGATTGCCCGGTACCACAAGCCTGTAATCCCAGCATTTGGAGGCTGAGGCAGAAGGTTTGCGTGAGTTTGAGGCCAGCGTGGGCTGCAACTAGAGATTTCAAGACCATCATCCTGGACTGTAGAATGAGACCCTGTCTCAAAAACAGGGAAAATTCCAGAAACGCATTATTTACTGCCCGACGCCAGTAGACAGCATTTGTTACATAGCAGACACTACAAGGTCACTTGTCCAAGTAGATCGAAATAGCACAAGGAGAAATGGGAGTTGGAATTAATGCTGATGGTTCCAAAGTATCGACATCGACCGTAAGCCACTGCTGCCTCTGAAATTTGGTCCCTTGGCACACGGCTAAGACTAGCCTGCACATACAGTCCTGAGCACGCACAGCTAGCATCTGCAAAGATGAGTGACTTCGTTTGCTTGTTTGTGTTTATAAGTGGTTGGCATATATTATCAGATTTTATCTGAAAGCGGTCCAAATTTTTCTCAGAGAATAAAACATTAGGGTGTTTCTTTTTGAATCCTACTATCAGCAACTAAATTACAATGCCACAAGTTAATTTTTAGCCATAAAGACCCAATATCAGGAAAATTCTCTATATCCATCATGTCTCATGTAACCAAATTACAACCACATCTGTGATGAAGCATTACTGATGTTTACCGATTATTTAGGAAGAAATCATGTAATTAAGCAAATGAATTTAACTCACAAAGAAAATTTGCAAGGACTCAAAGCAATTCTCTGATGTGGCATTTGGTCCGAATCCTCAGATTAACCAAATTGAAAGCATTTAACCTTTGGAGGAGTAATCTTGACTTTGCCTTCACGTTGCTTTATTGTTAAGACTTCAGCAAAAACTTAAAATTTTAGGAGCAAAACCTAAGATTTCCCCTGCTTCACCAGTACATTAGAAACAAGCGACTGCCATTGGCATTTTCCACGAAGAATTAGTTATTCAGAATCTTCAGTGAAATAGGGAAATTTGAGTTTAGTGTAATCCTCAAGCTTCAAGTACTCAAAAAGAAAGAAAATGAAATAGTAACAAGAATATAAAAGTTCCCAATTAGTAGTTTGGCTTCAATATGAGTTTAAATTATGAATTAAACCTCAATTCCTTTGGCCACATCTGTCCTTACTTGGCATTGCTATAGCGTGGGTGTGTATACAGTGTCCCTAAGAATGTACGGACCAAAAATAACTGGGTTTCTTAAAAACTAAGTCCACTTGCCATTTCTTTCTGAAAATAATGGGGGGGGGGGAGGGAGAGGAGTAGGTGGAAAATAATTAACAAATTCATCTGGACTTGGGTAACTTCAGTCACAGGCAGATGACTGACTGATACGGTTTTCTAGCCCTGGATGAAGGGGTATCTAGAGGGATCAATAGCAGCCCACAGTTTAGAAAACCAGACAATCTAGTCCAAATTTTTAGCAGTAACTTGGAAAAAATGGAAATAAAAATTTTAATAAACCATAAACCTGTATTTTTATTTAAAGATTTATGATGAAAGTATGTTCCCAATTCATCCACCAACTTTCTGAATATTCAAGTTTAATGAGTATGGAAAATCGTTAATGGACCATCGTCCTCCATACCAAGGGAATGGAAATGATATCACAAGGCTTATACGTCATACAAATGTCAGGTGTAGAAAATAGGTCGTATGGCCACGATGACTTCAGAGTGAAATAGCCCTTCCACACTCCTGATTGTCCAAGGAGGAAGAACTGTCTTTTTAGTGGAAATCCTGTAGATTTTTAAACTTCCTTCATGATATTGGAAAGAGTCTAGCAGATGTGCTGCCTTCTGTTGGTTTGATTCCCCGAGATCCTTCCTATATTAGACCAGACAGTAGCGCACTTCGGCCACGTTCACTCAGCCCTTCAAGGGGAGCTTCACGGAGGCACAACCTAACACAGTGGGTCTTCGCCCCTACTCAGGGTCGATACAGGAGCTGTTACCTTGACAGTGTTTCCTTATGCTCAAAGATTCTTCATTAGATTTTTTCTGTATAAAGACCCAGGAAACAAATTTACTTTCTTGTCTCAAAAAAAAAAAATTTGTTCTCATATCTTCCTATTGCTAAAAAAGAAACAATACTAAACATCGTAAATGTCCCTACGTTTTAATTTTTGTCCTTTTTCTTAACACCCCAAAATTTACAATGTGAAAACTTAAAAGCTTTTGTTTTTGCATAGCCCCTGGAATGCTATCTATTTAATTAGGGTGCAAAGGAGTCTATGTGTGAGACGCGTAATGCAATGTAACTCTTAATAACCTGAGTTAGTGTTTTCTCAAGACACAAAATACAGTACTTATAATGAAGTGATTTCCTTTGCTCAAGGACTAAAGCTTACTATAATTTACCATGTTTTCCACATGCATTAGGGGAATAGTAACAAATGAAATGCAACTCTTTACTCCCCCAGTAGCATTTCAAATGCTGTGTCATCTCAGCCTTGACTTCTGCATAATGGGTGTATATTATAACTTAATTGAGGTAATGCACAAAATGCAGTACAGGCACAGGACAATTCAAATAAGAAGATCATTTCACTTAGTGCATGACTGAAGCCGTGTCGGTAGTGACTCTGAGTCGGACAGCGCTGTTAGTGGACACAAGTCCAATGGAGGATCTTTTACATTAGTCGTACACTAGAAAGCTAGGACGCACTCTGCCCATTTCTCCCTCCTCCTCGCAGCCCCGTCCTAAGCATGCTACCTCATGCTAGTGGGGGTATAACCTGTAATCTGTTCTCTGGAGCTTTTCTACTTGGAGGAGCTATTTGAAAACTCCATGTTCTCACTGAATTTTTCTCAACCAAAGTACATCAGCTCTAAGTCATAGTTTGTCAGGATAGCAAATGAGTATCTTCCAAATCTAGGCATGTCTAATTTATTCACCTTGAATAAGATAGCAGGTATGTGGCCTATCATGGTAAGGAACGGGTCAACAGAGATTTAATAAACAGCCACTCCTTGGGTGTTGGTAGCCAATTAATGGTACCAACTGTCAAAGCTGAACCAACTACATCAACTCCCAAGCTCAACTCAGGAACAAGTTCTTTTTTTCTTTCCCCCACAGAGATGACCTTTTCTTTTCAACCCTTGAAACCACTGTACCATTGCCTGGAGAAGTTATAACATGTTAATGGAGGTCCTGAGAAGCAAGTCCTGATTCCTGAGTTCCAAGATTACCACAAAAAGGAAAATAATTCAAGAAAAATGAACAAGGCACAAGAGCAAGTAAAAAGAAAACGTTAGTTACAGCATGTGATAAATATAGATGCCGAGGTAGAACAAGAAAATGTGGCTCATGAGTGTTGACTGTCCTAAGAGAGGGGACAGGTCAGGCTTGAAATCCTGCTTCAGGAAGGAAAACCCACGCGTCCAGATTGAGTCAGCAGCCCCAAGAGAATCAGTGATTACAGCGGCAGGAACTTGTGCAGGCAGGTAATGTGGGCTGAGGCACACAGTGGGTCTGAAAAGGGAAGAATTCGTTGACAGTCTTCGTAAAGATAATCCGCCAATATCTGTTTTCAGCAAAACTCTGAAATAAAGTTTCTTGAAAATTTGAACCTGAGAAACCTTGGATACAAAGCTCTGCAGATGAGAGCAAGGACACTCTGCCACTTGGGAAATAGGAAAATTAACTTTAGAGGCTTCTACGCTACTTCTTCCAACCTCCTCCCTAAATTCTCCCAGCTGATTTTGTTACACCTCCTCCCAAACCCAGGTAGCAGAATTGAATTGTCTTCAAAGAGAATTTGATTTAAACCTGAAAATACTGACTCTGGGCTCATCCCAGGGAAAGAGCTGGTCCTACACCAAACAGTACTACAGAAGGACAGCCAGCTGTGCTTGAAACTAGAGACGGCAAATGCGTAAGTCCCTTTCTCTCATAGAGAGGAACACATTATCAAAGCATCACAAGATATTTGAAGAACATTCCTTACTGAAAAAAATGCAAAGAAAATAAATAGAAAAAATCCTCTTGGAGAAAGTAGAAGAAGATTCTAAAACCTTTTCACTAATGTTCTAAGAAAGATAACAGAAATTATTGCAATCATAATGTAAAAACACTGCTAAAAATGAGAACCAAGAACAAGAAAGAATAAGAAAGCAGATATATGAAACCCAGGAGAAACATTCAAAGTTAAAATTGAGAAAATTATTAGGAACCCAGAACCAAAAGAATACAACTAAAATGGATTATAAAAATAGAAAGATGTAAAATTAATATAGATATTCCAATATTTAACTCATTATCACAGTTACTTTTCCATTGCTGGGACAACATACCCTACACCCACAACCTAAGGAAGGGAAGACTTATTTTAGCTTACAGCGCCAGACGGTCACAGTTCATTCGCAGGCAGGCGGCTGGAAATGGTGGAACCGCACCGTGGGTGGGGCTGGATCTGGGGCCCAGGCTGGAGCAGAGGCTGTGCTCCAGAGACAGATCTCCTCCAGGCGTGGCAGAGCAAGACCCATAGGAGAGGAGGGCGGGTCCAGCACACCCCGTCCAGATGTAGCCCTAGCATCGGCCCCTTCCAGCCAGGTCCCACTTCCGGACAGTGTGCAGTATCCATAGGTGCCTGGGGCCTTTGGGGGACACTCCAGACCCAGTCTACAACACAAATTATTCATAGAACTCTAACATATAGAAACAAAGCCCAGAAAAATTAGGGGACGTTGAATTTTCTAGAAGATACTATTAGAAAACATTCCAAAGGCACTGTTTCCGGACTGAAAAGGGTCTTCCGAGGGCCCAACACAACCAACGAAGGAATTTCAAACCAAGATGTTCATTGTGAAATTTAAGAAATAGCAAAACCAAAGAAGCATTTTGAAAGTAATCAGGGCTGGGGTGGAGTGGGGGAAGCAGGGCCCGGCTCACTTCCCCACTACTCGTGGCATTGCTCTGGAAAATCCAACTCCTACAATTTCACAACTCTACAGTGACCCACACACTCAGTAACATAGCTAATACTCTGATACCGAGAGAGAAAACAGTATTCAGTGAACAGTATTTTCAATTTTCAAAGATAATTGTTTGGGACCTCTTCACAAAATTCTTTCACTGGGGCTTTGCTAGAATGCCACCATCACAATACACACACAAAGTGTGTCCTTCTAGTCCTTGTGACTTTACAAAGTTATCTTTAAAAAAACTGTAAAGCCAAAAAGCATTCAAGGATGTATTCACACTAGGCCTGCACCTAAAGTGGGTGGGACTCCAGAGTGAGCATGTGAAAGGGTGGACACCGAACATTGTGGGTCTAAATTTTTGAAGTTATAAACAAAGCTGGTATGTTATCAGATAAAATGATTTTCTGCTACCCTAACAAATCCAAATTTATAATTCTTAAATGAAAAATATACAACCATGTACATATGTGACTGAATTTAGAGAAAATTGTTGTGCATATCTCAGCATGGGACTGGCTGTACTGGTTTTGGTAGGATAAAAGTAAACAAAATTAACAAATTACATTCCAAAGTATTTAGCTTTAATTTTATCAAAACAACAAATGCTGACAGGAATGATCTAGGATTTAAAGTGTGAAATGTCATTGTAGTTAAAGCATTCCAATTTTGAATATTTTAAATCCAAAATGCCATTTAAATATCGATAACTTAAAAATTAACGTACCAAATGCAGTTTGTTTAGTGTTACAAACTGTTTCTCAGTTACCAGGCAAAAGCTGCAAATTTCACATGTCTCCAGAAGCAAATCTGTCAGACATTCAGACATCTTTTTTTTTTTTTTAAAGAGGAAAAGTCAATACAAAAAACATTTGCATCCCGTTTTAGGTTTTCTATTCTCCTGTCTGCACACGCATTGCCTACTAGAATGCAGATAAAAGGCATGGATGCTTTCTTTCTCATAATAACTTCAGGGTCAAAGAACTTTGGAAGAATTCTCTTCTTGTTAGGCAAAGGAGCTATCTAATCGCACTTTGAACTTAAAAGCTAAGTTCAGATAATTTAATTAAAAGGCCACACAAAATATAGTATTATAAAGGTTTTTGTTTTCAGCTGATAGATCTTTAGTATTTAGTTTTACACTTAGATTTTTCTAGTACTTATTAAAATATTTTATTATGCTACCACAAGTATGATGAGAATACAGTCATGTTATTAAAATGCCATTGTATTTGGGAGTTGTCAGGAAACTTTCTGCTATTCAGTCTGTTTTATCAGATTGTAGTAGAACACGCAAATAGAGAACTTATTTATTGATGATGTCAAAATTCTGTGTTCACTCTCGCCAGCCTCTTTTATTCTACCTCTAACTATCCAGACTAAAAAAGTAAAAGGAATGATTGGAAATTGACTTGTCTTTTCATTGTATCGATTTTCTTGCCTCAGGGTTTTTTCTAGATTCTCTCTCTCTCTCTCTCTCTCTCTTTCTCTCTCTCCACACACACACACACACACACACACACACACACACACACAGTGCTGGGGAATCGAACTCGGGTACTTAACACTTGACATAGCACTTGCTAGGCAAGCCCTTTAACCCCTGAGTCATTCCTCCAGCCCTCTCTGTGAGTCTTTTCTTTCCATTTTATTTTCTTCAGCGGGAGACACGAGGCACAGGATGATCTCCATATTGCCTCCAACTAGCACGAGGGCTCCACGGCACGGGCCCCTTGTTACTGTCTCTTCTCCTGGACGGAACCTGCTCGTCACATGAATGCGTGAATATTATTTGGCAGCGATTGTTAGGCAGACTGTTTTGTGACCCCTTTTAACACACTCAGATTTAGCAGAATAGGCGTATGACAACGCACCGTAAGTTCTCCGTCGGAGCGTCATGGAGTGCTGTGGGATTCCGTCCACAGCGACACCACTTGGATTTGCTGTTGTTAAAGAGCGTGATGCTCGGCTCTAGCCCAGACTGGAAAATCAGAACCGTTGAAAATGAAACCTGAGAAGCTGTGTTTTGCCAGGTTGCTGGGGGACTATCGGAACTGATGCCTTAGGGAATGTTTCAAAAGCATGTTCTTCTCCAGCTTCGCTTTAATCCGACCCTAAACCCTATCTCTGGCTTCTGCACTCAGGTGACACTCTTTGCTGAGTCCCTACAAACTTACATCTTGATTTTCCCTAAGGCGTCTCAACGAATGTTCTTCACCTTGAAACTTTTTCACTTCTTAAATTCCCCTTTAAAATTTTTTTCTGAACTCATACATAATTACAAAATGAAATCGATTCATCCTTAGAAAACCAGGTCAAATTTCCCCCTCCCAGGAGGACTATCTGACCAAGATCATTAGAGCTGTCCTCCCTTTGTCATGGAAAAATACAAAATTCATTTATTAAACATACATGTAGCTTAGATGATTTTTCCAGAGTTTTAAAAATATGAAAGAATCTAAGCTATGTTGTCTCTCCTGCAGTGCTGAGTTCAGGGTTTTGGAACATAGTGGGGAGCCAAGACGCAGCACCATGGACTCAGTGAGTCACTCAAAGGCTTAGACATCGAGAAACTCACAGATCTGCACCCTTTGTAAACAATTTCTCTTTTTAAGATGTTCTGTCTGTGAAAAATAGTTTTCTTCCAGCTGAGACAACTCAGTTTGCTTACTTTCAAATGAGAGGGAAAAAAGAAAAAAAAAAAAAGATCTAGTCTTAGAAAAAAATTCTGCTAACTCAAATTACTAAGAGGTTTAGTAAGTATTATCACTCTCACTTTTTCCCTGAAGAGATTCAGCACAATTGTTGCTAGAATTTGCCCTGGATTCTTCAGTCAGCTGCTTGAAAAGAGAAATAATACCGCCAATGAAGTTAATTAAAGCTCCTGTTAATAAGCTACAGCAGAGTGAAACAAAATGGCCAAGAATGTCCAACATTGCATTGGCGTGCATTTATTTTTAAACATATGTAACCCCAAGTGGCATGGCCCCGAGGTTCCATTTGGGGTTTCTTTGCAACTACACCTATTAACATGCGCTCGCATTTCACAGAATGTCAGTCCAAACAGCCTTGAAAGGTGAACCTTCCCCGGGAGGTCTTCACAAGGCCTCCCTGGACGGTAGGAACATTCACAAGGCCTCCCTGGACGGTAGGAACACAGCGCTGCCCCTGGGTTTCCCCCTCTTCCTTAAGTGGTAGGAATCTGTCTTCTACTGTTTAATTTTCTTCTCCTCATACATATGGATTACATTTATTAGGAATTCTGGAAATAGGTCTTCCATATAAAAATAATTTCAAGCTAGTTGTGTCTCAGGAAGAACCTAAACGTCCTCATTGATTGTGTTATCATTTATCAGATTATTGAGATTTCAAACATTAAAAAATTATGTCCAGTATTTGGAGTCATTGAAGACAATCATTTCAGAAAACTAAACTCCCTTCATTCATTATGTAGCCTAAGCTGGCCTTGAACTCATGGCAAACCTCAAACCTCCTGCTTTTGCCTCTGAGCTCTTGGATTACAGCCGTGTGCCACCATGCCTCGATCTTGTGATGCTGGTGAATCAAACCCATGGCCTTGCCCTTGCCCCAGCTGAGCTAGGCCCCCAGCTCATTTGTGTATGTTGACATACGCAATTGCAAGCTGGGCCGAATAGTGAAGCCCTGGACTCCCCGAGGCAGGAAGGTCATGTGTCCAAGCCTGGTATGGGCGGCTTAGTGACTTAGTGAGATCGTGTCTCAAAATAAATTAGAAAAAATCAGGCTGGAGGTGTCGCTTAGCGTGAAAGCAGTGGGCTTGACCCCAGTAGCAGAAACACACACTCACATATGCACCCACTCACAACGCGCAGTAAATGGTCACAGCCACAGGTAACCTACTGTGTCTCTTGTTTTTAACTAAACAACCTCCTATAACCTCTCTGACCTCTGACTCCACCCTGTGGTGCTGGTCTGCATTCTCCTCCCCAGCCCCTCCGTGGGAACGCTCCTCAGCAGAGCCCCGCTTCCTGCCAGATCTGTTCCTGTCCCCTCCAGCTCAGGGCTGCGTGGTGTGTCCTTGGGGAGCACCGGGCAGGGGTACCCCCTAGTCCTGTTCACCCCGCCTTGTTTATGCAACCGCCAATCGCCTGGCACGCTGCCGCTCGCGCATCCCACACGTGGCCCTGTGCACCCGCTCATGAGTCTTGCTTCTTCTGGTTCACATCGGCGCCGGTTTTGGGCTTCCATGCGTCACCTCCCGAGGTGGCTCCCGGACTCCGCTGGCATCCTCACCCACAGCATCCGGTGTGCTGGGTAGGATACGGCAGGCGCTCGGTTAGCACCTGACTGCCGCTGCGTGGGGTGCCGTGTGCGCTCTATGCCGAGAGTTGATTCTGGAGCCCTCTTCTGGTTTTCAGCTTTTAAAGACAAGAATATTGTTGCTGGTCCTGAACTCACCATGGAGCTTAGGCTGGCCTCGAACTCATGGCAATCCTCCTGCCTCAGCCTCTCCAGTGCTGGGATTACAGGTGTGCATCCTGATACCCAGCTTTATGTGGTGCTGGAGAAGCTGGAGAATTGAACTCAGGGCCTTGAGCTTGCTAGGCAAGCGCTTTAACCTCTGCTCTATTCCTCCAGCCCAAGTATAGCCTGTTCTTTGGCCTGCAGGATGGGGCCTTGCAAACAGCAAACATAAAAATATTGCAACAGTGGTTTTCTCCGATTTCATCAAGAGCATCTTAGAGAGCAGACTAGAGACGCCAGGGAAAGCCAGACAATCCGGTTAGTGAACGGTGCCTTGCACGCATTAAAATGTGTGCGAATCCCCTAAGTGTTGCTCAGCAGAGGCGATAGCTGGGTGAGAAGATTAGAGCGGAAGGAATTCAGAGGTCACCTCAAAGACCTCAGCGGAAGTGGGTAAGGCATTCTGCCTTGGGCTCGGGTTCTGTGGCTCCTAGTTTCCTGAAAGAAATACTAAGCTGGCTGTTCGATCGCAGGATATCGCTACAGAGAAAAGAATTTTGGGTCATTTTAAGGTAAAGCACATTGAAATCACACCCTGCGCAAATGAATGATCTCGCTTCGTATAACCAGTTCTGTTGCATTTTATGTGAACACGGGGAAATGTGTTTCTTTCTATGTTTTTCATAGGAATTAATTGATTTTTAACATTTTCCATTTGTGCCAAAGCAGCTCTCAGAAGACTCCCACCTTTCGGCTATAATTACTTAATTGTCATGTCAGACCAAATATGACATTTCCTGGTATTCTATGTGTCATTGTTCTCCCAGGGGTGAATTCCAGCAGAAATATACACGAATGCCATCAAACCTTTTTAAGAAGTGACCTCGCTCCGCATGCTGTGGGGCGGGGAGGAAGCGGCGCAGTGGTCGGGCGGGTCTCAGAGGTGAATGGCGACCATCACAAAGTGGACAGCTGCTCAGAATGTAAACAGCACGGAAAGGCCACCTGTGAGCCTGTGGAACTCGCATCCAAACTGCCTTGTGAATATCGGTGCCTTTCCCCTCCTGGAGTCCTCTGTTCTCTTTTCTCCTTTTATCAAAAGCCTCCCTTCGGAAAAGTTCACTTACCCGCCTTTTACAGCTTAGTACGAACTTAAATCAAAATAGTCCCTATTCCCGTAGTACACATGGGTGCATTTGGTCCTCTTTTTCTCATTATAGACAATCTGGCCATATGATATTGATTTCCACAACCTGCCTTATTTTCTTCACACTGAGGTATACTCTAAAAAAAGAACACAAAATACTTCCAAACACAAGTTATGCTGATGTCACTGCTCTTTCTTCTGGGTGAGCCTGCCACAACACCTTGATCTGCTGAGTTCACTTAGTAGACAGAATCTCAGAAACCACAGAAAAAATTTAAATAAAAATGTAGAATACAAACTGCGCATCTGGTCTCCTGTTTCTCCGGGTCAATACAACTCCCAAGCATTAGAAGCTTTACTGAAACACATAGAGCACCAGTAAGGAAGGGCGAGAGAACCTCGCAGGTTGCTAAATCTTTTAGAAGGTCTAAAAGTGTTTTTATTTCGTCTCTCACACTAAACTGAAACTCCTTTCTTAATGCAGTTTTCAAAATGTGAAGAAAACAGGGAACACGTAGAACTTCTCCAGCATGCCATCCGCTACCGTGTGCCACAGATGAGAACTGACTGGGCACTTCATTTTTTCAAGGCCGTGGTTGTCGCTTCACAGAGAAGATTTAGGTAGCATACACTTTTAGAAAGATGATAGCAAGAAGACTCTGGCAAAGAAGGTGGCAGATTTCTTTATCCTGAGCTTCCCTTGGCTTCATCGTTAATCTTCGTATCAACTGACGGGAGAGACGGCCACAAGAGCAGGAAAGACATTTCTGGGTGTATCCGGGCAAGCCACGGGGGCGAGACCTTGAAGGTCACAGCCGGTCTCTGGCCTCTGGCTCTCTGACTCTTTCTGCCACAATGCTTCTGCCTGGAAGCCGACTAACCATTCACCGAGGGGTCTGAAACGTGAGCCAGAATAAATCCATTCTCCTTAAAGTTGTATGTGTCAGAGTATATTGTTCAAGCAAAGAAAAGGTGAGTGATTTTTGTTTATTTTGGTGATTTAGTTTACTTTTTCAGACAGTGTCAGCATGAGCTTTTACTAAGGAGGTAAAAAAAAACCCACGTTTATTATTTTTTGGCTGTTTGAGCACATGGCATTTACAAATGAGTCTGATTTAGGGCCAAGAGAATTTGGCGTGGAAACCATCAGTTAAATCAAGGTAGTTTCACCGTTTCTTCGCTCTGCTCCAGAATCCGTATCAACCTTCCAATCTCATGTAACTATGCACCGTCATAAGTTCAACTAAAAAAACAAAACAAAATATTAAAGATGCAGAGGTTGACTTTGAGGCTAACAAAGAGTGAATTTAACATACGGTTTCTGTAACAACACACAAAACTGCGTTGTGCTGAACTCAAACAGTGGCACACACACGGGTGGTGATGGACAGTCCTCTGCGCTTCACAGTGCTGGGACTTTGGTGAGTAAGTCACATCCACGTTCCACGTCTGGCCCTCCAAAGCACCTGCAGAGCGTGCGAGACATGAAATTAATCTGGCGTTGCACGTTACAGCCTTTACAGATGCACTTGCCGTTCTGAGGGAAATCCTTTGAAAACCCGTTTTGAGTAAGACGCTGTGTCTCTTAAAGGCAGGAATAATGTCTTAGCGAACAATGCAGCCCATTCAAATCTGTCAGGCTGACAGCACTCGGCGTTGTGTGGATGTGATTACCTTTCAGTTTTTCTGTTGAGGACTGTCTGTAGGTGGACGGACGGACTTATAATTTCAGACCGGAAGTGGTGTCACCTACTTCTATTATAGGAATGTCGTCTCTGGATAAGGACAAATGTGTTGGTGTTTAGAGTCTGATAGGCTCCTGCTGATTTTTTCCAGTTAGCTTAACAGCAGCTTATAATCAAAAGCATAGCTGAGGGAAGCTCATGAACTATGCATTATTAAAAACTTCATATATTATGAAATTTCATATAATGGATTATGGAAACTACTTCAGTATACTAATTGGATGCAGAAAACAGTTCCTTATTCTTATTATCTGACTTAAGTTGATAATTCAATAAACAAATTTTCATAACCATTTTATATCATTCCTACAAAGAAAATGAGAGTATTTTACCAGTTTATCAGTTTTATCAGTTCATTTTTTTCCTCAAGGTGTCTCTGGAAAAACTTCACGAGTAACTTGGATTTAAAGGTGTTTTACTTGCTGCATAAAAATAGCAAAGTTAGTTAAGGAGAACAGCCATCCGTATTGGAGAGCTGGTGCGCCTTTGTAAGTGACACGGATTTCAGGCGTACCACGGACTGTCTCCTCTCCACGAGAAACAGCCCTTTATCCCCTCATGCGTTCACTAAAACAAGCCACCATTTATGAAGCACCAGACTTCATGGCAGGTGTACACTGTGACAAGATAATCACAGCACAATACGATGAGTTTAACACTAACAGGCTGCGCCACGTATTAGAGAGAAAGAAAGACTGAAATGACCCACATTGGAAATTGGGACCGTATAGTTAAGAGAAAAACATCAATAAATTATTTTTTTTCCTTGAGATTGATTGTGAAACCAGAGTAAACATTCTCCAGGTAGAAAAGAAAGAGGAAATTTTACGACATGGGAAACAACATGTACAACAAGGAAGAGCTGGGATTTGGGGGAAACGGTACGGTTGTGATGTGAACGCACCGATCCCGGTGGCAAGAGAAAGGGGGAGAGATGGCTGGTGGTCCGCTGGGCAGCGCGTTGCCTTCACGGTAAGGAGCATTGTCTCCATCACGCGGCCGCGGGGAAGGTCAAGCGAGCGCTTGCATGCAGATGGAGACAGAAATAGATTTATTTCAGTTAACTCATGGCGTTAGTAGACAAGACAGTTCCATGCACCTCAGTCACAAACTGAAATATTTTTAAATTAAATTTGTGCAGCTCACGCAGAGGTCAGGAGCACCACTTAAGTTGTATACAAGTCTAAGTCAGAATTGTGGAGAGTATATTTCTCCAAGGGCAAATTTCAAGCAAGGGGGATGAGAGTCAATTCGGAAGGATCTCGATTACCTATGGGAGAAGTCACCCCGTTTAGTCGTCTCTCCCTTTCCCTTTCATCCGACTTGTTCCTTTCTCCTTCCTAGGGTCTCCTCCGGAATAAATGTTGGTGCCTCCAATCAAACCCTTATTTCAGGGTGTTCCTTCGAGGAAATTCAAATGAAAACATTAAAGATCTTACTTTTTGCGGTAAGACATTTCAAACCATGGAATGCCAGTAAATTTATAGGTAGCAGCCTTAGTACTTAGTCGATAAGACAAACTGCTGTGTCTCGGGTGGCAAACTTAGGATAGGAAGAGCACCTAGAAGCCCACACTGCAGCTCGGAAAGCACAGCACACCGGAGTGAAAAGCAGTTGATCCTAAACTGAGAAATTGTCATTATTTATGTCCTGCACACATTGTTACTTGAGACTTGCAACCACTCCTTGAATTGGCCATATTTTTAAACAATGCCTTTCAGTTCTTGCATGATCTCTGACCTCCTACTACTGCAAGCCAACTTTCTGTGCTCTGTCCGTGCTGTTCCTGACGAGGACGTGGGAATCTTGATTGAAAAGCAGTCCCATTTCCACGCCCACAGAAGCAGGCCCATCACTTTTGCCTCCGTACTAGCTTGGCATACAACACACGTGCTTCATTCTCCCGGGCTTGTTTTCTTCACCTGGATAAGGCAGAAAATAAAGCCTCTCAATTTTGTCAAGAGGCGGAAGTGGTGCTTTTCCATGAGATGCCCGAGGCTGTCCTTCTGCTTTGCTGTACACTCCTCCCCGTTTTTCCTTCTTTACACGCCTTTGTCTAATCATCCATATCAGAGTAACCTGCAGGCAGCCTGCTCCTATCTTCCCTTATTACCCTCTGGTGATTTCATCCAAACTGATAACTTGAAGTACTTCCTAGATCAGCGACGTCTATCACACCAGTCTTGTGCCAGAGAAATATTCCATACCTGTACTAATCAACGCACAGACAACTAGTTAGTTGCATGGTACTACAGCATGCTTTAAATGTGCTGACACGTGTCCAATGGCTGTTCTCCTGGACAGCACTCATTTGTATAAGGACTGCTGATTAACTGCTCCAGATGACCCACCTACTTAAGATTTCCAGTTGGAGCTATCATGCAGATATCTCAAATTCTCCGTGCTGAGAACTGAGCTGATTCTCTAGCCAGCCTGACTCCACTTCCCAGTCACGCGATATACAAATCTTGGAGTCATGGTGTCCTGCTCCTCTGCTCCCAGACTCCTGAGAATATCTGTGCCCTGTGCACCTGTACCCACTCCGTACCGTCAGTATCGGAGTCACCATCATTTCTTCACAGTGTTGTAATCATCCCCAACTGGGCTGTATTTTTTTCAATGACTTTCCCCAGCTCCACTTTACCTTATTTCACTCTCGAATCAATTTCCAAAAACCACCGTGTTAAATTATCTCAGGCCCTGCCACTCCTTTGGCTGAGACTGACACAGCAATTCCTTGTTTCCGAGTAAAAGCCACATCTTCAAACAGTGACCTTCAGTTCTTGCGTGGCTCTGACCTTTTATTTTAAGCCAACTTACTGCACCCCAGACATACTTTTGTGTGTGTGTGTGTGTGTGTGTGTGTGTGTGTGTTTCTGTTTCTTGAACATTATTGGGCGGTACAGGATTTAATATCTCAGCTATAGTTGCTTTCCCAGCCTGAAATGATTCTACCTTTGACATCCATCTGAATAATGTCTTTATCTTCTTCCAATTTCTCATTTTTAATGAAGGCAATGCATCACAAGTAAATGGTTACAATTGTTATGCTTGTGATAGGTGAAATTAAGAACTTAACTGCAAAGATGGGCTAGCAAGGTGAGAGTCAGATAGGACTGTTACAACAGATCACATCTATGATATGAAAAACTCCCACAGGTTGCTAATAGTTGCTTTACTCCATACAAGACTTCATAGAGAAAAGTCAAGGAGAGGTTTTTCTCTGCATTCATATGCCATAAATTATTTCACCTCCGCCCGCTGCCAGCCTTTGCCTCTCCCCCCGCCTGTGGGTGTCTCATTCTATCTGACTTTCCCTGGTGATGTCATCCACTCAAATATTTTCAAGTGCTGAGCCTAGAAATCAATTAAAAACTTAAGTTCTCTCTCAAGCCCACAGGCACATAACGTTCAATATGCCCGAAGCTCTCCTCACCTCCCGCCAGAATGATCACCTTAATTACAGATCTCTGCAACAATTGGCCACCCTCAGACCACGCCCTTGTCAGCTTCGCAGGAAGGGCTTTCTCCAGTGGAAGCCGTGCTGCGCCGCCCACCTGCTTAAAACCTTCGACTCCATGATGCAACTCCACCCCACGCGGAGCGCACTCGGCCCCTTCGCTCGACTCCTGCCTCACCCCTAGAACGCCCCCCTTCACGCTCACCTGTAGCTGTCCTTACTACCGCTGGCCGACCTCCCTTCCGCTGTTCCCTTCCACAAGCTCCTCCCGTCTCTGCAGCTGCCTTTCTGCTCGCACACACCTCCTTTAAATCTGCACACTTTGAAGACTGGATGCCAGCCTCACTCCCCGCCAGGCATGTCCTTTACGCTGTGTCCTGGCGGCCACGGCTGTAGCAGCGGCTGCCGCTTGTTTCGTTCCTTCTCTGTCTTCGTCAAAATGCAAATTTGTGTAGGCCACAGACTGCTTCTGCCCTATACTGGTTTCTAAAGAACTAAAAAAATTACATATGTAAATTAGTCTGTAATTCTGTTGTTGCTGCGGCTTTACTACCATGGGGGATCAAACCCACGTCCGCAGGCACGCCAGGCGAACGCTGGGGCACCCAACCACGTCTGTAGCCTCCAGAGGTTTTAACAGCGGGAAAGTTCTGAATAAGCACCAAGCTATAGGGGAAGTCTAATTTGCAGTCTATCTATAAGAAAAGAGACACTAATATGGTAATTTATGAAAATAGTTCATTATGAAAATATCTGTAACATCAATTTGACACAAAATACAATAGAACACTTTATACCCTGATGAATATATCTGAGAAAGCTTTATTTATACCTTGATGAATGTATTGCATACTATTCACATGAACAGTGCCTATGCGGACTCAGTAGAAATAAAGATACTTTCTACATTTGATGGTGATATTTTGAACAACTTCCTTTTTCTTTTTTCAGGATTATTTTTATGCTATTTATAAGATAGAAAAATCAAGAAAAGAAAAAATGCTCTTGAAAGCACCATAAAAACAACTCCATAAGGGTGGACAAAATGCTCTTGTATCTTTAAAGACAGGATCCTCCTTACGTGTTCCCAGAACATTTATCAGGTCCCTCAAGTGACAGTGGGCTAAGGAAATTACTTCCTGCTCCCCAAGCCATGCGTCAGCGCAGATTGATTTACAATGCCTGGGTCCATCGCGCCTCGGGGTCGTCTCCCCGGAACCTCACAAGGCCAAAGTCAGAAAGGGAAGGGAATCACTTACAAAAATTCTGGCTATAAGATGAGTCTAATCCTGAGTGCACTTGAGTATCTTTTGCTTATTTACAAGTTGATCTTTTAAAAATATCCCTCCTTCCTTTGTTGCTCTCTAAATAGGTCAATGCAGGAAACAGCTCCAAGTGCTGAGTAGGAGGGTGCTGGTGGAGTCAGGTTGGCCCCGTCGGCGTCTTGCCTTGCTGCTGCCACAGCTGCCCAGCCCCTGCCCAGGCTACAAGCACAAGCAGAAAGAGAACTGGGGAAATTGTATCTTTGGCCGCCACCCATGGGGTGAAATCCAGTACCCGGTCTACAGAGGGCAGGGCGAAGAAGGTAGCTCTGTGCTACCGACCGGTTACTGCTTTTCGGTTTCAGAGAACTAGGGCTACTTACTGTACCAGAGGAAGGCGTTGGTTGGTCAGTATTTGCCAAGAAGCCTCTGAACGAAAGGCCCACGTGGAACACTGGTTTTCAGTTTTGTCGTAAATCGACGACCACTGAGTATCCTGTATATTGCCAAATGACTTCCTAAAATGTGCCGATACCCTCCCCGGAATGTCAGAGTGAAGCATTCTCAGAAGGCCACTCTCGGCTGGCAGGTGAGCCCATCCTGGGCAAAGGGGGACTGGCTCCGGGTCCGTTAGACCCGTGTTCCCTGAGGAACTCGAGTCCCGTGAGCAGTGGGGCTTGGAGCACGGTTCTACTTCAGCTAGGCCTTCTTCCGTTTGAATAAGAGGTTTGCAAATAAATACATATTCATATATACACTTCTGGATCTAGGTTACATTCTAAAAATATCTTTCAAAGATACATTTCCATAATTTTTCACATGGCTATCTGTCTATATTTAATATTGAGGGATATTACAATGCCTGCCCCAAATACTCACAGTGCTGCGTTCGCGCACTCGGTCTCGCCGTCCCTTCTGCCTTCTCACCATCAGTTCTTGCTATGGAAGCTGCCTGTGCTCTCGCCCGCAGCCAGCTGCGGGGAATTTCAAACTGACTTGGCCTTGCCAGGCCAAGCATCTTAACTAGAGATCCCTTACTGGGCCATTTTGTCTTCACCGGGCTTGTTCACTCTCTGTTCCCCCACACTCAGCAGGACGGAGAAAACTCCACCAAGGAAGCAAGGCTTTGCGCCGGTTTCGACAAAATGTCGATGGAAAGACTGGCAATTTAAAACTTCTGCTGTATGAATGTGGAAGGCTGGCACACTCCTGAGGTTCCAAGGAGTACGGGATGGCAGAGAGGCTGGAGACAGACGACAGACTCTAGCTACCGACAGACAGACAACAGATTATAAGACCAATAATGTAGCCGCCTCTTAATTTCACAATTCCCTTAGACGAACGCAGGGACCTTTATGCTCAATTAGACTTCAAAGTTGTTATCCCTGAAAGGGGAAGAAGGGACGTTCATTTCAATTCACATTTGGGGACACGTTAGGTATGATTAAAAGCTGTAGCAGATGCTTAACTTTTATAAAATTAAGGTAAAAGACGCATTGCTAGTAAGTCTCCGCACGACAGTGCCCCTTGCACACTTACGTCATTGTTCACGCCACTTTCTGAGCAGGTACAGAAGTCCTCTTTCATGACTTTGGTTGCATTGCTCAAGCTGCCTTGAGGCTCTGAACAGATTTGCAACGGCCACCTTCCATGGTCATTTGATTTTGAAGAGCCAGAAGTCACATGACATGTGACAGAAGGTGAAGAAGAACACGCCGTGACATATGTATGAGAATGCCCCTACAGTGGGTGGTGCTTGGCAGCACGTCGCACTTCACAAAGAAAGACTTCTGAGAATGCTTCAGAAGGTGACGGGAATACTGTATTAACGGTATTTGAAGAGAGAGTACTTTGTGTGTGAGGGGGATGGGCTAATGGCAAAATGTCTTACTCTAGCAGATTTTTAAAAATTTAAGATTCGTCACTTATTTTGATCCCTCCTTGTATGATACACTACACATCTGTTTCTGATTCGGCTTGAGAAGGCAAAAAGGCCACTGGAGAATGGTGGTGATAATTAGTGTTTACAGATATTCCACAGATGTTTGCTCAACAATGAGCCCAAGCAAGGGACAGAAGCCGGAGAGTGCTGGCAAAAGTCAAGGGAAACAAGCTGACGAGAAAGCTGAAACAGTAGCCACGGCTGTTCCCTCACATGCCCCCTTGTGTGGAGAGGGCCTGCGGAAACCGGCTAGAACGGAGCTATGTATTTTAAAGTTCTAAACGTGCCACTTTTATTTAGTTAGGCCCTGGTCCTAGTTGTCCTTTTTATGCCTCAAAGTAGAGTCAGAAAACTTACAAATGAATAGACTTTTACAAAAAATATCTAGTTCTCTGATTTAAGTAACTAACCACCAAGGGATGTTATGTCATTATAGCACCAACTACATACTGATCGGTTAGTACTACATTCAAAATTTTTTGTCTCCTCAAAACTCACCTGTTGCAATTCTAATCCCTCAAGTGATGGCATGAGAAATACGGGGAATTGGGAGGTAACAGGTGACGAGGGTGCAGGCCTCTGAGGCCATTTAGTGCCTTTATCCAAGAGGCCCCAGATTGCACTGCTCCTGTGAACACACAATTGGATGACGGCATTTTAAGATTCAGAGGAGGAGCCTCACCAAGCAATAAAACTATGCTGATGTTTTGATCTTGGACGTCCCAATCTCCAGAACTGTGACAAAGCTTTGCTGATGAAGAGCACCCATGTGATGATGCTGTTTTTCCTATGGCGGCCCAAGGGGACGAAGACCCCCACTTTAGATGGTCAGATAACAGGATAAACCTAGATATTCAGAGGTTTAGAAACGACAAGGATTGTCTCCTCAAAGCAAGACAGCATAAGGCAATATGACTAGTACAGATTGATAAAGAGTGGCACAGTGCCGGCGTTGAGCATAAAGGATCCGTCCTCAGTTAAGACACACAGAACCCTCGCACAGCCCAGCGGTCTCACTGGGAAGTACATTTCGGGTCGTGCCCAAAAGCTGTACAAAGGAAAGGAATTCAGTATTCTAAGAGGTGTCGGCACTGCCGTGTTTTTGGCAACACTGATCACAGTAGCCAAGACGAAGCCGGCCCGAATGTCTGTAAATCAAACTTTTCATGTTCCACAAGAAGAAGCCTATTTCTAGGCTTTATGCATGTGGCAATGTGTATAAATCATTCAAGATAGGTTTAAGCCCCAATTGAGACTTTCAAAGATAAATTATATGAAACTTGCCAGGAAAGAACATCTACTGCTATAAAAAACTCGTTAAGCATTTTATTTCTTGGCTTCAACTGAAATGACAAAGGTGCGGTTTGGCTTGAGGGGTTCAGTTTGTGTTTCTTTAAGTTGTGGCCCGTATACATATATGCCATCTCACCCCTGGAGATTTGACATCTGTGGCATCGTGGGTGATCCTGGACGACAGCATGCTCAGTGAGATTCACCTGACCCAAGTGAATAGCACTGACTGGTCTCCCGAATACTATCATCCTTTCATGCATACGTGTAGCACCTAGCTGTACATATGGTCTGGCTTAGCGCACAGAACATGATGGCTTCTCATTGTCCTGGAGATACACAAGCCTTGCGCCTCCTTTGACCCCCTTTTCACAGTTGAGCACAACATACGCAACGGACTGTAGTAGATCAAAGCATAAACATAGAAGGAGAATAGAAAAGAAAAGCCAGCAAAGTAGGCTATGTGCTACATGGAAACACAGCCACCAGAAAACACTTTTTTTGCTATTGTTCAAGCAGATTTCAGGTGCTTTCCAAAGCTCCTAACCACCCAGAGATCACACCCGTTACACTTCAGTGGGCATGGGAGAGAACTTCAGACACGCATATCCCTCCAAAGTACATTCTAAAATTAGGATTAAGGTAACAGAAGACACCCACAAGCTACAGAGGTTCTGCTCCGATGTCCCCCGGATGAGAAGGAGGGCTAGGAGAGATCTGTAGAAACACGATGAACTCTTCGACATCCCTTCCCTCTGCATACATCTGTTAGGAGGCACTGTGCCCGTTTTCATTTCTTGGCTCCTGCTACCTGTCTCTACCCTTTTTTCTACTTAGCTAAGTAGATATCTAAATATCACATCTATCTAAATATAAAAAGACAGCCAACTATTGCAAAGCAATATTCAGTGTCTGGGCTCTGGAGCCAGACAGCCTGTGTTTGAATCCCGACTCTCCCACTTACTGGCAATATTGCCTTGAATAAATTATTTAAACTTCTATAAGTTCCAGTTCCTATCTATAAAACCCAAACCACGGGGCTCAGTAGTGTTTAGCGTCTCTTCAGCGTTAATCAGCACTACCATTCCTTGCACACTCTCACTGTGTGAGCATGCTACTTTCTAAAGACGTTTCGAAGTAAGTCAAACGTTTGAGAGGGCATAGGTGAACTCTGCTTTCTTTACATTGTAAAAAATTACCCTAACTATAATCTAGTATTTTTAAAGTGTAGCTACTTAGAACTAAAACTAATTTTTAAAAGGCTTTAAGGGGCAGAAAGAATTTTGCTTTTCTTGTATTAAGTTAAAGAAACAAAACTGAAGTCAGAATTTGAGTTCATCCCACTCAGTGATACCAAGTTATTCACACAAATTTCTTGAATTTTCTGAAACACTGTGCCTTGCGGAAGCACACATAGCCGTGTGTTCACCTTAAGGAGAAATATTATGAAAACCATTCCCTGGTGATTAGACAACTAGAAGAAAGAGAATAAGCAGCAATTTCAGAAGAAAAAGTACTTCCACCTGTGCTGTCACTGAAGAGCGCTTGCTGGGTTCCTGCACTCATCACTCCCATGTCTCCCCGGATTAGAGCATCTTCTGTCCCTGGGAGCCTGTAGGAGCCTCACCTTGGCCTCAGCACTGCACATTGGATCTCAGCTAGGTGTGTCCCCTAATTGTCACAGTGGCAGGCTTTTGGTGTTTTGCACAACATGATTATTGCTTTGCTTGCTTTCATAATTATGTGTTTTCCATACCGTAATTGCAGTTTATTGGGTAAAATTACATACAAAAACAAACATAGTGCATTCGTTCTCCAAGACAGCAATGAACGAGAGCAAGGAAGGGTTTAGAAGATTTCCATGCACCCTGCCCGAGGCGGTAAAGAGAGGATCCCAAGGAGAAGGGTTTTTCTCTCTTCTCCATAAATGACTAGCTCAGCAAGGTGATTCGTATCTTTGTGTCCAGGAAATGTCGTGAGGCTTTCCAGATTTCTTGTCTATTCTCTGTGTTTACTTGTAGGAGGGCAATGGCCACAGCTTTCTGATTGGAGGAACATGAAACATGAGAATTATACTAATACCAGGAAATACATCATCAGAAATCGATAAGCAATCTGGAAATAGCTCCAGGGTAACTGTAGTATTCAACCTCCCAGTTGAGATTCGTAATATTAGAACTTAGCTCATCTGTAAAAATTTGAAAAATATGTATAATATAAAATGAAATTCTGTGCTGAACTATTCTGTGCTGTCGTGTGTGTGTTTGTATAAACACTAGTGTACATGTGTTTTAGCTAAGCATATATTTATATTTTGTTAGGGAGCTGTGTATTTGCTAGTGTTGGTATCAGAGAACTACTCAGATTATAGATATAAGCATGTTACTTGTTACTGATTATAGTATTGAAGTATTTGTTGAATCTCTTTAAATTTTTTTCCTAATCATCATTGGAGGCTCCTGCTGCCAATAAATGCCTTACATTCGCTGCCTACCATTTGAAGTAACTATCATTATTGTACTTTGAGGCGGGCAGTGCCTGCTGGCTGTTAACCAGCTGGTGAGGTTTTCTACTGTGGGCTCCGGCAGATGGTAAGGTTCCCTTGGCTCAGTCCATAACTCTCCAAATCCTGATCCTCACCGCTTCCGAGTCCCAGGAGAGAAGACACGGCACCAACCCAGGCGAATATGGAGCTGTTACCACAGTGAGGGTTACGTGTGAACGCCTGGCTGCTGCAGACCCGCCTGGCCCAGCCGCCCACAATCAGAAGGGCTCGCCAGCCTGACCCGGAGACAGCCCGGCAGCCCCTCGGCCCGGGCCCAGCCCTCCCCGCAGCCTGCCTCTGCCAAGCCACGGCTGGCAAGAGACACACGTCTCTCTCACTGCCGAGAAGGAGTATTCCACACCAGCAATTTAAGGCAGAAATGGTTTATTTAGTTCACAGTTTCAGAAGGTCTCAAGGGCACGGCGGAAGCACGTGGCCGAGGCTGGGGAGCCGCCCACCCCGGTGTAGCCCATGCCAGGCGGCCCTGTCTAGGCACCAGGCACAGGCCGCCCACCCCGGTGTAGCCCATGCCAGGCGGCCCTGTCTAGGCACCAGGCACAGGCCGCCCACCCCGGTGTAGCCCATGCCAGGCGGCCCTGTCTAGGCACCAGGCACAGGCCGCAGCCGCCCAGGAAGACGCTGTACGGACGCCTCTCTTCGCTTGCCTCCCTCGGCGCCAGCTGCCAGCTGGCGCCCAGCACCGGTCCGGGC
The DNA here is from genome assembly GCA_004027205.1 of Ctenodactylus gundi. Classification (NCBI taxonomy): domain Eukaryota; kingdom Metazoa; phylum Chordata; class Mammalia; order Rodentia; family Ctenodactylidae; genus Ctenodactylus; species Ctenodactylus gundi. Next base: position 66,808 of record PVKB01000546.1, on the reverse strand, counting down.
ACAGGTCGGTAGCAAGCGCCTGAAGGCCCTGCCTGGCCGCAACCCCAAGTCAGCAAGAGGGCACGGGCTCCAGCCCGGACCCCAGGCGCGTCCCCTCGCCGCCAGTGACGCTCAGCTCCGCGGTTACGACGGCGCCCCAGTGCCCGAGGCTGCCGGGCACCTCAGGGACGCAAACCGCGGCGCAGATGGCGCAGATCTCAACAGCGCCCAGACGGCAGAGCCGAAGGCGGGCGCAGGGAGGAAGAGGCCGGCCCGCTGCTCTCACTCTACGGCAGGCCCAACCGACCCTCAGGGGACCCGGGGTGGCGGCTGCGGGACGCGCCCTCCCGGGGCTCTTGCTGTCCTTCCGGTGCGGGCTCTAGGTAGCCCCAGCCCTCTGCTGTGTGGCACGGAACCGAGCACCCGGAAAGTGCCGCTGCTGAGGTGCCAGGCCGGCCCGCCGCGCACAGCGCCGGCGCCTTCCGGAGGAGCGGGCTTCCTTCCCAGCAGAGGAGGTGGCGGCTGTCCCGCCGACCCGCGGGCTGTCCCCGGGCGCCAAGGAAGCCACATTTGCTACGGGAACGCCAGGAAGGCAGCACGCAGGTGGGAGATTTCAAGGCCCTTGCTAACCCATTGTTCAAACGTTCTTCGTTTTGGAGCCTGTGGGTCCGACCCCAGCAGGAGCTCTGCGCCAGCTCCGTGCGCGGTGGGCGCGCCCTCCTGCGAGGTGGCACGAGGAACACGAATTTTAATTGGAGCAAAAGAGCCTAAAACTGATGGGCAGATGGGTGTGCTAAGAGCTTCGAAATTTTAACTCCCTCTGCCTAAACTTAAAAAAAGAAATCTTCCTGTCACGGCGTTCCACTCACCTGGCTCCCTGCATTCTTCAGGATGGGAAGCGTCTCTCCTGAGAGAGTCTGCCTATTTGCGGCGATTTCCAGCATTCGGGCTTTCTCTAGTGGACTGAGACAGCACAATGTTGAAAACTAGCTATAATAGAGTACTTTGACGTATCGTAGACCCGGGTTTTGGCTACAGTGGGACCTAACTTAGAAATCAAAATGTATTCAGGGAGACACATAATAATCCTTTAAGGCAGTACAAAAACATTTTGAAGGTACTTACATGCCTAAGCCTATTTTTTTTTAAGAGAGCGTCTTTGGCTAAGTAAAATGAGTATCTCAGAGAGAATGAAATTTGGAGTGCAGTTCAGAGTGGCAAACACAAGTGCTGACTGTTTTGGCTTCGTATCAAGGTACTGGAAAGAAACCGCGCCAGCAGTGGTCGGGATTGTCTGAAGCGTGGGCTACTGCTGCGGCCGTGCAGCCGGGCGCTCCGCCCTACGCGCAAGCTGTGGGCGCCTTCGCCCTCCAGTCCGGAGCCCGGGGAGCGCGCCAGCCAGTCAGGCTGCCTCAAGTTGCAGCGAAAACAGCGCCCGGCGCTTGTGCCTTCCGGTGCGGCTTCTGGTGTTCTCCAGGTGCCCGCGGAGTCCAGCCGGGAGACAGAGGCGAGGGCTGGCCGCTGGGGCCGCTCGCCCTGCTCCGGCTGCAACTGGACGCTCTGTGCCTTCCTGCCCCTCCGCCTCCGAGGCCAGGGCAAATCCTTGCTAGCCTTTTACCTAAGTGGCGGTAAGGAAAAGAAGGAAGGCCAAGTCACCGTCTGTCTCACTTAGCTACCTGCTGACCGCTGCCGTGAGGCTGGCGGTAGACAGGACGAACTGGCTGCCCTGACGGACCGGCTGAAGGCCTCTGGGCTTCGTGCCCGCGGGAGCTCAGCGTCCTTGCGGAATGTAGCTGGAACCTGGCGCGCGACCTCAGCTCCGCAGACTCTCCAGGCCTTCGTCCCTGGAGCCCCGCGGTTCCGCCCGGTCCGTGATGCCTTGCTGCCGCACGGAGCTCAAAGATGCCGGTGCCACGGGAAGGAGTGTCACCCTCGTGCGACCAGGCTGTTACGTAAAAGCAAAACAAAAATCGAAATAACAAAAATACACAAAACCTAGCTGCACAGATGTTCCAACGCGCTTCCTCAGACAGAGGTCAGACTGAAAACCAAATAGTTTTGAAGGTAAGGATCGAAAGAAGCTACGCTCCCATTGTGGAGTACTGACTCTTGCTTCGGCCGTCATGGCTGGCTTTGTCCTGACCCATCATAACCCAAGGGAAACGCTGGGTACTATTTCAAGGCTGGTTAATATGTTGATGTGCTTAATGGCTGTGAAGTGCGCCTGCCCCGCCACCTTACGGGTTAAAGCATTTCAAAGCAGAGCGCACGTGAAGCTTATCGGAGACACAGGGGCGCTTTTGTGAAGAAGATGCATCAGGAAGCCCACCGAGTTTACCCGGTTCTGCTTCCTGGGAGGGTCTCCTTCCCTAACTGTTGTCGCTGCCTGAGTCCCTGGTCACGCGGACCCTGCTTCCTCCTGCTTTGCCTCCACCATCGCGTTAACAGATAATGACATCCCTCTTGCTAAGAGAAAAGAAACACATTTAAATTAGGAGCCAGAGATGCATCAACTCTCTTGATAGAAAATCTCCTTCTAAATAATGATGCCAATAACTGCTCATTGAATCTAAGCCCAGAAAACTGCTGGACGTAAATTTATTTTCCTATGCGAATGCCGCAGAGTGTCTTGGTAGGTATCTAATTTCTTATGCCACGTCCTTCCCTCACTCACCTCTCTGTATCAGCAACACTGGCATTTAAGCAACAGTTGCCAGCTCCTTGCCGCCGCCCCTGGGCTCCTGCCCCAGGTGGGCCCTTGGTTTTACCCCTCCGTGGGAAGGCCTTCTGGCCACCTCTGACTAGAAATCCTGCCTCACGCCTCTACCTGACAACTGCCAGCCAGCAGAGGCGCAGGCAAGAACAGATCTCCCAGCAAGAGGCACTTTGGGTTTTTTTTCTATTCAGAATGAAACGCTAATTCAACAGCAGGCTTCTGCTGCAGTCGGGAGGACTGAGTAAGCAGGCAACACAGAATGTGGCCTGGGCACATGCACAGATGGCACTTAGGTTTACACTTACCTGTTTGTTTGTTGAGGCAGGATCTCACTTTGTAGTTCAGGCTGGTCCTGAACTCACTGTGTAGCCCAGACTGGCCTCAAGCTGAGGGCAGTCTCCCTGCCTCAGCCTCCCCAGGGCTGGGGTTACATGCGTGTGCAGCCATGCCCAGCTTATGTGGTGTCGTGCTATCCCTCTAGCCATCTAGTTAAAGACCTGTAGAAGGAGAACTGGCAATTAGAAAGAATATCCACCTCTAACAAATGATTTATAAGATATAATTATGTCTGTAGTGATTGGAGGAAATAATGACATGCAAAGGACTGGAGATACCAAAGGTCCAGACAATGTGTGAGCTTGGAAGACACCCACGTGGCCATGGGTGAGAGGAGGAAGGGGGCATGATATGACAGGCCGAGGGGAAGGGCAGAAAGGTCCTCGGTGTCAAGAAACCTACAGTTGCACTCATGGTGTTGCCAAGCCGTGAAAGTGGTTGAACCCGGAAGCGCTGTGGCTGAACCTGGCTTGGAAGCCTTGCCCTGACTGGAGGTGGAAAGAGATCTGAATAAGAACCAAGGAGAAAATCTGGCAAAATGTAAGTGACTAGTGAAGTGTGCGTAGATAATATATGAAAGTTAAAAAGAATTCTGAAATAGTCAAGTATGCTGTTACGTCTGTTGCCGTATGTGTAATATACTCCTGTGGTACAGACAAGTTCATTCAATGCAGCAATTCGATATGGACTTAAGTTCACCTAATGTAGTAACTCATTTATTTGGTCTATAATGTAAGTTTATACTAGGATAACTAGTATAATGCAGTGATAACCTGAATGTTTCTTGAACGTACAAACATTTACCTTTCAGTATGCAGCTATGGAATTTGAATTTTAACTTTTTTTTCTCTCACATTTTCTAGCCTATAAAATTCATTGTTATAGTTGTTTTCTTATGTGAACTTTTGGGTAAGACGTTGTTAAGGAATCTCAATAAAGACATATAGTCAGATACAGAAAAAAAAGTCCCAATAAAGGGTTCTGCTGGGTCAAGATATGGTCACTGCAGCCCATTCTAGGGGTGGGAAGCTGAGCTAATGAGGAGAGATTTGGGGCTGGAGGAATGGCTCAGCAGTTAAAGTGCTTGAGCAAGCACTAAGCCAAGCGCTATGTACCCGAGTTCGATTCCCCAGCACCACATAAGCTGGGCGTGGTGGCACACGCCTGTAATCCCAGCCCTGGGGAGGCTGAGACAGGAGGATTGCCGTGAGTCCAAGGCCAGCCTGGGCTCTGAAGTGAATTCAGGAATGGCCTGGACCACAGAGCGAGACCCTGTCTCAAAAAAAAGAGGAGAGATTTGAGTGGTGAACTGAGTCAGGCACAGAAAATTAAATGTTCAATATCACTTGGTTTCTCTGCTTTGGGAAACCCAGGATACAGGCATCCTATAGAACCACATGGATATGATAGTGGGAGTTGGGGAGAAGGGGAGAGTGTGGGAGGTCCGATATGGGACAGGATGGTAACGCTGATGTGATATTTATGTGCACAAAATACTCATGTTCACTGTAAATACTTTGTATCACACACACCACACACACACGCACACGCACACACACACACACACACACACACACACACACACACGCACACACACTGCTGCCATCTCCTGCCCTTCGCTTTCCCTCACCATCTTGGAGAACAGGATTTGGAAGGTCTGTCAACAGAGAAATGAAGCACTCACAGGTAACAACAGGCGTGCTCATCCTGCTTATGGGCTGAAGCATAGGAAACACCTAACAATTTCTTTGTCTACACACAGTAAGGATTTATGGCTGCTTAGCAGAATAGATGGAAGCCGGAAGCCGTCATCAGAGCTGTGAGGGTCTTGAGGCACCTGAGGTGAAAGTACCAGGGAAATTAACCAAAGGCGTGTTGAGAGAGGGACGGCGAGGAGGGTGGCGGCAGAGGGTGCTCTCCCTCTTCTGTACCAAGTACCCGGCGTGGCAGCAACGTGGCCATAGAAAAAATATGAGACACCGTAGCACGTTCGAAACGTCTTTCTTTACTGTAGCTCGGCGAACCCCAAGACTATATTTAATGCATAATACACTATCTGTATCCACTTCCACCTTTTGGATGCCTCATTGAGGAAATGGGTGTTGATCTAGGGAGACACTGCAGGGTGCTTATAAAGGAAAGGAAAGACATAGACACGTTCTACAATGGTTTTGTACTCATTGCCACAGTCCCATGTGATCTAGTGTTTGGGGAGTGACTGCACGAAGCGTCACTCATATTGGAGAAGCATCGTAGGACCAAAGAAAGAGGCCATGGGGGCCATGACGACACAACCGGGAGACCTCCCAGGAGCCCCGCAGGAAGCTTTCTCAGGAGAAACTAGTCGGCACTGTGGAATGCTGCTGAGAGACTCTGAAGACAAGGACCAGCGAGCTGTTCATCCTACCGACAAAGAGGCCATCATTGACCTGGCATGGAACATCTCATCCAGCTTTTAGGAACAGGTGACGTGTTTCAGGGGATTGCAAAGTGAAGGAGAGATGAAGGGCAAGCGCCAAGAACAATTTTTCCACACACTTTGTGGGTTCCCGGTGCCTAGTAGACATTCCAGCAGACATGGATTAACAAATACTTAATGATAATATTATATTATACTGCAAGTGATCACATGTGTATTATATAATTTATAATTTGTAACTGGTATAAAAAAATGAAGAGCTTCCAAAGAAAAGTCAGACTGATGATAAATGTGTGACTAGCCATACTTCTGGATAAATTCATTTTTCAAACAGGCAACCACACTTCCAAAGATGTCACACAATGACAAGAGGAGGAGATGGGAAAAGAAGGAAGGACCGAGAAGGCTTTTCTCCTCGGGAAATACGTGGCTCTCTTTCCCTCTGCGTGGTGGGGGCTGGGAACAGGACGAATGAGCCCTGTAAGTCCACTGACCACCCCATTCCAATGTTTAATCTGAATATATTAATATGAGTTCTAGGTCAGGGCCTGGTGGTTTCAGCTCATTGAGACTGCAACCTGAAGGGCTCAGGATACACGCACAGAGAAGCAAGGGGTCTGTGGGTTCTTCCTCACCAAATCTGGATGATTTTCCCCTTTCGGAGAAGCCACAATTTGGAGCAACTTAATACAAAACCAGTAAATTCACAGCACCTTGAGAGGGTTCCTAGAGTGTTCTGCTTTGAAAGACCTTCTTGTGCTGATTTGAGGGAGAAGGAGAGGCCATTAGTCCCGCCACCATTGCATCCCTTCTGTCTTTATGGCAGCCCCTGGAGTTGTAGAGGGCTGAATATTCCTGCGTGGGGCTGGGGGTACCCATAGAGGCATGCGCATTGAAGCGTGCACACTGCGATCACATCTACATCTCTGCGTTTGTCTATGTGCTTTGTTTTCCTCCCAGACCAACTTGCAGCTCGGTCCACACAGGACCAAGCATCTCGGTAATGGTCAGAGCATTCGGTCAGCCGTCCAGACGCCTGCTGGCACTGTGAGTGTCCGTGGGCGTCTGACCATCACCTGAAACGGCTCTCCATCTTGCTGTTGGTTGCTATGCAGCCACAGGCCTGTCTGCTTGGCAGCAAAACCTCCAATTGTATTTTTCTCATTCCTCTGTGCAGGATTTATAATCTTGCAAGTAGGCAAATTGGGATATAGTTTCAAGGGAAAAGAAACAATGTTTTGTTTTGTTTTCCTTTACGTTTTCCCCATGATGTTATTCTCTTGTCCCAGATAGGACAGCATTGATCAAGGCTGATCTAGTTCCTGCTGCCGCCAGTGAGCCAGTTTATTAACAACACAGATAAACCATGAGCTCTCACCCGGCCCCAGTCGACATGGCTGTCTAGTCTTAGGTTATTGGCAGGCTCATTGGGTTTGCTCGATTTCACTTCAGAAGGCCAAGAGCTCAGCTCGACTAGAACCAAGGTAGCACTCTGTGTATTGGCTTTTCCCTAGGCTAAGGTAACCTCTGTCTCTGAGTTCACAGTGTCCGGTCCACTGACCATGTTCCAATCACTTTGCAGTGGTTGGATGACTGCAGCCCTCATCTACTGTGTCACCTAAAGGAGCCTGGCCTGTGCAGCAATCAGGGAGTCTAATCTAAGGCCGTCACCTTGTGAATGACACCCTGAAGAATCTTTCTTCAGTGCCTAGTACCACATTCTAAATCAAAGGTCTTTACACGATGCTCTTTTCCCAGGAGAGGTAACACATGTAGCCAAGGACCCAGGTGTAGAAGTAGGCCCAGGTTACTCACACTGTCAGTAGTAACCCATGTGAAAATTTATACTTCTGTCTCTTTAAACTGTGAATTCTATGGGTTTAGAAAACAGGAGTTCATATCCTGTCAGAGATAATTGGCTAGATCATCAGGAAAGAATGGAATAATGTGAACGAAGGGATCAGAGAACACGTGGGCAGTCACATGAGCTTTCAGATGTCTGTTGGTACTCTCTGGTAGAACTTTGCTGGTAAATGGGCAATTTCAACAGCTATGTACTGTGAGGATCCTGTCGACTGGAAGTTCAGACCCCCAGAGACAAGGCCTCAGTCCTCCAATGTCAGCCAAAGGCAAGTAGAATCAGGAGCGCAGAGCGAAAGAGACGCCCGTTGGCAGCCTCTAGACCGAGGGAAGCGGGAGTCACAGCTGGGCCCGCCCTCCTTGTTGTTGTGGAGAATCTGAGATCCCGGATGAACCGCGCCGATTCTTATATGAAGTATATGGATCTGACTGTCGTTGATGTCACAGTCCAACACCTGCTCCTTGTTCCTCTGTCAGTGTTGCCAGTTCACGGCTCTCAGCTGCGTTTCCTTCTAGGTCTCGCTCTGGGCAGAAGAAAGTGATCTCATCCCATAAGATTCTCTCTGCCCTATGTCTCAGCGTCACACCTGGACCCAGAAGGCGGCTCCCACCGAAACAGGAGTCCGTACGGGAGTGCAGAGGCCTGGCTGGCCTGGCTGGCCTGCTTCCATGAAGTCAGCTCCACAGGGCTGTTCCGGCCCAGATCTTCCCACGGGGTCAGTCGAGGCCTTCTTTGTGATCGCATTGCAATGCAAGTTTTTACACAATTCTACCTGTATTTCCTCAAAAGTATGGTTCACCAGAACACTCTTGATAAACTTCCTCTGCAAAATAAATAAATAAATCAGTCTTGACATATATTGCTGTGGTTTGGATCTGGAGTGTCCCTCAAAAGCTTTATGAGTTTGACTTTTTTTTTTTTTAAGTTTTTGAGACAGAGTCTGACTCTGTAGTCCAGTCTGGTCCTGAACTCACTATATAGCCCAGGCTAGTCTTGAACACCTGGCGATTCTCCTGACTCAGTCTCCCATAATGCTGGAATGACAAGTGTGTGCCACCACACCCAGCCCCTGTGGTGCTGGGGAACTGAACTCACGGCCTTGCTTCTGCTGGGGAAGTGCTTTAACAGCCGTGCCGCTACCCCAGCGCCACCTCATGCATTTGGTGCCATGGTTCGGCTGTGGAGCCGTGCCGCTGGGTCTGACTGGGAGGGGAAGATGCGTAGGGCTGGACCTGAAGGATTGGGTCAGTTTGTTGAGACTGGCGGTGTGTGCGTGTGTGTATGTGTGCGTGTGCATGTGTGCGTGTGTGCATGTGCTTGTGTGTGCATGTGTATGTGTGTGTGTGCGTGGATGTGTGTGTGCATGTGTACATGTGTGCGTGCGCATGTGTGGATGTGTGTGTGCATGTGCGTGTGTGTGTGTGCATGCGTATCGGGGGTGCCCAGGGCAGATCTGTCAGGTGTGTGTTGTGGACTTGTGTGCGTGCGCGTGTGTGGATGTGTGTGTGTGCATGTGCGTGTGTGTGTGTGCGTGCGTGTCGGGGGTGCCCAGGGCAGATCTGTCAGGTGTGTGTTGTGGACTTGGGGGAGAGGGAACAAGGAAATGGCGCTCACGCTGGGGCCCAACTGGCCGCTTGAGCTAAGTAAAGGAAGAAAGAAGAAACGTCACAGCTTCTTCCTTGGAAACTCTGGCCTTCCGGGGTCTCCAGACGTGTGCCTGATGGTGAATGACTGTCCTCTGAGTCAGGTAGAGACCCAAAGATTCACCTCGAGTTCTGAGGGCAGGAAAGATCATACTCATGGCGGACAAAATTAATGAAGATTATCTGTGAAACCTGCGTAACAGTAAGGTTCAACTAAAACCCATTTGTTCATTCTAAGTAGAACAATAACCTCTTCATAACACTGCCAAGCTAAAAAGAAGTGGTGGGAGGGCTGGGGCGGGGGGAGGCGCGAGGGGGAGCAGGCTGAGAGGAGCTCAGAGTAGAAGAGTAGGGGGCAGGCAGGACGCTGAGCTAGCAGGCCCGCCCCAGCAGGGGTCTTCTCTTTGAAATGCTACTTTACATTTCTTCAAGCTTAACTTGCATTTTCTGGGTTTGCAATGTTTAGTTTCGCCTTTAAATATTCTTTCGTTCCACATGTCCAAAGCCAGACTGGGCTACATGGTGAGTCAGGACAAGCCTGGGCTACAGACGGAGACTCTGTCTCAAAAAATTTTTTTTACCATTCCAAATAAAGCCATGTTTTATGAAATAACAAATTAATGCTAGTATTTATTGAAGTCTAAATTTTTGTATTTTCAATTGGTTTGTAGTACTAAGAATTTGTGACACACAGTTGACATTTCATAGCATTTTTAAGAAAAGCACTGTTCTTCGAGGTGAGGTAACTCAGCTCACAGAGTCTCTAAAGGCAGTGTGACCATGTGACGTCACACGGGAAATGGTATCTTCGTTCATCTCCAGCTCGGAGGTCTTGGCAATGTGACCCACCTGTCTATACTGCAGCCCCTTCACCTGTTTTTGAGGCAGGATCTTACCCGGTTGCTAAATTGTCAAAGGCGAGCTCAATCTTGCAGTCCTCCTGCCTCAAGTCCCCGGGTTTTGCTGTCCAGCCCTGTGCCAGTAGGCTCAGTCAGCTTCTTCATCGGTGAACGTGAAGAGTTGGGCTGGATTGGTATCAAGATTCCTTCACCTAAGACAAGATGAGCCTGTTGCTATAAGCCAACTAGAACCTCCTACCAGAAAAAACCCTAACTATCCTGCTTTAGTGCATATTGGCTCTCAGTGATTTTCCTTGGAGAAAAGTTTCCTGAGAGGCGATAAATGAGCACAGTGTCTGGCATGTTAACTCTTCTCAGGACGACTGGACTGTTGCTCTGCAGTCCACCAGCTTTTGAAATAAAGGATGAACAGCTTTAAACAATCGGGATGAGAGCACATTGTCTCTGAGCCCCGACTCTCCAACGCCAGCCTTTCAGATCGCAGGCCTCACATTCCTAAGACCGCCAACCTCCTTTACTCAGCTTCCTTCCTGACTGCAGCACACGGCCTTCACGTTCAACAGCCAGGAATACAGACATTGAAGGGAAGAGGGGGGTGGGGGAAGAATCCTCCAGAGGGGTGAAGAGACTTGGGCTTCGGAGAACTCGAAAGACAGCTCAGAAAATGTGTCAAGTCAAAGACAAGCTCAAAATCTTGGAGAAAAATTTAGTGATGTGTCAGCAATGATCCTTGCTTTTCGCATAACCTACTCCCAAATTGTATAAAAATATGTCACATTTCTAAATAAAAATTGACAAAATGTGAATTATCTGCTGTTTGTTGTTGGCATTACTATCCAGGTTTCAGAATGCTCGGTGAGTCATTCAGAGCTGGGCTTTGTGGACGGGGGTGCCCGGCGGGGGTCCCAGCCTCTTCGCCCCCAGCGCTTTCTGTCTTGCCCCTGACATTAGCTACCCAGAATCCTCAGGCAGCCTTTTCTCATTCTTCCTCTGGCTGGTCTTTTTCTTACATCACTTCCCTTGAAATTCTCAGTATCTCAGTATACGTTTATGTGTCTGAGAACAAAGATCCTTGTGATTACATCATCAACTAAACTTATAAACCTTTCTGTATTAATTATGTCTCATGTTTCTCTTATTTATAATGGGAATTCTTGACCCTCTTTGTGTGAAAGATGTTTTTAGAATATAGAAAATTTGTAAATAGGAACTGATCTGTTCATCTGTTGCTATGAGTTACAGTAAAGAGACATCTGCAGGTGTATGTTGAGTGTGGCAAACCAACAGACTGAGGAAAGGGGGCGTTAGAATTTACCTGTGGGATGATGTAATGAGATACTTGCAGATTACCACTTAGACACGGAATCTGGCAGATATGGAACAATAACTATAAACTAAGCTGCCAAATGGCATAATAAAATACCCTGACTGCCTGATGATAGTCCTATCTTTTAAATGAACTAAATATATGAAAGTGGGGAGTGACAAAAATTCTAAAAATTTCTTCAAAAAGCAAAAAGTTGGTAATAAAAGAAAGTTGCCCACTCTAAGGGTAGGAAAGTTTAAATCCCCAAGAAATACCAGGAGTTATGACAAAAGAGCTCCAGGCTTCAAATTAATAGTACATATCAGTTCTTGCTCAAATTGAACTTTCCCAAAATAATACCTGTGATAGTATTCACCTAAAAATGGCATATTTTCGCTGATCTTTGCAGAACCAAAATAGCCACTGCTGGTAAGTGGCCAAATTGCACGGCTTCTAGAGCCACATTCAGATAGACTTCATGGCTGAAGTGTTGGACACATCCCATCCAATGTAACCAGGCCCAGTCCAATACCTTTGATGACTAGCATTGCTCTAGAGAAGATATTTACAAAAGCAAAGCAAAACCATAGGCATTCGATTTTGTTTTTAATTCAGATATTTGCCAATTAATTATTTCCACTGAATGTTCGTTCATTTTTGGAAACATTCATTTTCAGAAGCAAGTCCCTTGGACAATTAAGCAATGTGGTATTTTTTGGCAAAGGGAAGATTATATTTCTTCTCAAGTAACTGCATTCAATTCGTCTTGTTGAAAAGTTTTATTTCCCACAGCTCAAAACATTCATCTTCTACTTCCAAGTGTTTTATAGTGTTAGATTAAGAATTGTGGCAATAGATTCATTTGGTGGCATCCAGCCTAACCTAAAACCAGAGACACTTGGGAAGACTCCAGTGCTTAACTCTAGGACTTATTTCCCTCAGAGTAATGGCAATTTCTGAACCGGGTCTCCTTCTCTTCAGGCAGAAAAAGGATAGTACCATCTTACCAAGCTGTCGTACACCAGTTTGGATAATTTCTGAAAGAACAGAAGCCACTTAAAATGGCAAAACTGATTAGTGCCTATGTCCATTGAAGCACTATAACAATAGCCAAGACATGGAATCATCAGTATGTCTGTTATCCATTACCATTATGATGTTTATCCATTATCAATGGATAAATAAGTTATAGTTTTTATATAAGTATGCATGATGAAATACTATTCAGTCACAAAAAATGGGCAATATCACCATCTGGAACAACATGAAAGAACCCAAAGCGTATTGTATTAAGAGAGAAAAGCCAGACGTTGAAAGACAGTATTGTGTGATCTCACATGCATATGGAATTGAAAAAGTGGGGAGAAGAATGGTTGCTAGGTTTTGCAGGGGTGGGAAAATGTTGACAACTGCCAAGCTCGATCTCAGTTGCAAGGCGAGGCAGCTTTGGGACCTCATGTACACCAGGAGCAGCGATGGACATATTAATAAGCTCGATGGTAATAGTGAATACATAGGGCACATGTACATCAAAAATCACTTCATTCATTTTGTTTAAAGTGTGTGAAGTTCTTGTTTATTTAATACTTTAAACAAAAGCATAATTTAAAATATTTGAAGAGTCTCTAAGAGCTTGTAATTAATAACAAAAATGCAGTAACTTCTCTTATGAAATTTCACATCTGTTCATTAAACTGTGCCTATACACAACTTGGCCTGAGAGAAATGAAAAGAAAGGTAGAATTTAGTTCAGTGATCAAGAAATTCTCAAGTTTTTAATAGCTAATCATTAATATGCTGGCTGAATTAATTTTATTTCTTTGGGTTATGCTTGGCTTATATTTGAAAACATTGATGTTTAAAAGCTGCTCTTAAAGAGGAAAAAGGAATGAGATTTACTCACATCCCTTTAAAACCTGAGGTTAAAAACCTAAAATTAAAAATTTGGCAAAATATCAAAGGAAACAATTTTTTCCCTCCAGAGACGTGTGGCAATTAGAAAAGTATACTATTTTTTCTCTGAAATGAAATGATTCTTCACAAGACCTAAAGATTTAAGATTAACTTCTATGCTATTAAAAAAAACTTGAGAAAATTTATCATGAAAAACAAAAAATTATAAAAATATTCTTTCAATTTAAAAATTCAAAAGTAAGTAGAAAATTAGAACATAGCCTTTGAGTTGTTGGCTAGCCCCCTGTCCACTTGCTACCCCATTTCTCATATGGGTCAACTATAAACTTCCATATTTCAAAACACATCTCCAAGGAAAAATGTTAAATTCAAATATTAATAATATCCTTAGAAACTAACGCAAAATTAATTTTACAAGAAATTAACATAATGTATTTAGGCAACACACATCATATTTTTATATTGTCCCTTTTCCCCTCTAAATATAGTTAGGTTTAGTGATTTCTAGAATGATCACCTATCATAGAATAGACCCATTAAGCTTTACACTGAGTAAACATTACAGCGAGCAGTGATATTGGAGATATCATCTTGGGTTGGAGGAATAGCTCAGCAGATAAAGTCCCTGTCTAGCAATGGCAAGGCCTTGAGTTCAATTCCTCAAACCTGTAATCCCAGAACTCAGGAGAGTGAGGCAGGAGGATTGCTGAGAGTTCGAGGCCAGCCTAGGCTCCAAAGAGAGTTCATGACCGGCCTGGTTTACCGAGCAAACACTGTCTCATGTAGAGTCCTGATGCTGTGAACTAACCTCGTGGAAGGTTTAGTCACTACAACAGCTTGGTAGAGTGGGCACCACAGAAATACTTGATGCGTTGAGCTGATGGGGCTGAACAATCCCCTGTCACACGTGGCCTTGGGAGTTCGGGTTGTCTTCTTATTACGAAGAGTAGAACTCTCAAACACTAGAACTGTCAAGTAAAGAAAAAAGGGTTAACTGATGTTACTCATTTGAAATACTATTATTCACTATTACTATTCAAAAGTGATTTAGCTTTTCCTTTCCCTCATTTTCATTATGAACCATGTGCATTTTGTTTACTATGGTTGAAGAAACATTTATTTGCAGGTTCCACTTTGTTATGAATGAATTTATTTTGTTTTACGAAGGCCTTTATTCCACTCTCGTTAATCCTTTGTTGATTTTTTCAAAAAGTCGATTTGAATATCAGTGTTCTTACTGCTCACCATTACTACCTAGGAGTTCAAAGCTGGAACTCCACAGCACGTTCTGTGGACGTCTCCCAGTGTGCCTGAACACTGTGGCTTGCATTTTCATTATTTTATAAACACTATGTAGTCAATGTTTTTATTTTCCCTTTCATTTATGAGTTTTTAGCGTATATATATCCCATGACTTGTTATCAATCACTTAATTGGGTTTATTTTATATTTTAAGACAGTTGCACAGGAGTTCTAAATATCTCAGCTACTTAAACCAAAATCTGTTCGAACCAGTAAAGGAATTCAGATAGCTAATTACTTGGAGGTAAAATTTTCTCATTTATAAAAGGAAAAGAACACTAACCTCATTGGTATTCCCTGTGGGTCTTATTTAAAACTAAACTCTCATACGCATCCCTTCCGCTTTCACCTTCTGTTTTTAAATTTTCAACAGTTATATACGCTTACCTGTAGGTTGTGTCTTCCCTAACTCTAATGGAAACACCACTGAACTTGAAGAACAATTATGCTTCTTCCTTTAACTTGGTGTCATTCAGTCAAATACCCCAAATATTGGTAGTTTATAAGAATTGCACTAGAATCACATAAATATTTTTAAAGATTTGCGATTTTTGAAGTAGGAATTGTGGACGGTGGTTAATCAAATATCTTCATTTGGTAATAGATACATACACTTATATATGTATATTTGTATATGTGCATTTATTTATTTATGTATTTACTTATTTACTTATTTGAGACAGGTTTTCACTCTCTAGTCCAGGCTGGACCTGAACTCACTATGTAGCCCAGACCAGCTTTGGACTCAAGGCAATTTTCCACCTCAGCTTTCCAAGTGCTGGGATTACAGACGCGCAGCACCACGCCGGTTACATGGTGCTGGGGAATCACACAGTGCCGACGTTAAGGAACTGCCGAAATCTCCCATCACTTCTCATACGTATTGTATGGTTTCTGAGAAGATATGAGGTCAGGGAATATTTAAACTAAACTAGCACTTAAACTAGCACTAAATGGCATGAGATTTTAGTTGGCCATATGGCAAATGTTTACAATTTGCTCAAAGAAATCAACCAAGTACTAATGTGCAGACTCGAAAACATGGCACAGCGTGGTAAGACCCAGGATGAGAACCCAACTTCTAAGCATGTGACCGACATGTCATGCAAGGATTCACTCAAAAATGATGTTGTCTCACGATGCTTCCTACCAGGATCGATATCTTAAAAATTGCTCTCCAAAGACAGTAGAGTGATATATTAAGAGAACACGGCATTTTAAAATTCTGATTGAATATAACCTTTTTCCCTGCTGGGTTGTAGTTGGGAATTATGCACCACTACTGTTTAATAACTACTAAAGAACAGAGCAGCAATCACTCTTTTGAAATTCAGAGCTTCAAAGTAGCATTTATTTATGCCTCCATTAGAGGTACTCACTTGTCAGCAGGCTGCGTCCTCATTCTGCAATACTGCCTTTGTGAGCCAAGAGGCCCCAGAGGAGAGTATCAGTGGTTATTGGCTTCAAACTAGGGCTCAGCGGGTGACATTCACCTGTTAAGGAAAGGTTGAGAGACTGGCACAAGGTCAGTTTCTCTTCAAAACCTACACGCACAGTCTGGGAGCTCGCTGTCACTGGCGCCTAGAGACTGCTCAGGAGCTTCGCTTACAAATTCCCAGTAGCTGGAAAGCTAAGTTATTTATCAGTTCGTGGGGGAGGGACTGAAATTCTTGATGCAAAAGATACAAGTGCTGTTCCTTGTTATTTAAACTTAGTTCTATTACTCAAGCTCAAATAGGTTTTGTTGTTCTTTAAAAACGAGAGATGCTTAATAAATGGGAAATACTAGCTACACAGTAAGGTATTAAAATAGAAATGAGGGCTGGAGGAATGGCTCAGTGGTTAAAGCACTTGCCCAGCAAGGGCTAAGCCAAGCGCTAAGTACCCGAGTTCAGTTCCCCAGCACCACATAAACTGGGCGTGGTGGCGCACGCCTGCAATCCCAGCACTCGGGAGGCTGAGACAGGAGGATTGCCATGAGTCCAAGTCCAGCCTGGGTTCTGAAGTGAATTCAGGACCAGCCTGCGCCACAGAGCGAGACCCTGTCTCAAAAAAAAGGTTCAGTCATGAGTGTACCTATTCTTCAGATAAAAATCTGATTGCGAAAAATCAACTGTAACTTTTGAAATGTGAGACAGCCAGTCCAAAGGGCAATGATTTTGTCACATAATTTGGTACAGAATGTAGCACATCTGCTGGTATATGAGCAGTTGGATGCTCAATATATATCTATCACATAAATGAATCAAAACAATGTTCTCCTTTGCCCACTATCTTTGACATGTTTAATAATACTAGTCAATGATTATCAGGTAGAGCTTCCTTTGGTACTAGGGTAGGATTGGCTCTGTGACCCTCATCTCACACCAAAATCACGTCACTTGTATATGCCAACTCAACCAGGTTACCCAGAGTTTGCCTTCCTTGAAGCAGGAGACTGGTGCAATACTGGAATTTTTATGAGTCCACGTAACAGTACTCTTAGGAATTTCCAAAAATGTACTTTCAGGTGGTTGAGTGGCAGAGGTGTGTGTGTGTGTGTGTGTGGAGGGGGGGGGGGTGTCTGAGAAACCAAATTCCTGCTTGAGGCTGTAGATCAATGTGTCAGCAGTGGTGGAGTATAATTCACTATTTTCCCAAGCTGATGTAGACCTGAGATAATATACACTTCATGTGTTTTGTATTTGAGGGCAAGCATGTAAACATTAACAGAGATCAGTCAGTGCTGCTGTGCATGTAGAGTATCTGAGTAGAGACGCAAGGGTGTTGCTGGCGCGTGGAACAATGTAGTTCATCTAGACACAGATCTGGCTCAAAGGAGGAGACCAGGTGCTTGCCAAATGAAATGTTTGGGCAAATACAATGAGAAAATGTAACAGAATGTTCTGAGAAGAAAAGCACATAAAAATTCAGAGTAATAGGGGAAAAGCAATGGAAATAATCACTAAGGCTGAATTAACTAAATTTGTCAGATTTGCAGAATTTATTACTAGGGCTTTATTTTTAATAGAAGAATTGGAATCCCCTGCAATTACATATTAAATCTGTCCAGTGTGGGTAAAGAATACATAGGGTATGTGTAGAGGTGAAAAATTCCCATGCCTCTGTTAAGAGTTGATCTGACTTGAAAACACTTCCATGCATCTTATAATTACCCCTCTTTTGAGTTAGCTGGTTCCGCAGTGCCACCAGCACCTGCCAGCAGAGGGTCAGGACTGCGTCCAGCAGGGTTAGTGTCCCCTGTGAAGTCAGTCCTGCAGCAGGGAAGCAGCTGGAGGGAGGCACAGTCACTGGTTGGGTGGCCGCCAGCAGTCCTTTACCTCCCCCACAAATGCGAGAATCAGTCCTCTGTCCTAGCTCGGAAGTTGCACAGAGTCCCCGCCCTCCGAGCTGCTGCTTCGGGCTGTGGTGGCTCTGGAAGGGAAGGATCTCAGCGACACTTAGAAGCTGGCAACGCTTTGCTGCTGGTAAGGCGCCCGATTTCTACTGGATCAAACTGCTCGGCGATGCAGAAGAAGATGCGGGGGCAATAAACCGACACTTAGTGGACGAGTCAGCGCAGGTAGACGACTAAGCAGCCAGCCAGCAGAGACAAGCGCCGGCGACCTGCGGAAGCTCCAGCACGAATTCTTCTGCAGCAAAGACGGCAGTAGACGCTGGCTTGGGCTCAAAGGAACACACGAAATAAGGGACCGAGTAAGGGGGGAACGAGGGCAGGAGGAGACGGAGAAATACACGATTAACGTACAATAGGCATTCGCACCAAGACGAGCACGATTGTGTATAGCGAACACACGGCGAAAGGAAACCCATTGTGGAAAAAGAAAGAGTGAAACAGAAGGAGAAGGAAGAAAGAGAATGAGGGTGGCCAGTGCAACATCTCCATATTTTCCTTTTCTCCCAGATTCTTTAATGCGAGGAAGCTTTGAAACAACAGCTAACGCACAGTACTGGCAGCCCGCACCGCCGGGACGCGCAGGGCAACAGTGGCACGCCAGGAGGACTGGGAGTGGTGGAGAGGCAGGAGGAGGGCGCGGGAGTGAGGGCGCCCATGTGAGCCCCAGCTCAGAAAATACCAGTCTGAGCCCACGATTGCTGCTTGGGCAAATTTCACAAACGGTGGATTGAAATAAGACAAAATCACGATGTTGCAGCGTTGGTCAGTGAGAAAGGGTGCCCTGGGCCGAACTAAGCAAGCGCGATCGCGCTCCTCCCGCCTGTCCTAGCTGAGGCACAAGCAGGTTCCTGGCCCCGGCACGGCAATTCTGAGCAAGCAGCTGTATCACTGACATTTTCCCTGGCACCCATCGCCTTCTCCAGCTCTCCGGCACCCCTCTCCACTTCACAGAGATGCTAGTGGTTACGCTGGGTCGGTGTCTCTGTCAGGATACTCAATGGCGCCTTCAAACTGCTCTGAGCTCGGAAGGGAGCGCGCGTGCCGGTTCTGAGCACTGAGACGCGAAGGTGGCTTAGGCGCTGTGATTTTTATTAAGGCTGAAACCACTGAGGAGACTGAAACGTTACACTAGGAAATGCCCCCTTAGTACAGAAGAAGATAAGGCAAGCAAAAGCCAAAATGGCAGATAAATCCGGCCATGTGCACAGTGACATTAAATATGCATGAATGAGACAATTCAATTAAAAGCACAACACTCGAGACAGGACTGTCTGCTCAGCTCCAGGCATATGCTGCCTATTGGAAACATACATTACATACTAGTTAGCTGAAAGTAAGCTACTGGAAAACATGCCGTTGGAATAGCACTCCTAAGGGAACCACAGTGGCTGCACTAATATCAACAGTTACACTTCTTAAACATGTTGACAGAGACGACATATTACCCACCTGCAATTTCAGCACTGGGGACACTGAGGAAGACGGACTGTAAGTGTGAGCCCCACCAAGGATGTGGGGAGACCCTTTCTTGAAACAAAAACTAAAAATAGGACTGAGGATATAGTTGAATATGAAGTCCTTGGGTTCAATCTCCAAAAGCAAAGAAAGTATATTTTATAATAAATGTTGATCTCCCAGGAGACATAAAAGTTATAAACACCCAATGAAAGATTCACAGGTGCACAAAACATAGACGAACACAACTTAAGTAACAAATATGAAATTTAATAATAAATGGAGACATCAATAACTCACATTATGTCATTTTGAAGGCAACTATTTTGAAGATGAGCAAAAAAGTTCAATATCTCTTCCAGAACACCCCCACTCCAGTGTGTTAGAACCAGCCCCAAGCACTGAGACTTAGGACGGTAGCCAACAGGCGTGGGGTCACACAGAGTGCCATCTCCTGGGGACTTTGCAGACAGAAGCAAAGACCAGGGAGATCCCCTCAATTTGAATCAGAAAGACAGGGTCGGGACTAAAGCTGCATTAACCAACTTGGAACATACCTGGTTTATCTGAAGCTAATATCAAAAACTCAGGCACATGTCTGTCACCGGGGTCTGGTCATCGAACCTCATGTATGACTCTACCAGTTCTGTCTACTAATGGTATGCTTGAAACCCACGGGGGAAAGAAGCTGATCAAGGTTGCATAAGGTGGCAGTCACGGTCTAAGATGGCTGCAGTTGCATCCAGTGGACGCATACGACACTTCAGTGCAAGAGAAGATAGTAGACACCCGCCCGAGGCAAGGCAATTTAACTACTTATTAGGCACAACTGGAACTTTCTTCAGAATTGATCAAACTTAAAGTCATAAAAATTTCAAAGAGTTATAATTGTACTAGGTAAGTTCTTTGACTATAATTAAATCAGAGTTCAATAACTAGGAAAGCTGGAATATTCAAAAAGTAAGCAAAAATTTAACAACAACTAAATAATTAAAAAGTCACAGACAATAAAAAAGTCAAGTGAATTAAAATAAAACATAGCCTCTTAAACAAACGAGGTACAAGCAAAGCAATTCTCAATGGAAAACCATCTCAGTCAGTAGCTAACCCTCTACCTAAGTGGCTGAAAAAAAGAAGAGCGCAGTAAACCTCCCCAACAATGAGTTAGAACAAAATAAAAAAGACTAAAAACAAAAGAGAAAAGCAGTGAAAGCAAAAGATGAATCTTGGGGAAGACTGATGAAATAACGATAGCTAATTTGACAAAAAGACAAAGGACAGAGAGAAAGAGAGAAGGAGAGAGAGAGGAGAGAGAGAGAACACACGCTACATTCTCAAAGTCAGAAATGAAATAACATAAAATGTTAGAAAGATGTATCCTATTGCTAAGAACTATATGCTAACAAATTTGATAACTGGATGTGCCAGAAATATATAAACTACCAAAAACTAATTCCAGATGGTATAGACAATCTGAATAGGCCAATAACAGGAAATTTTACAATTTACCTAAAAGAAAACCTCAGGTGTATGTAATATTTCTGGCGAATTCTAAGAAAGACATGCAGAAGACTATCACTACTTCCTAAATTCTTCCAAAATTACAAAAAGAAGTAATACTTTCCAACTTATAGGACAGAATTACCAAAGCCAAAAACATTAGATAAAAGAGAATCATGAATTAATAATTCTTCTGAAAATAGAAAAATCTTTAAGAAAATATTAGTAAAGTAAATTTATCAAAATAAAGGCTTATCCCCCACAACAAAAAGTATTTATTACATGAATGTAGATTGATTCAACACACAAAAATTAATCTGTGTGATATAGCATAACAATGGATCAAAGGAAAAAACTACATGACCACCACATAATCTTGATACAACAAAAGAAGAAAAAATTGCAAAATCTACAGACCTTCATATGAAAGTTCAAAAACTAGAACTAGAAGGGAATTTTTTTAAGCTAGCAAAGAAAATCTCTAAACATCCATAGTTATCATTATACTTAATGGTACAGGAGTGAAAGACTTCTCATATCCAAGAGCAAAGACAAGGATGTTCACTCAATATCTCAATTTGACATCATTCTGGAGATCTACACCGGAAAATTTGGCAAGGAAAAACCATAAATTTGAAAATAAAAAGTAACATTGTCTGTATTTATAGATGACATGATATTTTATATGTATACAAATTGTAAGAAATTAATAAAAATGTAACTAATAAATTCAAGTTTACACCATATAAAAGCACAATCAAATATGTTTGGCACAATCTAAATACACATCTATATAGCAACAAAAAATTTAACAAAATACTACAAAATCATTTTCATTTATAATAGCATCGAACAGAAAGGCAGATCAACAGCATACAGTTGAGTCTGATCCTTTTATATTTATGTTCAGCTGATCTTTCTATGCGCATGTGCAAAGAGTTCTAGTAAGCACAAGATCTTTTTGTAGCAGTGGAAATATTCTAAACTCGTGGAGGTGGCTACACAGCTCTGTAACGTCACTAAAACTTACTGAATTGTGCAATTAGCACAGGTGAACATTTTGGTATGCGAATTGTGACTAAGCAAAGGTGTTTAAAGACCAACTGATCGACTTTAAATGCTTTCCTTTTAGATTAAAAATAGATGAGGCATAAAGTCATGGCCAGACTCTTCAGCGTAAGGAGAAATAGCATGTCAGACTTTCAATGGTGGAAGTCGTGTGTTCCAATATGTGCTCCGTTTCACAGGACGAGGGAGTGAGGAGCCGGGCAGGGTCGGGTGGGCTCACTCCTTCTGTGAAGGCCTAGCCAGGGCGGGCTTCATCTGCGGGAGACAGCCAGCGACACAGGCATTCCGGCCACCGTGAGGAGCGAAGGCTGAGGTGGGAAGCGGCGGCGCTGGCTGGTTTTAGACTGGCACATATTTGGGTGCTTTTAATACTGAACAGTTATTAAGCGCGGGCAGCTCAGTCAGCCAGAGAGAATCTGCAGCTATTTGTGGCTTCCAGCTCCCTGGTCTGAAAAATTGGATTGAGTATCAGTTCATACTACTTGAGGCTTAAGAACTCCTCTGAATTTATAAAATGGGAAACAGGTATTTGAATCACTTTACACCATCATTCATCCGTAACGTGTGCGTAAGTGCTCTTAGAGTATTTTCCCCTGAAGTTGAGTAATGTTAAAAGAATGCCCTGGACTACTCTAGAGAGGTCCACCTTTCCTGAATCCAATCTGTTTCATGAGTTTGCTTTTGCCACCTTGTCTCCTAGTTTCGTGTCAACTCTGAACTTTGTCTAACGGTCGCAGCACATGAAGCCATGCTTTCCTGGGGGGCTGAGTGATGGGGCGAATATGAAGGAACCCCTTCCCTCGCGTCCTCCCAGGGTAGCCCGCTGCCAGATGATCTGAGGGTCCTATGCGCAGTCCTGTAGAGGCAACGTAATTGGCTGTGTGCTATGTTTAACGTGTTTCCTGAGTTACCCGAGGTGCTAGTGGGCCGTTACAATGTGCTCTGATGCACATTAAAAGTGAGTAAGTGGCAAAGATTGAGTGGCCCGCTATCATACCTTGAAGTCAAAAGGCGGATGGCTGCCCCAGCTATGGCGCTCTTACCTACGGCGCTGTGTTTTCACTCGCATTGCCACCATTTCTTGGAGAGATGACAGAGAAAGGGCTCACGGGGAAAGCGAGTCACCTAGATACACGATCAGTGGCGGCCAACAGGGCCCCAGATTCACGTTGTAGAAACGAAAGCACCTTGTTTCCCCTCTACACAGGTCACTGAGGTGAGCTTCTCTGACTCGTCCAAGGGACACGGACATTCATTTTCTTCAGAGACTTTCTCTCTACAACTACTAAAATAGGGCTTCACTGAAAAATCAATATAAGGCTCATTATGTGAGAGACAAATTGTCGATGGCATGAAGCAACAAATGAGCTTAGCTGTGAGTCCGTTACGCTCCGGGGCCCCCAGAGCCTGGTCTCATGGGAGTCCGTTACGCTCCGGGGCCCCCAGAGCCTGGTCTCATGGGAGTCGCCCCCATTGCTCCTCAGACTCTCATCTCCCTTCATGCCGGAGGAATTTCAGACATGAGCCGAGTGGATGATTTCTGCCCTTTAGTCAAGTTTGCATTTCCAGCGTCCCTGAAATGTGATGGCTCTCGTTAGAGGCAAAGGAAAGGGGCACTGAAACGCCTAACTGGGGACACCAGGAAAGAGCCCAAGTGTCATGGGGGAGGTCAGCTGATCGCTATCGGGCCCCAAGTCTGTGCTATATCTCCTCCATTAACAGGCTGACCGATTGGAGATGTGCTGGAGTGGCCATTCCGTCCAGCAAGACAGCCTGACCTGGCGTCTCCACAGTGAGCGTTACCAGGCTCCGTGACACTTTGAGCACACTTCATAGAGGCTATAAAGCCATGTAACATGTAAGAGCTAGAATATCCATGTAACCATGTGATTTGGAGCTAAAAGAAGTGTTCTTAAGGTTTCAATCCCTGGGACTCACTCAATGAATAATTGTCCTGAGCCCCAGTGCAGCTTCACAGCTTAGAGCACCCCACACCCTCCAAAGGCCCCTTTTGACTTGAAAGTGTAAAGCTGCTATAAGGGACCCAGGAGCTGGCGTGGCCACCACAGGTCTCTGCAGAAGGCCCTAGCATCGCCAGGGCTGGCGTGGCCACCACGGGTCTCTGCAGAAGGCCCTAGCATCGCCAGGGCTGGTGTGGCCACCACGGGTCTCTGCAGAAGGCCCTCGCATCGCCAGGGCTGGTGTGGCCACCACGGGTGTCTGCAGAAGGCCTTCACCTGATCAGTGTAGGCCCCTGTGGCAGGGAGCCGAGACCTCCCAGTGCTGGCATGGTCACCACAGGTCTCTGACTAAGGTGTTAGCGTTATTAGCTTACCCTGTGGCCTGTGTCAGATACATTTAAAATCTTTGTCCTAGACTATAGGGAAGTACATTCACATAGTTAGATTTTAAAGGTTGAAATTCCTGTAATGTTTGCGAAGACAATAAATGGAAGATTGTCAGCTGCAGAATCAGACTCTTGATTAAAGTCCTCGCTTTCTGAGTCACAAACCCCACGGCCTCAGGCAATCATTAGAACCGTCAGCACCTTGGCGTGCTGTAGAGGAGCTTTGATAATAGCAGCACTTTCCCTCACACCGTTATTTTGATGATCCAGTCATAACTTGGTTATAAGCACTTACTGTAACGCCCGGTGTGTAACCTCTCCATGGATGCTTGCACTTATTTGTGTATTGCTGCTGCTGGTATAGTTCCTGTAGGTTGACATATATGCAATTCAGAATTTGCAGGATCAGATCAACAGCTCCTCAGGTGATTCCCCGTCCTCCATCCTGTCTACCTGGGAGCCTTGTTCTGTAGGGTGGCCATGCAAGGTAGGCTGGCTGAGCCGGATCCTGCCACCTTCACTATCCTGTTTCCTGCAGTTCTCAGGGAGAAATCCTTGAAGTGCTGTTGGGTTTTGCCTGGAATTTTCTACAATGAGAGAAATAGCATTAAATGTGATGCTTCTGTTTTTATTACTTATAATCACGGGAAAATGGCTTTTTAATAATGACTGTCATACAAATGGAGGGTTAAGCTATGCCTCATGTTGAGATGTTAAAAATATGCCTTCTAATTTATAATTAATTATGAAGTAAACAATTATACACATGAAGTTTAAGTCATCGCTTTCCTGTAACTTAGGAATTTTATCTAGTGATTTGAAGGTTACTCGTGTCCTTTCTGGGAGAGGCCTAGTTTGTATTCTGAAGTCATCTGGCTATTTGTTGTTGACATTAAAATATTTCTTTTAAAAGTAAATAATATATTTGGCAATATTAAAAATGACCCAGGGGTATTTGTCCCAACCTTTGTTTGATTTTATTTTTCAGTTACACTG
Source organism: Ctenodactylus gundi (assembly GCA_004027205.1). Taxonomy (NCBI): domain Eukaryota; kingdom Metazoa; phylum Chordata; class Mammalia; order Rodentia; family Ctenodactylidae; genus Ctenodactylus; species Ctenodactylus gundi. The sequence goes on along the minus strand of PVKB01000546.1, from coordinate 41,709 downwards.
AAGGGCTGAAGACCACTTTCTGCACACTGATTTTCCTTCTAGCTGCTGATACCAGGCTGTGATAGCTCCCTGCATGTAAGAGAGATGAATAAACTTTATTTTCTCTTATATTTTGTGAACAACTAGAAGGACATTAAAACATTTTCCCTTGCTACATATAGCATTTTTGTTTTTATACACATCAATTATAGATTCGATAACACATTAGAATCATATATCTTGGGGAAACAGTGACCATCTACACCAACTTTGGCCTCTGTTTCCTTCTCTCTTACCCCTGCCCTATGCATCCTGCCCCCCAACTCTCAGAGACCCCCATCTCCTCTCAGTCCATTGCCCCCTTCCTACCCTGTTTCTCATGTTGGGGCCTTTTTATGCAATTATTTTTGCAAACTTTGTAAGAGGGAAGTACACTGATAGTCTTTAGAAATAAGCAGAGCTGGTTATAAAATGAAAAATATGTGAATATCTGTACACGTGTTTGTACACTCACATTGTAAAATGTAAGCCAGGAATTTGTTGTGGTTATGTTCAGCAATGTGCATACTTGCATTTAGAAGGAAAATATGCAACATACAATGGACATTTAATAAATACTTGCTAACAAAATGAATACCTAGAGATAAGGTGTTCCACTAGTATTTAATACCTGCAATGTGGCCAGGACCGTGTTACCTCTTACCTGGTGTACATAGTAACAACACGAACTAGTCATTAAAGATCGCAACTTAGGAAGAAGACGAGGCAATCACGGCTCTGTGGGACTAAAATGTGCTCCATCTGACCGGTAGTCCAACGCCTATGAACTGTGTAGGATGCGCCAGGCGGTGCTCTGCGCCCACGAGAGGGCAGTGAGGCAGGCGGCTCTCGTCCTCCCCAGCCTGCTTCCTTTGGAAGTGGTAAGGAGCAATTGCCCTTCAACCCGGAACATGGAAGATGACTGTCTAGTCAGTACCGATGAGGACATAGTAAGTAGAGCGTGGCACACCAGTTGAGCACCTGCGGGCATCACCTGAAGATCTGGTCAGGGAAGAGACTGTGGACAGAGACCCCTGTGAGAGCCTCTTTAGATCTCTTCTCCTGGAGTTTTCTTTCACTGATAAATCTTACCTTTGCTCTTTGCTAGCAAACAAATTAACAAAAATGAGAGTGCTTTAATCCTGGGCTCTGGATTCCATAGGTCTGCTTCCGTACCTGGCATGCCTCATTTTGTCAGAATAGAATATTCGTTGTCATTGGTGCGTTCGGTTCACTCTAACTTGCTCTTCATGGTACGGTTTCCTCTGGATAGACAGGAAGAGAAAGAAAGAAAAGAGACAGAGATCAAGAGAAAGAAAGAAAAAAGAGGGATGATGATCTACTGGTTTTTATTTCATTTGTGATTGAATACAGTCTCAGCAAAGATCCAACTTGATGTTCACTCATCGTAAGGCTGTCCTCAGCCCCTGGTCTGTGCTCCCTAAACACAGCACACAGAGTTCTGCGGATTAGGAAGGACTCTCACGGCGAGTTTGCCCGTGGCGAGCTTCCCTGTCCTAACAGTGGGAGCTTAAGTTCAGTGGCTAACTCATCTGCGCATCTTTACCACTTACCTAGGTCTGTACCATAGAATGACTGCGAAAACAGAGCTTTCAGTCTTCAAGTGGATGAGTGAAGCAGAATCATTGCCTTCCACCCCTGCTGCCCTCTCTTCCCCCCCATGGTACTTTTGTGGCACAGTGCTGCATCCAGATTAGACCAGGACTTTGAAAGCATTTTACGTGTCAGAATGTCTGTACGCAGAGGAATAGGTTCTTTAAACCCAAAGGTCTCAGTCTCTCTATAGAGATAAAGGGCAAAGAGAAGTAAAAGCCTACGAGGCTTCACAAAGACCTCACCTAAGAGATGAGGTGAGGATCACGAGCGTGTGTCCAACGAAGGGGCAAATATTGGCTAAATCACTCCCTTTCTTTCTGGAGCTAGTCACTGCCCTGAGGAGCGCTTCCTGCCACTGCCTGTGTGAGCTACTGATCAACCGGAACCGAGGGGAGGTCAGAGTGCCGCAACCGCCTCCAGAAGCTCACGTCCAATTAGTGAGCCCCTGAGGAGACACAGGCGCACAGGGACCTGAGTAAGAACAGGAGGCGCATTTGGATCTCACGGAGAGGGGGACCTTTTCTCTCCTGAGGGAAGGGCTAGCTCCCCTGGGAGCCGTAACGCAGCTGAAAGTGACCCTTGCTAGGTTGAGGAGTTCCTTCTAAAATGAAATGTAGGAAGGTGTGATTGCTTTCTTGTTCAGTGAAAGAGAATGTCCAGTGATTATTTTGTCTTAAATACTATGAATCAGAGCCTGAAGCACATGTTTCTTAAGACAAACGCCACAGATAATTCACTGAACAAGCTTAAAATATCAAAGATAGTTATTTTACAATATAAAGCTCTCGCCTTTATCCATCGATCCAAATTCCAGGTTGGTGTTGGTTTTCAGTTCATCGTTTCTGATCAACTTCCATAGAAAATATGACAGCAATGACTTTGAATTGGATGGAACTTTTCTTGGAAATGTTCCTAGTCTGTGATTTCTTAAGCGCTGACCTATGCTCCCTCTTTTTCTCTCCTCGCACGAATTGCTTGTTAAAGAAAATCACTAGATGACGAATCTTTAAGACTACAGGTCTAATATGTCCTAGTCTCTGAAACAGTTTAGTCTTGTCCCACCTTTCTTGGAAGAGTGTAATCGCTAATTTTATATGTCAGCTTGACTGGTCTAATGGATACCCAGATGCCTATTGAAATATTATTTGTGGATATGTGAAAATATTTCCAAAGAAGGTTATTATTTAAATCAGATTCACCATCACCAGTGTAAGTAGGCCCCACCTAATCCACGGAGGTTTTTAGTAGACCCTTCCCCCTAAAAAAAGAAAGGAAGTTCAAATTCTTTCTTTTTCTTTGCTGTTATTGTTGCTGCTGTTGTTGAACTGGGGTATCTATCTTCAGCTGCTGGGTAACAGAATGAGACTTAAGGTTCCCAGAGAGCCGACTGCCAGTGTGAACATACGTGTTCTTTCTAGCTCCGTATGGTGAAGCCTGACCCCACGGTGGCATAGCAGTCAGAAGTTGGAGGATTCTTTTGATATTAATTAGGTCATGAATACAGAGCCCTCATTTGTAGGGTTAGTAGACTTTTTTTTTCTTTTTTGAGGTAAGGCCTCTCTGCAGTTCAGGCTGGCCCTGAACTCACTGTGGAGCCCAGGCTGGCCTCATTCTCATGCCAATCCTCCTGCCTCAGCCTCCCGAGTGCTGGGATTATAGGTGTGCACCACCACACCCAGTGTAAGTGGGTTGGGAAACTGAACTCAGGGCCACGTGCTTCCCGGCAAGGGCCTTAACTGCTGTTCCTGCAGCCCCTAGTAGGCCCCTACCCAAGAGAGCCCCCGAGATCCACTTTGTGCACCTGCCACACTGGAGCACAGGGAGAAGGTGCCGTCTGTGAAGGCGAGACTAGGCCACCATGAGATGTTAAATTTATCAGCACTTTGGTCTTGGACTTTCTATAAATGAAGAAGAGATTTCCTTCAAATTTACCCGGTTCGTGATATTTTGTTGCGGTAGCCTGAATGAAGAAGACAATGGGCAAAGATGTAGCGTCTGGGAGCTCTGTGCTGTGCCAACGGCCAGGTCATTCTGTAAGACAAGCCTGTGTCTCCAGAGCTCGGTGTGTTGCCTGGATTCTAGTCATGCTTATGAAGGTCTCTAATGTTCATAGCACACAAGGCTAGAAGCAAAAACTCTGTAGTAAGTAGTGTTGTGCACCAAAATAGTCTGAACGAGATAGGGTCTGAGTGTGCTGCAGGGGTACGAAGCCTTCCATCAGGAGAGTGGCAGGCCGGGGGCCCCCTGGCCAGCACAGCTTCCCAGGCTGCCTTAGTGCTCTGCGACAAGCAGGCTACCGCTGGCCAGAGCTGCTGCCTGGTAGGAAGGGACGTATAATCACCACCAGCTGACAGCAAGTCACCATAGTCTGACTTTCTGCACAAAAAGTAATATTTAATTTGATTCAATCCAGAGACAAGTAAGGAAAAGAGCTTTGGAATCTGATGGTCTGAATTCAAGTTGTGCTATTTTCTTTGAACAACAGGTATATCTATTAATCATTGTAAGTACATCTGCTAATCTTTGTATACTTCAGAATCTATAAAGTTATATCGAGATGAAATAACTCACGTAGATTGCTTAGGATACACTGTGGGCATGTGCTCAGTGTTAGCGCTGTAATCCCCGACACAGGCTTTCTTGTGCCTCTTGCACAAGAATCACAACTCTGGGTCTGAGTGTGAATTTTTTTTCCTCTTAATCCCTGCATGGCTCAAATCCTCAATGGATCTTTGATTTCAAAAATAGGTTTGGAGAGGAGGAAGAGCATGCTTACGTCATCTTCACACAGTACAAGCACAGTGGAAACATTAAAATGCCAGACCCAAAAGAACTGCACCGTCAGTGACCGGGCAGCGTATGCTTGCCTTACAGGCCGTTGGTAGATCCCTCCAAATGGATAGCACTTTCCACCGAACAGCGAAGGCAGAGTGAAGTTCTTCAGGCTGAGCTGCGCCATTTCCTGAATTGCTCCCCTGAGTTCTTCCTTACCAACTGAGATCCTGGCCAATGACAGCTTCCGGGCAGCATGTAATGCCAGGGAACTTCTGTGCTGCGGCGTACCAGCCGCAGACCAGCTGTCCTAGCTGCCGAGATCCCAGCGGCAGTGACGGGAACTCACATGCCACCCACTTGGGGTCACCAGCTTTCTAGCCAAATGCTATTAATACGCGTGAGTGGTACCCAGATCTCCCAATGCGAACCAGAGTGAAAAGTGTGCTAGTCTGTTTTTCTGCCTGGGGAATTCTGCTTGGCTACCAGTAGCCCCACTGGTACCTCTCTGAAACAAATTATACACTGAACAAATACGGTGCTCGTGCATGTTAAAGGAGAACCAATACGTTTTCAAACATAGATTCATTTTTCAAGATTTGGGCTGGGGTACTGGATTGTCACATGATATCCCACAGGTGGTATTTGTTGTTAGAAGGTGTCGCATTGCTCTGGTGGATCACTCAGGAAGAGGGGTAGCTGGTCGATACTTGTTTTTCATGATTCCATGAAACGAGACAGCCAGAGGAGAAGCCCACGAATGCCACACCACAGAGTAAGCTGTGCTCCTGTCTAGACACGCCTCTTGCTCTGGGTGACACCTCTGGCCACTGGAGAAATTGTGCCCGGTTGTTACAATGGGGGAATGTGCAGAGAATAGCTTTCGGGTGTGTGTTGTTGACTGGAGGGCCAGGAAGTCAGGCAGGGGCACGCAGTTGGTAGCTTCAATTGAGTAAAGAAGGGAAAAGGAAACGTTACTGCAGCCTCTTCCTGAAAGCCGCTCTGGCCTCGTCTCCAGGTGGAGAGACCTGGGCTTGCTCCCGGCATACCCCAGACTTCGCAGGTGTCCGCAGCAGGCTTGTATCAGTTTCTGGTCTTCGCCTTCTCGGGACAATCTTGCACATGGGAAGCTCGCACCGGCTGTCCTGCAGCCTCAGCCTGGCGTCCTTCCGGCACGACCCTGAGCAGTGGCTAGACTTTCCAGCTCTCGCATGTGTATGTGGGAGACTTGGACTATGTCTTTCTTTAAGCTTGTAAACCTGCCACATAAATCCCCTCAGTCTCTACAAATCCTGCTACCTCTGCCTCTCTTCGAACCGTAACCAGCACAACACCACCGATGTTGCTTTGCTGGTCTCTCCCCTCGTATCTGGGTTTGGTCCGCCTGACCCTTGGTCGAGTTGCTAGATCTGGTACTCTTGCCTAACTTCTACCCTACCCTGCCCAAGTGGGAGGGTTGGCAGAAGTACTAATTAGAATCCACACCAAGGGCTCCTCTCAGACTCAAGAGAAGCCTTAGAAATCGCTCCTCATCCAGCTTCTCAAATGGGGCATAAAATCAGAGCTCATTTAAAATATTTCAGGAAATTTATCTCTGTGTTCCCTTCATGAATAAGCAGAGAAAAGTTGCCTTGGAAATTGGCAGCTAGATTAGCCCAGAAGTTTTATTAACCAAGGAGTAAAAAGCTTTGGAAATGGACCAAAGACAATGGAATGAGCAAACTATTTCCTTCTAAAACATAGGACTCTGAGCTTCATCAGCCAAGTGGACAGAAGGGTAAGCTAGCATGATTTACAACGAGGGAGGGAAACGTCTTTCTCACTCCAGCCTCCTCCAACTTATGCCCCTGATAGAAAACAGAGAAACAGAACCTGGGAAGGCAGTTTGCTTTTATTTTATATTTAACTGGATAGTCACGCCAAGTGGGAGATGCCGGCTAGGACTAAAATGTGAAATTAATTTATGTTTCCCTTAGTAATAATCCTTTCTAAAAAGTCAAGTAAATTGTTATCCAAAGCAAAAAGGAAGGTAGGAGGGAAAAAGAAATGTGTGGAGTCAAAAGGACCACCAGAAGAGGCCCCACGAGGACAGCATCTTGGGTTACGTGACATCAGTGCTGCTTACCTCACAAGTTAGGAGGGGGAAAAATCCTTCTACCTGAGGATTCTATTTAATTTCAATTAGTTAAGAGATTTTTTTTTCCCTAAACCTAACAGTATGCTATTAATTTGAGGAAAGACTTTTACTTGTTTGAGAAAACCCAGTTCTGGGACAAGTTAAACACAGAAGTCTTGCCCTAATCTCTGGGCACTGAGTGTGTGTGTGGCAACCCAGCCTGGCTCCTTCATGACCTCTGGGGGGCTAGTTTTACAACAATTTACATCATATCAGTGCTGCTGTCTTACAGAGGTCATGTGAGGAGAGAAATCGGAGGGACATGGACTCAGTGGGCAGGCAGGGAATGTGGGCCTCTGCCTGTCTTCTCCAGACCTCGTACGATGCTATAACAAAGGAGTCGGGGGAGCACATGGGGTGCTTGTGTGCGTTCCCAGACTAGACGTCACCAAGTCTGCAGACAACACGCATGATTTCAGTCTCTACCTGGAATTTAGAGCACCAAGAGGATCATATAGACACACAAATACACGTGAAAGCATGTAGGGAAGTTTGTGTTTAGTATGCAAGCACATGTATGGCCATATAAACACATTCATCATACAGTGACTATTACTAGCCACAGTTAGGTTTGTCTGTGTGCTCCTTGACCAATCAAAACTCGCCATTTACTTTGATTGTAAGGAAAAAGGATTTATTCAAAGCCAGCTCTGAGGCGGTAGAAGGGCCCGTTTTCCTCAAACCTCCATCTCCTTGGGTCCAGATGTGGAAAGATAACACAGTGAGGTAACAGGCATGTCCAGGCCTGTCAGCCCTTCCCAGGTCCCCACTCCCCCTAACTTGCTTGAGAGAATAAACTGGAAGTTGACTCTTGTTTCATTTCTTCCTGGACCCCCAACTCTTCCCTTACTCAAAGGTATCTATCTGTACAAGGGTAGAGAAGAGGTCTAGCCCTTTGTACCCTAGGCCTGAGAAGGTCTGGAGAAGTCATTTCTTTTCAAAGAAAAAAAAATAGAATCTAACAATAAAGTTCCATTTTGCTATGCCACTTACCTCTATATGTACTATTTATGTGAGTGTATATATGTGAGTGATGTGTGTAGGTATACCCGCCTCCTTTGATCTTCCTGAAAGCTTAGAGGTCCTCAGTTCTCATAAGAAAGAGGCTATCAAGGAAGTAAAGGAGTCTGCTCAATGCCAGGGAGACGGTAAGGGGCAGGGCGGGAGAGGAGGAACTCAGCCCTCGGGGTGTTAAGTCCGCGTTCGTTCGTTACCGCGTATGAGGCACAAGGACGCAGAACTAGAAGAGGCTCAGTGGTATGCAAGGCGCATTCCTCCGAGGTGACAAAACCACTTTAAGGAGAAAGCACGTGATGCCTGGCCGGGATCAGTGACTTTCCGCACTGTGTGGCAGTCGCCCTTTGCGTGCTTGCAAGGGAAACCCAGGCCTGAGAAGCCACTGGCCAAGAAGAGAGAAGAGTGTACTCGTCTCCTCTCCCGGTTTTTACCTCCTGAGAAGTGGAGAAGAGTAAACCCAGGAAGTAGGCTGGCGGGATTGAGCTCCTACCCGGCCGTCTCAAAGCCCGTCCTGCTGCTGGTGCACAGCTGTAACCCTAGCTACTTAGGAGGCTGAGGCAGGAAGATCAAAGTCTGAGGCCAGGCTGGACAACTCAGCAAGACCTTCTCACGAACTAAAAATGAAATAAAAAGCGCTGGAGGTCTAGATGAGTGGGAAGGCTGAGAGTTCGACCCCTAGTGCCCACCCCGCTCCCCCAACCAGCCTCTTGTCTGCCTTCCTCATGGGCATCCCAAATACGCCAGGAGGCCCGAGCTGGGAGAGGAGGACGTGAGGGCCGCCTAGTCTCCCCAGGGCTGGCAGCGCTGGCAGCGCGGTGTACATACACAGTCCATTCACGTCTATGCACCAGTGGCTCCAGAGACCCATCGGTGAGCAGGTGTGTGTGTGTGTGTGTGGGGGGGGGGGTGCAGGTGTGTGTGCGTGTGGGTGAGGTTGTGGGGCTGGAAACCTTCTATTTAGTTTATGGGCTTTCTTGAAAAATCACTTTCATTACTAAGGTGCTATTTTGAGAACTGGATAAATTTAATTTTGTGGTTGCCAGGCCTCTTCAATTTTTAGGAAAATGACTTACAGCTCTATTTGGAGTTTCCAATTTTGAAGCCGAGTCCACATTTTACTCTACCCTTGCTATAAATGAAGTATGAATCCATCTCAGGGTTTTTCTAGATCCCAGCTCCCTTCCATAAAATGGGATCAACAGTCCTCACTGCAACTCCTTAAAAAGGCCATTTCAATTTCATTAAACCTTGTCATTAGCTTAAGACAATCTCAGATTCCTAGACCTTAAACTAGTAGATATGCTTGAGACAAAATTACCCTGTGGTAAAAAGCGCTGTGCAGGTCCTTAATTTGTAGAGCTTTCTGCTATTTTGTACAAATGAAATGCTAAAATCTTCCCTGCAGGATTATCAAGATCAATTAATATTATTTGTGTCAAAATGCATCAGGCTTCAAACATGATGCTTCCACCATTGCTGTTATCACGGCCATTGTTACATGGTGCAATGTGGAGACATGGAAAGAATTTATGTTCAGAAGAAAAACTGAAACTATGGGGTTTCAATGTATAAGAAATAAAAGCAATTGCTTATTGAGGGGATAAGAATTTGATTTTAATGCACCTAAAATGCATGCTTTTATTCTTTAAATAAACCCCATCTCCTCCACAAAGAATTTGATGTTTGCTTTAGACTAGTAGAGAAATCAAGTTTCATGCAGATGTTATGCTTGGAGGAAAAGGACCAGCTCCTCTCTCCAGAGATTGTGTGTGTGTGTGTGTGTGTGTGTGTGTGTGTGTGTGCATGTGCGCGCGCGTGTGCATGTGTGCACCGTGCACTTAAGTGCTGGGATTGAATTCGGGCCTTCACATCGAGCTGCATCCTCAAATGTGTTTTTAAATTTTGAAACTGTATTTCAACAAAATTGTTAAGTTGCCCGCACTGTGGTTGAACTTGTGGTCCTCCTGCCTCATCCTCCCAAATGCTGGATCACCGGGCTTTGCCACCACACCCAGCTTCAGGAGAAAAGGCACAGGTGATTTCTCTGAGCAGAAGCATCTGTGGACCTTATTCGGCATCTTCAGAAGAGGGACGTGTCAAACCTAGGGACTTAGTTTGTGAGTCCCCGTGAGGATTTAATGAGCTCAAGAGAAAGGCTATTCCATCTGGGCTCTGATGTACACACAGACTTGTGAAAATATATCTGGGGCACCCAGAGGCTGGGCCTGGGACAGTCGTTCAAGGCCACACGGCGAGCAGGTGCTGCAGTCAGGATGCCATGGCAGGCAGTCTGAATTAAGAAGAAGTTGGCCACGCTGCTACCTGGGCTCTTGAGATATACTTTCTTATTTCTGTCGTTTTATTTTAATAGAAAGATATGAGGAAAGCCCAGTTCTAATATCATCTTAGGAAAGGCAGAGGAAACTAGAAATTATTCTGCTGTGACTTTGGGGTGCCCTCATGATATAGAAATTACTTTGTAGGGTAATTCTACAGGTAATCGCTTGAGGGAATCCTTGAGTGGTGCCTCTCCCCCAGCGGGCTGTGTTGGAATGCCATCTGAAGGGGGTGATGATGCAGACCATTTAAAAACTTGTTCTCTTCAGTCCAAAAAGGTTCCCAAGGCAAGATGGTTCTCTTCAGAGTTTCAAACTATTATCAAAGGCTTGAACCAATCCCAAAATATAGTTAGGTCACTTGGCTCAGCACTGTGTCCTCACAGTACAGCTAGCTAACAAGGACATATTCTATTGTCATTCACATTTTTTATTATAAAATTACTCTGTCAAAGCAGAGGAAAGTTTATTTCTCCAAAATTATTTATGAAAAGCACAGTGTCTTACTTTCTTTCTTATGCTGGGAAGCAATTCTAGAACTGTGCTTTCTGTTCAAGTTCCACTGTCCTTCCCCACACAGACGAAAGAATAGATTTTTCAGCACAGTGTAGCCGTGGAGGATTTTTCAGTGATTTCCTGTCTTACTTTCTGATGCATAAGATCAAAAGAATGTACAAAATCGTATCGATTAAGGTCCAGCAGATGTGCGCAGTGACAAAACCTTATCACCATTCCAAACTGGCAAAATCAAAGCTTCCCGGGTAAGTAGACTTCACTGAGTTCAGGGAAACTCAGACATTTCCCCTTCTTGAAGTGAATGAAGTGTTACTTACGTGTTATGCCAGGAAGGACACCTGTTTGATAAGGTCATGAGGAGTCGCGGTAGACTTTCTCCCTTTGGAGAACAGGGAAGACAAGTGGCTGGGCAAAGCAGGGGGTGCGGTCCCTTTTCCTTCCCAGTGCCACACCCAGGACTCGCTGCAGCCTCAAGGCTCTTGCAATCCCAGGCGTCAGGCGGTGTAGGCTCTTTTTCTGAGCCTGTTGAGGAACACCGGGATAAGTTTCAATGGGTTGCCATGGCAAAAACAACCGCACCTTCCGGGAGCGACCTTCCGGGGCCTGGCCTTCGCGGACCGCAGAGGCATGGCGACGCTGCTGTGCTGGGAGAGCCCAGGGGCCTGTCACCTCGGCCCTGGGAGCCCTGGCACCTTCTAAACGAACAGGGCGTTTCTTTGATTACAACAGGCTTCCCTTTCTTTCTGCCACCTGCCAGTCTACTGTAACTGATACTGTTTTTATAAATATTAGTGCCGCGTCTTGAGCTATATGTCACTTCCCTAGGAAGCGTGGTCTCCCCGCACACGCGTGGGCCGGGGTACCCCTGAGTCTGAGGAGCAGCCTGCGGCCCACCAAGGGCTCCAGCGCGCGTCACAGTGTTTCAATCAGCGCTTAAGTCTGACTATTGCCGCAGCCGTCTGTGCTGTCCCCGTCTGATTTCACGCTCCCATCCGTTCACAGCCTTCGTCCTGCAGCCACCCAGCTCCTTACGTGGACCCGACGCAGCCCTCAGAGCCTGCTCGGGGCGGGCACGGGTGGCAGGCGTGTCCTGTGGGTAAGCACGCTCTGTGTACCAGGCCAGGGCTGTGTTGTGCGCACCTGCAGGTCGGTTCAGAAGGCTGAAACACAAGCCTGGCCCCTCTGAGTCAGCCACCTACCTACGTCCTCCGGTGAGGAATTGCACTATTTAGGTGGTAATGTGAGAAATAGGGTTTACAACATTATTCCAACAGGGCACATATTTTGGCAGTTCGCCAGAGACATATATGGTCTTTGAAAGAGTTTTTCCATGTAAGTGAACTTTTTCTCTTAAACTCCTATTCTTGATTTTCTTCACAATCATTAATAAATGAAGGTCAGATTGATAATAAGCCACTATGGGATTTTATTCATCAATCATTAATTCCCTGGGGTTTAAGCACAGTAGTATGTCTTTTGCCTTTTTAAAAAATATTTGCTTTGAAATCACACAGATGCTATCTTGCATCTCAAAAGTAACTTGTGTTAGTAATAAAGTCGGAAACTTTCCTCAAAGACCTTCTGCTATGGTTTGGCTCTGGAATGCTTCCCAAAGCCTAACGTGTTTGGACGTGGTGGGATGACTGTGGAACTTTGTGCGTGGGGAGGTGGGGCTTGACTGCAAGGGACAGGTGCTCCGGGTTTGATATGAAAGGACTGTGTCTACTTGTTGAGACTGGGACCGCCCAGGGCAGAGCCTTCAGGTTTGTGTTATTGACTTGTGAGCCAGAGAGTGAGGAAGGGGCCTCCATCCTGGGTGAGCGCAGCCCAACTGGCAGCTTGAACCAAATAAAGGAAAAGAAGAAGAAACGTTGTTGCAGCTGCTTCCTGGGAAGGCTCCGGGTTCCCCGAGTTTCCAGACAACCTTTGCTCCAGCTTGAGTTGTGGATGACGGGCATTCTCCCACAGCAATGAGAAAGTAACTAAGACAACCTCCTATTCTTGACTCCAGACAAATTCTATTGGAAAACAGCCCACTGTTTTTTTTTTTTTTCCTATGTTACAAGCTTTGATTTATAGACTTGTTATTCTTCATGTCTTACAAATATTTTAGCAACCATTCATAGTGACTTATGGTTTTTGTATTAGTTTTAATGTCACATTTTCTTTGACCTTTGGTACATTGATTGGCAAACACCAGCAGCCACTTGGGTAGCCAGCTCTTTCACGGAAGCAGCGGCAGCAGCAAGACCTCCGACAGCTGCAAGAGTGGGATTCCTTTCAGAGGTTTCATAAATCTGATTACTCTGATTAGCAGAGAAACGGTAGTGGTAGTCTTGAAGGAAGCTAGATACATTCATTTTAACTCCATAAAAATGGCAACCTGCATTTTCATTAGAAAAAAATCACAAGAAAGGACAGACCATAGGAGGGACTATTAGAGAGCAGTAGGTGCCGAGATACCCGGATCCAGGGGCAGACGGTGGGAAAGGAGAAACAGAAGGAGAGGGGCGCGAGTGGGGTGTCATCCTGGGCTACAGCGCTTGGAATGGACGGTGGCAGGCTCATGGATGGAAGTGCAATTGGTTTGATATATACATGATTACATTATCAAATAATAAATTCAAAATTAAATAAACAGCTCCCACTATACAGAAATTGAAAGTTAGTCTTGTATGTGAGATTTGAATTCCCTCTCATATATATATATATATATATATATATATATATATATATATATATATTCTAGTCTTGCTTTCAGAAGGTGAAAGTGGTTTTCCAAGCAGGTAGAAGAGGCATCTGCCTGCTTTACCAAGATGACCCTCTTGTACAGACTCTTTCTCCTTCTAGTTTTTAGTACTGAAACCTCTCCCAGCCTGTCACAGTGCTGAATATGTCACATGTGGGGATTAGGGTATTTCTTCCTCCTGTTGCATACAGGAGTTTCTCATAATGTTGCCTACCATTAGGCTTGGGACAGTAGTTCTCAACATTGCTATCTGAATTCATCTAGCACAATCTTTCCTGGCAGCTAGGAAGAGAAGATATTTTGGGAGTGGAGAAACTAGTCAGCTTTCTGTTCTCCCTGTAGGCAAGAGGAGATGGAAAGTTAATAAATTAACTCCAGACTGAGGAACTGCCCCCAAGAAACCGATTCTGAATTAAGGTATCAATATGTATTATTCAACTGTGAATGGAATCCGAGTCCTAGGATTTCTGGAGAGGAGAATATCTGGAAGTAATGGAAACCAGGGGTATTTTTAAAAATCATTTTTCACATCCCATAATGAGTCACCAGACTCCATTTGGTAGATGCAATGTTGAGTAATGCCGTCTATGCAGGTCATCAGCGACCGAGCAGCCACAGGAGGGGAAGAGGCGAGGTCACTAAACCCTCAAACTGGGGAGAGCGGAGGGTTTTTAGGCTCAGAAGCAAATTGATCCAACTTTTTTTTCTCCTGGAAGAAAATGAAGATGATCGAAGTTGTTTCTCCCCGAGTAAAGTCCCTGGAGTCACCGTGCTGTGTCACAGAACATCAAATTCATCGGTTTTCCCTGTTGAGCTGTATCAGCCTTAGAGACGAAGTCTTGAGTGCAGCACTCATGAGCCAGGACTGGGCATGCAAATTATTACATAGGGACTAATTATTGACTTTGGAGGGAGAGAAAGAGGGAGCTACATCATCATTTTAAACAGAGGTTGCTTTTGTGACACCACTTGTATCATTCAGGATCCCATACGGAAATAAAATTCAATTCAGATGATATAAAAAATTTAAAGGCCTATTCATAGACATATAAACACCACTGAAAAACAAATGATGCTGAAGGACCCAGAGAACACCAACAGCAGGAAACCATTTCTACACAAGACTTGAAAGAAAAAGAGGCAAGAATTGTGCTACAGAAGCTGGTTGGCTCCAGAACCTCTCGGATAGTGACTGCACTGAGATGCCCCCTAGTCACTGCTAGAGACGGAGCCCACAGCAAGACAACAGCTCCGACCGGCCTGTGACCTGCCTGTTGCTTTCAACAGAGGCTTCCCTTTTGTCTAACCACAAACCAGCCCCAAACAAGAAAACCTAGGTGACACATTTTGGAGAGATTAACCTTGTGGAGTCCAGAGTTGGGAAGTAACAATAATAATAATAATACTGAGTAAAGTATAAGGCCAGCAGAGTGTGGGGGCACATGTCTGTAATCCCAACACCTGGGACACTGAGACAGGATTGCTGTAAATTTAAGTTCAAGGCCAGCTTGGGCTTCATAGTGAGTGAGTTCAGGCTAAGTCTGGTCTTTAGAATGAAATCCTGTCAAAGAAAAAAAAGAAAAATTAAGTGTAAGGGATGAGAGATCAAATGGCCAAACTGACTGCAACCAGCACACCGTCTAGTCATCAGATCATGGGCTGAGCATCATTCAATCATCAGGGATGAATGAAAAACAGGAGTTTATTACAGTGCGCTGGTCCAAGAACTGATAGAACAGGGGAGAGGCAGGGTCTGAAGGGCAGGGTCTAAGGATGCTCGCCCCCCATGAGAAGGAGGAGCGGGGAGGGAGGACATACCAATGGCCGGACCAGATAGTGCATGGGTGTGAGTTAGGATAGAAGACATAAACGGAAAGAAGACAAGGGGAAGTCACAGTTTTATTGTGATTTTCACAAGTCTGAAACCTCAGGACACAGTCAGAGACTCCCACGGCTACCCACACATGTCCTCCATATCTTTACTCCTGAGACTTGTTTGTTTTATCTTCACGGCCCTTCACACCAAAACCCTTCGAGATATCATAAATCCATAAACAAACTTAGTTAATAAGGTCAACGGCAGCAACCAGGCCTTAAGATGAAGACACAGATTTAGGAAATCCTGAGATGGCTTTTAGGCAGGGTGTCTTGCCTCACTCTTCATAAAGGTGCTCAAGAGTGCGTGTCTCTCTTGAGGACTCACATTCTGTTTTTTGAGTGCGTGCTTCTATAACTCTGCCTAATAAGACGGGTCTTTGCCATTCACTGACACATCCTGAAATTCTTTCTCTGTGACAAGAGCGAGGAACCTGACCGGTGTGCCTAGGTGACAACCCTACCTCCTCTTTAGAGAAACTCCTCCGGCCCCACAGTGACAGATGAGACTCTTTGCTCCTGCCTCCTGCCTCCCCTCCTCGGACTGCCATTTGGCAATGCCACATGGCATTTCTATGCTCGGGGAGCCCAGAGAGGTCCTCCTCCTCCTATCTCATGCTCTCCAAGACCAAAGGTCTTGGGGAACTTTGAACATTTGACATTTTACACTTTATGTTGCATTCTTCAGTTAATATTTGTTTTCCCCTGTACAACAAAACCTATGGGTAAGAGAACAGGAGCCATGTATACTTTTTCTTAGTGGTTAGTATACAGTTAGAACTTAATAGATTTTTTTCTGAGGGAATAAACTTTTAACAGGAAATAAATGTTCTTTATTCATAGCAGTTGAATTATTTACATGAGCATTTGCTCTATAAATTAATAAATAGTTTCTAGAATATGTCCTTTTATTATATGCAGAAAGAAAATGGGACATTCCCGGTGCACCACGTTAAAGAAACTGTGTACCAGACTCTTCAAAATGACAAGACTGATCTTATCTGTGCTACTGCAGTCGGGAAGAGTGACTTCAGTATAGAGCTGACAGAAATCCCAAGTTCGACAGACAAGGAAGGTTCCATTTAAGAAAACTATTATAGGAGGCGAGAACTGCACTTAACTACATTTAAAACAAAGGTGGGAAGAGTTTTTAAACACCAGTGTCAGCTGGATATCCAAGAGCTCCTGGAGACAGGACCACCTTCTTAGGGCTTGTGTTTCAGAGAGCTAGTTCCCTGGCCCCCGAGCAAAGAACTTCTGGGCTGAAGCAGATTTGCGACTCAAAGAGGCAGAAAAAGATGTTTACAGTAGGGAGTGCTCTAAAGTAGGAGTGAAGGGGCCTAGAGTAGAGTAGAAAGAAACCTGCCTAAAGTTAGTCAAGCTGAATGAAAAATTATGCTCAACCCCGTTTCATTACTTCTTCAGGTTTCAGCCATTGCAACCTCTCAAGTCTACACAGAAAGTATCTCGAAGCCAGTCCCTGATCTAATTGAGCACGAGACGAACCTGGTACGATGAGTAGGAGGAGATTATATGATAGCAAAAAGCTCCTTAAACAAAGCGCAAACAACCTGCGGCCCTGGTTTCCAGTTATAACCCCTCAGCGATTGTGCTGAGAATAGAATCACGCTTGGTTATCACGGAAGAGGCACCTCGGAAGCAGGCAAATTAGTCCACCCTCGATGCTGACTTCGGCCCGAGTGTGCGGACACGCCCACGGGGCACCCGGCTCCTAGCCTGGGCATTGCGGGGGCTGGGAGGCAGGGCGGGGGTGGTTTGCCGAGAGCATGGGGGGAATCCCCATGAGGCTGGTGACAAACGAGACAGCTTTCGAGGGACCCGGTGTAACTGACCCTGTAGGTCGCGGCTTTCTCAAGTCTTACAGTAACAGCCGCAGTTAGAGCTTTCGCTAAAATATAACCACTTGAATAAGCAACAAGTGACATCTGTCATTGGCACAGAGAAGCAAAACTGACGTGGCCGTGTGCCCGGCAGTCAGCGGCCCCCACTGGCTGCTCAGTCTCACCGAGAACCTGGACTCACGGCCGGGACCACCTGCCCCTGCGGCTGTGCCCCCGCCCCGCTTGCCCCCCTGCAGCTCCGGAGGGAGCCCCAAGCTTGCCCCCTGCCTGGCACCCCCCCCCCCCCCCCGCGGGCGTGGGCGGCGCGTGGCCCTGGCGGCCGGGGCGCAGGCCCTTGTCCCCGCGGCTCAGCGTTCTCGAAGGGTTTGAAGAGTTGGGCCAGCGCCCCTAAAGTCCTTTCTGTTTCACCGACAGCTTTAAAAGGCTGTCTTCTCTGGCGGCCAAATCACAGGTGTCCTTTCTAATGATCGGTGTCATTTGTCCTCCCGGGGTTGGCCTCTGGTGAGGATTACACAGACGCCTTCACCAGGCAGGGCCCAGCGCAGCGTAAGTCAGCGGGTGGTTCGACGGGGACCCCAGCGGCACAGCTGAAGTATCCGGTGGAAAGTGACACCTGGCGCGAATAACCCTGCCTGGCGCGGCCTGACCTGCAGCTCCTTTGCTGGGGTTCCTCCAGCCGACCGGCTACCGCTCCGCCCGAAGCTGTGCCGTCGCGCTGCGGTTGATCCCGTGGACCCGGCCTCCAGCCCTGCTGCGTCACCCATCAGCTGGGGGGCTTGCTCCGCGCCCCTGGACGTCCCGGAGCCTCAGTTCGCACGGCTGCAGAGCGATTTCCATTTCAGGCAGATTCTCGGGTGCTGGGGTTGAGGCCCTTCGTGAGAAGCGTCTGCACAGGTTTGGCCGTGAGCGTCCTCGGTGTCGGAAATGTAGAGTGGTCCAATGTCACCCGCAGCAGGTTAAGACTGAGAAACACTAATTATCCTCATTAAGCTGTCCTGGTTTCCGAGACCTTCCCGGACGTCTGAAAATCAAAGGCTAAATTGGAGGCTGCAGTCGTTTTGGAGAAATCCACAAATAAAGTGCCAGGGGCCCAGTTACACAAAGACACCCAGAGGATGGCTTTGGCTTTTCCTTTTGAGTGATGAAAATGCGTCTACACACTCGGGTGAAGGAGAGGCCCTGTGCAGGCCCGGCTGCGACCTTCGCGGCCTAAGGCCAGGGGGACACGAAGCTGCACCTACTGGGGCATCAGGGTCTGTGTCGCTGAGGACCCTGTCAAGGCTCAGAGCAGGGCTCCTTTCCCCAGACTGTCCTGACTAAGCCTCGCGGGTCCTGACGATTCCACGTCAGTGGTAGCTTAGTTCTTAAGGAATTACCTCACTGGTGCCTGGCATGTTTGTCCAAGTTCTCTGAGAAAGACAAATTACATCAAGACCACACGCAAAGAAATGTGTTCTGAAAACGGAAAATAGGGAGGACCCGGGAGACGGGGAGAGGCCGGGGAGCGGTGGCCAGCGCCAGCCCGCGTAGCCGCCTGACCCCGAGGAAGGAGGGATGGCAGTCAGCGGCCACCGCACTGGGGACACGGCCAGCGAAGCCACCAGGCCATCCTGGACGCGAAGCCTTCCATGCCGCCTTTCCTCCTTCAGGAGAAAACCACCCTTCAGGAGCGCCCTTGCTGCTCCTCGTCACTGGCCGGAAGAAGCCGCAGGGGGACTGATCCCTGCCGGCTGTGGCAGGGCTCAGAGGCCGGCGCAGGGAGGGGAGGACACGGACGTGAGCGGCTGCCACACCTCGCCTCATGTTCGGAGCTTTCTCTGGCACTGATGACACACGAGGACCCTGCTCAGCATCACCAGTAACCGGACAACGAGCGGGAGGGCCTCGTTCGGCCCCCCAAGCCGCCCTGGCTGCTTCCGGCAGATGGCGGCCGCCGCTGCGGGAAGAAAGGCCTGCAGGCCCGGGCTGGACCTCTGCCCCCACGCACCTGTCCTCAGCGCGGGCCCTCGGGGCTCTGCTTGCTGAGGGCGTGGACTCTGGGTCGCAGTCTTCCCTTCTCACCTCCTGTGCCGTTTGCGCCATTGTGATGTGTCTGTTTCTTGCATAACAAATTCATACAGACTTCTTTGTGGCTTGAAACATCGGTATTGACCGTCTCGTCGTTTCCATAGGTCAGAAGTGCCGCCCAGTGTGGCTTCGTTCTCTGCGCAGTCTCACAGGTCAGAGCCGCTGTCACCGACACGCGGGACTCTTACCTCTAGGCTTTGAGGAAGAACCCCCTTCTGTACTCACCGAGAGTGTTGGCCGGATTCATTTCCTTGCAGTTCTAAAGTTGAAGTCATTCTCTTTTTTAAGGATCGTTTTTATTTGTGTACGTTCGCAATGTACCTTGGAGAAGCGGTGCGAACAGATACAGAGCCTTGATCGTCTTTTTCTTCCCTTTTCCTCTCCTACCCTGTATCCTGCTCTCCCGGTCCTCAGGTCCCTTTCCCCATCTCAGAGAAGTCTAGCTCCCGATTTCCTATCTTCTTTCTTTTCTCTTTCTTTCTTTCTTTTCTCTTTTGGTCATTTACATTTCAGGTTTCTCACGTAAGTGAGACTAGGTGATACTTAACCTTCTGTGTCTGATTTACTTCAGTAAGCAGTATGATCTCAAGGTACATCTATTTTCTTACAAATAATGCTTTCTTTCTTTTCCACGGTGTGTCCATGTGTGTAGCGTGTGTGAGGTACTGAGGACCAAGGCCAGGGTCTTCACACTGAGATGTGCCTGTAGCACATCTTCCGATTTGATTTAGAGACAAGGTCTTGTTGAGTTTTCAAGTTGCTCAGGGTGGGCTTGAAGCTGCAGTTCTCCTGCCTCAGCCTACCAAAATACTGGAGTTATAAGTTTGTGTCACAGTGCCCAACTTCTTATTATTTATTTATTTGAGACAGAGACTCTCTGCAGTCCAGACTGGTCTGGAACTTACTGTGCGGTCCAATCCTGGCTGGCCTCAAACACACAGCAATCCTTCTGCCTCATGCTCCCATGTGCTAGGATTGTGGTGAGTACCATCATTTCTGGCTTATGTGGCGCTAGGGTATTGAGCTCAGGACCTTGAGCTTGCTAGACAGGCAGGGTAATCACTGTGCTATTCCTCTGGCCCTAAATTTATGTTTCTTTGCAGAATTACAATACTCCCCTGGGTATACATACACCATATTTTCTTTATCTGTCCGTCCTCCGATGGACAGGCAGGCTGCTTTCAGAATTCAGCTGTCATGAATCCTGCCACAAACATGGGTGTGCATGCGTCACTGCAACAGGACCTCTTTAGATTTGGAAAGGGAGCTGGAAAAGGGGGAGCTGGTTTAAAAGAGATACCTTGTCTCAGTCCTCTGTGGAACCCCCACACTGATTTCCATAGTGGTTTTACTAGTTTAGAGCCCACCCACAATGTAGAAGTGCTCCTGCCTCCTACGTTTTTGCCAACACCTGTTTTCAGAGTTCTCGCGGTTGCCATTTTTGTTGGAGTAAATGGACTCTCAGTGTTTTGTGATTTACATCATCATTCCAGAGCTCAAATTATATCGCAAAGCAACAGTGAGTTAAAACATCTGATACTGGCACAAAAAACAAAACAAAACAAACAAAAACCAAAGCAACAACAACGTCAACAACAAAACCAGACAGGGGGATCAAGGGACAAATCTGGGGATTAAGAAACGACCCCAGGTATCCAGGCCACTCGACACTTGACCAAAGGTCCCAAGCCATTTGCTGGAGCAAAACTGTAACTGCACGTGAAATAACACCGAGAATCGACATAGGGGGCCACATCAAGCGGAAAAGCTTTTGCACGGCAAAGGAAACAATCCAAGAATGAGTGAAGAGACCCCCAGAAGGGAAAAATAATCACCAGTTTCTTCTTAGATAGAGCACTCATATCTAGAATATATCAAGAACAAAAAAAATTGAAAGCCCAATCAAAGATGGGCAATTGAAATGAGAAGACAGTTCTAAAGAGAAGAAATGTAAGTGGCCCATACGTACATGAAAAAAAATTATTTGACAGCTCTCAGCTGGGGCTTTCTTCTGTCCTAAAGGCCATTTATACACCTGGTCACAAAGTCCTCAGAGGGCCTCTGAAGCTCGAAGCTCCCCACTGACATTCTCAGCCAGGGTTGATGAAAAGCTAGGGGGTTCATGTCCATATTTAAGAAGGGTTGCTTAGTCATCACAAGTGTATTGCATTAGGAACAGAGGGGCAATGACCACATGGCCGTACAGTGGGTGGAAACAGGCCCGGGGGGGGGGGGACAGTTTGGCTGCGAAACATTCCATTCTTCCCACTAACCATCCAATCCAATCCCTCCTCCGTCTACGCTGTGGCCGTCTTTATCTGGGAACTTCCTTTCACGAGGTGAGCAATGAGAATTTTGCCTGTTCAGATGAAAGTGTAGATGCGACATCACTAAACTGTGAGTCACACGGACTAAATCTAATTCTGTGCTCTTTGTTTTTCTAAATTCAATTCTTTCATTAAGTAGAAAAACATACCTACGTAGCATGACTCCTTTGAGGTTTAAATACAAAATAAAATTATGACAAAGAGCGTCACAAATTACCCTTATTATACAAGTGTTAGTCATTGTAGTTGCTTTCTATAATGAATATTTAATTATGAGCTTAATTTTTATTCCAACAGAAAGTCATTTCTATTTTCCTTTTAATATGCATCTTTTCTCGTGTTGGGCACTTGAGCAAGTTTTCCTCGCTTGGCTAATGCATTCCTTTTTAGATTAAAAAGTCAACTTTTCACAGTTGGGCACTGCTGGTTCAATCCCCTCTATTGGAAAAAAAATTCAGCCTCACTCATCTACTTGAGTAACTTCTAGCAGAGCTGAAACCAATGTCTGATGTACCCAGCTGCTTTGTAAATTCGGCACTGCTTCCTCAAGGCAGAAACAGGCTAAGTATTTAAGATTGTCGTTTTACTTAGATGCAATGATTTAATGTCATATTTTATTTGATGTGGTAAAATATCCTGCTACACATTAGCAGATTCTAGTAGTTTTTGTAGATCATTGCTATAAATAACTTATTAAAAGAAAACTATAGAGAGACATTTGTGTTAAGTCTGTTTGTTCTGAACATCACTTGGTGACTATGAAGATACCTGATATGTCAAAAGATTGTAGAACTGCTGACTAATTGTACCTAGAAAGTGCTGCTAAATTACATGATGACAAAATCAAATCAGCAATAACACCTGAATTTGATAAAGGAGCAATTGGGGAAAGTCCACAATTTTATGAACACGTAAGTCATTTCAAAGTCTAACAGTGACTGGTTTGAAAAATGCTTTGTGTTTCCCCTGTGTTGTCTTACAGAGCATAATATTTATCAATTTTAAATTTACCTGTAATGTGACTTTCAAATAGAACTTTCCTAATTAGTAAAACACAAGCCTACTGAGTATTAATTTTTTTGTGTTAGGAATGAAGAAAAAGTGCCATCCAAAATTAGCTGCATTTTATTTATATTTTTCAATTTTTTATTATTAGCTGGTACCACATAATCATGAAGTACAGATTGTAAAATAATCTTACCATTTTTCTTTTCTGTTTTCCTTTTTCAAGACTGGGTCTCACTTTGTAGCCCATTAATAAATTGGCTGTGAGGTGGCTTTTCCACATGGCTTTTGCTTTTGGTTGACTCATCAGCAAAGCATCATCAAATAACATGGACCTAGTGGATCACATAACACAATATAAGCCAGTTCTGACTCTTTAAACTCCTTTGCAGCTAAGTGACAGCCGCTGTTGAATGGGCAGGAAAACTCTCTGACCAGCGCCGCCTGATTGTGTTTGGGTTATCAGCAAGGAGCAAGCATCCTGACCAAAGAAAGAAGCCACACGATCTCTCACAAAGGCTAATTACACACAGAGCAGCGTCTGCCTCCGCTCCTGCTTGGGTGTGTGCGTTGCTGGAAACTAGGCCAAGTGAATCTCTGGATAAGCTGTGCTGCAGTGAAGGACGGATGGGACAGTAGTGGATGCACTTGACGGATCTGTTTGCAAAGATGGCGGTCAGTCTCCTGGGAGACTTCCACAACTCTAAGAAGACGTCCATCCTTATCATTTAAATTGTAATGAACTTGGCAAATGACATGTTGAAAGGTGTTCTTCAGTGGCATTCTTAGTGGAAAATTTCCAATTTACATGAATTATTACATTTAATTAATCAAGATTAAACAATAAACTTTTTTAAACTCAAGGAATTGTAGAATGCACGATCACCATAAAGTAGGCTTTGGTAATTTGGCTTAAATATGCTGTAACTTTTGAAGAGAAAAAGTTAAGAGAAGGTCCTGCCTTAGACCAATTATCATAAAGTCCCTTCCCATCCATGGTGTGACTTCTTGACGGTATATAAACTTTCGTAACAAAAATATCGAAGCTGTGTAAGCTTAGTGATCAGTTTACTATTGCATCAGAATTAATGTGCCACTTCTATTCTTTTACTGGCTCATACCTGTAATAGTAAGTATCAGCCAAGTTTAAACATTTCCCTAGTAGTGAATGGCTGATGAACTACACTGAATGAGAAATGACTCTTACTCCTTACAACTTTCTCAAATCTCTTTTGTAACAAGGAAGAGTAAAAATAAATATATAATTAAGAGTTAACATATGTAATGAGTTTTTGTAAGAATCATTATCAAAAGATGTATGAAATAATATTTAGCAAAATCTTTAATGTACATGGTATCTGTATGATATCTGTATATCCACACTTGAAAAGATACTGTATTTCCCTGTCATCAATATTAGACTTAATTCATTGATGCTGTGCTTAATTACTTTAGCATATTGAATATTAGGATTGTTAAAACTGAGTTGATTTTGCATGACAAAATTCATTTAATAGCTATAAAGTGTGCAATTAATTGACTTTTAGTACCTTTATAAGGCTGTGTAATCATCATCAGCAGTTTTTTTTAGTTTAGTGCCTTGCATTTAAGCTTTTCACCTATCTTGAATTGATTTTTGCATTTTCATTTTGCATTCCCAATTTTTCTTTGCTTGTGAATATGCAGTTAGGTTTTGGGCAGAAACGGAGCCTTCTGAGTTCCCACTACGTTGGAGTTCTTCCAAAGTGTCTAACTTCAACTTTCTTCCCAATCTTTGCAATTAGTTCTCTAATATTCTCAATTGTTATCTCCTAAAATCATATTTAGAGAGACATGACTAATATATTTGCTCACCAACATAATGAGCATCCCTTCCCAGAAACCACCTCTGCATTGGAAGAGCTATGAGCTGGGGAGGACAAAGGCAAGGCTTCTGGTTCAGGGCTCCACTAGGTTGGCCACCTCAACAAGGCCCACTCAGTGTCCCCCCGGCACTGCTAGCTGCAGCTGGAGTTGGAGTGGTTATCCTGAGGTCGTATTTGAGCCAGATATTGAGCCCTAAGTTTGAACACCACAATGCTCGCTGTTTTACTGAGTTCAATTACTTTGTCTCCCCCACACCTCACTCTGATTAACTTTTCCCTTGGTTGCAACAGGCTTCTCACTAATTTTCAGAATCAAAGTTGATTATGACAAGTGTTGCCAATTTTTAAATTGATTTTAAGGAAGGATGACATTTTGAAAGCCCTTACCCTGAAATATTTGTTTCATATACTGATTTAAACCACAAGGGAAGATCTCTGACCAAAAGAAGACTTAAAATACAGAAGCTGAGAAGGAGGAGGACTCCCAGCAGACTCGGCACCAAAATGGTGCTTCCCACTTCTCACCCTTGCTTGCTCTGGGGCGTCGGGTGTTAGATTCTCTGTGGTCATCTTGGACCCTTTCAGATCAGCCCAGGTGACTACCTTGGGCTGGGCAGATTCGATGTGCCATAGCTACTGCACTGTTAAAACTCAGGATGCTCATTGCTTTAAAGAGACAATGATGCATTTGCTGATTTTGTAATAGTGCATAGTGTAAAAGCTACCCTCAGAGAGTAATTTGCCTGATGTGCCTAGCAATTTTAAATTGTATCTCCAGGAAATCTCAGAGTCTCAGAATATGCCCTTATCCTGCCAGAGAAAAATTAATGGGCACTTTATGGAATGAATGAGTAAAATGTCGTATTTATTCAAAGACATGATTCAGTCTGATAAAATATGCTTTGGAATAAGTGTTCACAATGAAAACTGGCCATGATCGTTTTGCTAGCCCTTAGGAATGACATTATTCAACCTGGGCAAAATGTCTTGTAGGTCTTTGTTGCTGACATTCATGTTTTAAAAATATACACGGAAAATGGAGAATATTACTAATATGCTTTCTTCTGACAGAAAGCAGAAACAGTGCCACCCACCTGATAGCAAGTATTCTAAATTGATACTTCCTGACCTCGTTATAAACAGCGTCCATTATCTCTCCGCTCTGGAGTCCTGACTTCTAAAATGCCTCTGTCACACCTATTTGTGACAACGCGGCTGAGAGATGAGTTTATGTGTCCCATCAACTTAACATCTAAATACCTGGATTCATTACTCATAGTAAGCTCAACATAGAATCACGATCGAGATTTGATAAGAAAAAAATGCAACTCATCGCATATCACTTAGTGAGTGAACCACGTTTAGTCGAATTCTCCAGTTAAAATTGGGAGAAAGACTAGCTCAAGGCTTTGTGCTACAGATCATAAGGAGAAATATTATGAAAACTCAAACAAGAATAGACACATCAGTGACCAATTGGTCACACAGAAGATATGTGATAGAATTGCCTGAGCTCTCCGGGCCAAGTCTTCTAATGTGTAATAGGTAACAGTGACAAAATCCTAGAAGACGACAAAAACATTCCAATGGGATGTTCTAATCCCAAATGTAAAGGTAAGCAAGGCAAAAATCAGAGTCTTACCATCTTTGATCTTAACTGCAAAATAAACATATAGTTTAAAAATATATAAATATATATACATATACATGCCTATATACATATAAAATATTGAATGTTACATGTTTGCCATGAGCCTACATTCTTGTTTCTTGCAAGAGTCTGTATAGAAGTTTATTGATGATACAAAATATTTCAAAGAAATTTGGAAGAAGGTTGATTAACTTGGGAGAATGGACAGACTCATGTTGATTAACACTTGCAAAGTCATTATAATTGCTCAAACTGCTTGGGGAGTAAATGATGTTTCTCGAATGGTGAATAGAACTGTTGCATTGATTCACTCAAGTCACAGGGGAATATGTTTGTTGTTTGCATTCATTAATTTAATTAGGCCTATAGTGCTAAGCATCAGGAAATTTAGAGGAGTGATCCCAATTCTTGATAATACTATTGCACAGTAGAGAGATGGGACACTCTTAACCACATCCTATTTTGTTGCTCCCACTCGGAAACCCAAGGGCCAGCCCCCCACCCCCCACACCGCCTTGCTGCGGCGCCTGCCCATTCCATTTTCTTTTGTGTAACAGTGACCAATGATGAGATGCTGGGGGCTCACCTGCTCTGTTTTTAGCTAAACACAATGTGCTATGAGGGACCACAGCTAGGATTTCATTTCCACTAAAGAGTCACACGTCATTTTCATAGAATATATTAGTCTAACAAATAACACTTTGGGATAATTTTATACACTCTAGACATCTTCTTAAATGTTTACATGAAATTTCATTTTGATTTACATGAGAATTTATATTTCAATTATAAATCAAATTCTTCCATTTGATTTTGGAAAAATCTCTCTTTTTTATATGAAGGATTCTGAACTCCTGGAGATGTGTTCCATGAATAGGCAGTATAATGAGTTTTATGGAAAGATTCGTTTGTGTTTTAGGTTCACACGTTCCCAGACGTATTTTCTTTTATCTTCTCTGTCCTTTTTTATTTATATTTCTTGGCAGTTGTGTTGCAGTCTTACAGTGATCTAAATCAGAATGCTTAAAGAAGACAAGAATGGAGCCTATTAATGACAATAAAAATAAAGTAGAATAAAGGACTGAAATTTAGATCAAGAACGAAGAATGAACCACAGTTAGCTGTTTGTAACAGTTGAGTTTCTGAGGCCTTGAACATCATCCCAGAAGCCCTCTCTCACTCTCAAGTCACCATCCATGTGATTCAGCTACCAGCAAGGAAAGATTCCTACTCCTTGTGAAATTAACACCCATTTTACTTATAGCTTTGTATACTGTGTATATGCTACTTAAAGTACAGTCATAGATAAAAATATGAACATTGCCAAAGAGCTTGCTAGAAAAAATAATCTCTCAACCAACCTGCATTTACTAAATATGAGTATATATTTAGCAAGAATCCAAACTAATTCAAATGCATATTAAAGTCTGAGAAGAAATAGTTTAAAGCAAATAATCAACAACCAGTGGAGGAAAGGTATTTATTCTGTAACCAATTTACTGTATTTAAGAGGTTACCTGCTAAATACAAAATGATTGTACATAATTTCAATTTCGTGTTTTCAACTGGCCATAAAAGAGAAAAAATACTGGTGGACAAAATCGTGAAATCTTACTAATGTCCTCTGCCATTACCAGTATCTTATTTTTGTTAACTAGGACAAGGTGGAAATGCTGGGACCTCTTCTTTGGTAGGACTGCTAGATCTCTGTCAAAGAGTGCTCCATTCACTCTACACTTTGCTCTTATTTATATTAGAAATAAATACTTTCATCTAGGTTTGTGCTTTCAGAATCAGTAAAATTTAATAAATATTTATTATTGTTCTTTTTATGTCCTGAGAAAATAGTCTTGCTTTGTTAAAATTGACTTTTTCGTTAATGACCTTAACAAAAATTCCTTTTGGAAAGATTAACAAAATAGTCAGAAACTCTCACATCGAGTGAGTTGGTACTATGGAGATTAAGCAGAGGATACCCGAGGCGATAAAGGCAAAAGAAGCAAACCTTCCCAATTATTTATGTCTCGTTATGTCTCTTTTGTCAAAGTCCAAAAACACAGTGGAGTGATGACAATGGGTTCAGTGAAATGTGCCATGCAACTGGGCCAACGTTCACACTTAGAGTACAAGAAGCTGTATGTACGTACACATACCTACATGTCAGAAACAAACATGTAAGTGACGACTACTTGTCTAGCACAGTGACGAAGGTAGGTCAGCTTGTCATAAACAGGGAGCGAAGTGGGCTGCTAAGCATGTGCTGGCTCTATTTGTTTAAGTTACAAAGCAGATACTCTGGAGCTACAGATTTCAGAAATGAACCTAAGGCATCATCCCCGGCATCTGTAGGAATCCCTGGCTACTGATGGACATTAGAAGGCAAATAAAATTGAAAGGAGCAGAAGTGGAAGCCGTAAGATGAGCTAGGTGAGTAGATTTATGACAATGCACCAGATTCTAGGGGAAAAAATGGATGGATGGATTGGCATGGGGAAGATTTCCGGCTAAAACAGACTGAAAAAAATTGCTGTTCAAAAAAAAATTGCTGTTCAACTCATATGTGTGTGTTTAGTAAAGCAGAGACAGTAGGCTAGGAAAAAAAAGACTGCCTACTGTGCAGATTTGAAGACTAAAGCGCTTTCCTACGTTACAGTAAAATGCTCCAGAAACGCTAATAACACTAATTTTTGACAAACTCCTTGCTGTGCACAATTTCCATAAGTACAAGAGCTCTGACACCTAACTTCTATCTTCTGACAATAATCCGAATCTTTATTTCACTGAGCAAGACATTTTGTAGCAGGTAAACGGTGTTTAACGTGTATAGAATGACAAAACAACGCATCATGTTTTAACCCAATAGAACTACCTGTCATATTTCCTATGTAGCTTGGTGCGTCATAGAACCAATTACTTTAGGTTGTGTGGAAAAAAGAACACACAGAAAAATTAACGGGAACTACTGAAACACAACAAAACTCTTGACATATGTCCTTGCAGCAATAGATGTTCTCAAAGGCTTGACAAAGTATCTAGGCCAAATAAATGTAGTAGAGATTTCTTTGCGAAATTTTAAAATAGTCTTAAGTATAAATAGAAAAATGTTGACGTCTTGCAATCCCAATTCCCTCTTCAACTGAGAAACATAGAGCAGGCAGGTGTGAAAAAAATCCCATAAAATTCCCTCTGTAATGAAGCTAGCAGGGACGGAATTCCACAGCATCATACTATCTTCAATTATTTCAAAATATAATCAAGTTCAGCACCACAAAGCACAGAACGCTGCAATATTGCGGAAAAAGAGTAAGAAATTTGGGGTCTAGCCATAGTAAGACTAAGGAATATTAGGGAATTAGATATAGATACTCAGGAATAAAAGTCCCCAATGTGAAAATAAAAGGGCAATGAAAAGCTGCCATAACATACATGAAATACCTACATAAAATGTAAATAAGGTTAGATAGATTTCAAACAAAAATTAAAGACCACATTGTTGTGCAGAAGCAAAAGGACTACCCAGAATGACACCAGATGGCAGATTTATCACCTCCAAAAGTACAGAGACAACTGATCACAGAATAAACCTAAGACCCCCAGGACAGTGTAGGAAGAGGTGCATAGCCATATGAAAGAATTGCACCTTTGACAAGAGCCTTTTGTTCTACCAAAGCAAGCCTGAAAGGGCAGGATGTAACATTTTGACAGACACCTTGGTTCTCAGGCATGCAAATCTATAATTAGAATTCTTGTGGGAAAAAAACAACTAATATATCAAATCAAATAAGAGTGGAAGAAGAGTATTTTTAAAAATAACTTTTAAATGAGAAAATGAACCACATAAATTTCAACAATGGCATAAGCTTGTCAACAGGACGTCGATCAAAAAAGACAACAATACCAGCAAGAAAAACAAACAATGAAAACAAAACAAAACTCTCAAATCATGAGGCAACGGAGAGAATAAAAAGAAGGTAATGATGACCCAATTAAAGAGGTGAAATTGGAAGCTGCAGACATACGAAAAGGGGAAAGGAAACAAAAATCATAAATAAACAATAAAATATAAATAAAACAAGAGCTAGGATAAAAAATACAGCAAGAGAAATAGAAAAATGTACTTGAAGGACTAAAACAAGTAAAGGGAAAATAATGATGTGTTCCCATCAAGAGTAAGGCAACAGTAATCCGAGGGCCCACCAGTTTGCAGCCGGGCTTTCCATGCACAAACTTTTTTTTTAAAATTACATTTAAAGTTTACATATGAAAAATACTGAATTTTTATAGTTGACATTTACATGTTTATTTTGAAACCAGGAGGTAGGTGGTAGGTGGGGTGACAAAGATCACAGGTGACACACACAGCACGAAATGAGTGATATCTGGCTTGTTGGCAGGACACGTTTTCAAACTCTGTATCTATATAGTGTTACAACAAAGAAGACCCAATGGGCACACAACTGGAGCCCTCCAGGAAAGGAAAAGAAGAAAAAAGAAAAACAGAGAGCTAGAACACACACTTAAAATCAAATTCAGATTTTCTGCTGGAAAAAGATAACTGGGACTTAACAGATGTCCACAGTGTTCCGCCCAACATCAACAGAATACGCTTCTCAGGAGCACATGGAACTTTCTCTAAAATAGACCATATTGTAGGCTATAAGTCATTCATAAATAAATACAAATGAATTGAAGTAATTCCTTGTATACTTTCAGATCTAGTGGAATAAAACTAGAAATCAATAGCAAAAAACAGCAGAAAATACACAAATACATGGAGAATAAATAACTTACTACTGACTAAACGATGGACCACATTAAAAATCAGAGAGGAAATCAAAAACTTCAGAGTTAAATGATGAAGGATGTTCACTGTATCAGAATCCATGGGACACAATGAAAGCAATACGTAGAGGAAAATTCACAGCCATAAATGCACACATCAAAAGACCAAAGCAATTACAGATAAACACATTAATGATGCACCTCAAGGTCCTGATAGACAAGAACAATCTATGCCAAAAAGTAGTGGAAGAAAGAAAGAAAGTTGTAAAGATCAGATCTGAAACTAATGAAATTGAAACTAAAAATAAATAGATAAATGTATTAATGAATTAAAGAGCTGGTTCTTTGAAAGAATAAATAAGATTGACAAACCTCTAGCTAACCTCACCAAAAGAAGGAAAGAAAAAAACACATTAATGCAATTAGAAATGAAAAGGGTAAAATTAACAACAGACTGCAGAAATTCAGAGTATTATAATAAATTATTTCAAGCACCTCTATTCCAACAAGTTAGAGAATCGGGAAGAAAAGAAGGACTTCCTAGACACATACAAAATGCCAAAATTGAATGAAGAAGACATAAAAACCTTGAATAGTCCCCATTACACAAACAGAAATTTAAGCAATAATAAAAATCTCTACATATGAAGAAAAGTCCAGGATCAGATGAATTCACAGCAGAACTTTTTGGTACCTCAGGCAAGAACTAACTCCAATGCTTTTCAAACTGTTTCATGAAGTTGAAAGAGAAGGAACACTACTAAACTCATTTCTGAAGGCATAACCATAGCATAACCATAATGCCAAAAAAACTACACAAAGACTTAATCAGGAAGGAAAATTATGGACCAATCTCGATAATAAATATAGATGCAAAAATCCTCAATAAGTCTCTGGCAAATAGAATTCAGAAAAGAATGCATCAACACACCAAAATATATGATTTTAAATTACTATTGTATAGATGTATAAAGACAAATCATATTTTTATCTTGAGAACACCTCAAATAGTTTGCTAAATGTGGATGCCAGTTCTTGACTTAACAAAACAGAAATCTGTACATAATTCATAATAAGATTGTATAATTCTATCCTGTCACTAGACTGTGGATGTGTGTGCATACATATGTATTAGACATAAATCCATAATAATGTTGGAATTATTTCCATTAAAAAAGTGAAGGGCAAGGAAGAGTGTTATTATCACTCTTTGCAATATTGCGGTTCTGTAATTAACTCAATTAGATAATATAATTAAATTATAATTATAATAATCATAAAAGGGCTGTTAAAATCATGCCTATTCGTAGATCCTCTGGCTTCATATAAGAAAAACTCAAGAGAACCTAGTGCAATAAAAGAACTGCGTCATTGGAGCAAAGAATGGTGGACTCAGTATTTTATCAGTTGACTTATTAATGAATATTTGAATTTTCTATTGGTGGATATTGCAAACAGCCACCATTACCACTTTCATAGAACTCTCCTGGTGAAGTTATGCATTGATTTCTCCTGAATAAATACCTAGAAAAGGAGTGGCTAGATTGCATGGTAGGTGCATGCTCAACATTAATTTGCCAAATTGATTTTCAAACCATTTCACGTCTTAACAACCACACAGTGTCTGGGCATACCAGCTCTCCAGCCCTTCATCTGCACTCGGCACAGGCGGTCAGCCTTCTAAACTCTGGTCAAACTCCTAGGGGTGGGTCTGCCTTGATTATCTCCCATCGCCATTGCGTGCCACAGTGGCCTACAATGTCGCGCGATTTTTATGCTCTTACATGTTGTCATTTCTTTGCTGAAATGTCTATCCTGACCTGCCGGTTTTTCTGTTTGTTCTAACTCATAAAAATGCCTTAAAATGCTCCAGAAAACAGCAACTTGTCAAGTGAACACTCTTGTAAATATCTTCTCCCCATGCAGAAGCATTTCGCTCTCAAACGGTGTCATCCAAAGAAGAAGAAATAAAACAAACCATAAAGCCCCGTGTACTGTGGATTATGTTTTTGGTGTTAGAGATAAGTCTTTGGTAAACCTTCCTGTAGAGTCTTCCGGAAGCTCCGTAGCTTTAGCTCTTAAATGTAAGTCTACGATCCATTTGGAGGTTTGGCATATTATTGCTGTATACAGTAAGATGTGAATAGATCTTCATTTTTTCACATATCTATTTAATATTTTGTGTTGAGACCCAGGCCGAGAGCCTCAGCATTGCTGGCCTTGGCCGGGTTCCTTTCCACGGAGACGTGTTTGTTGTTTGAAGTTGGGGTCGGGTGTTGCTTTGCTGGTTTGCTGTTTGAGGTTTGGGTCGGGTGTTGGGACACTGGACTGCTCTGTTGACAAGCGGGAGGGCCGGGAGGGTGTAAGAAGCAAGGCTGTGGATAACAAAGGTCTTTTGCAGTGTCTTGCCCTTGGAAGAGTCCACGTATTCCTCAATCCGCACAGCCCCTCTCGAGTTCTCCTTGACTGACTGAGCCGGCTCAGGCAATCTTGCACTTGTTTAAAAATAATTTTCTGCACTAAATTATATTAATTACGTTAATATGTGCTTGTGAAAAGTCAGTCGGCTACTCATGTCTGTGCAGTTAGACTTGCCCGTTTGAGTAGATTTGGACTCCCCTGCACACGGGACTGGCTCCTGGTCGCACCACAGTCTTCCGCGGGTGAATACGGTGCTGTCCCCGCGGAATGCGCCGGGAGGCAGTCGGGGCGGAGGTGGCGGTCCCTGGAGGCTGCCTGAGGGCGCCACTCTCTTCACTTCTCTTCCCCGTGCTCCCTTCCCAGCCACTATGAAGGCAGCAGGTTGGTTCAATAACATGAAAACAAAACTATTCAGGTCATAATCAAGGACCCTTCAAAGTGGACTGGTTGCTAGCTGCTCATCTACCTGTCGTCTAGTTTGGTCCTGGGGCTGGACCCAGGCTCTTGGGCTAATGAGCAACTGGCCCCTCCGTCACCGAGCTGTGCCCTCCGTGCAGCAACCGTTCTTAATTTGGTATCACACCGACAGTGTATCTACGACACATGTTCTCACGTTTTACAAGTTCATGCTAGCGCTTCACGTTTCACTCTGCATAGGAAGGAAAGCTGCGCACGAGATCAAAGCAGGGCCGTGGAGGGCCGGCCGGCCCTTGCCAGCCGTGACAACAGACCAGCGGCCCTCGCTGAAGGACGGGCTCCTTGCTTCTTCACGTTTAAACAGTAAAGCAGAACAGGGTGAGTTTAAGATTAATATCGTTAAGCGTGACGGTAAGTGTATCAAAATACTTTGGTAATAAAAAATACCTATTCCACTCTCTCTCACTGAAGAGGTTAGCTAGTACTGAAGATCACACTTCACGCCTTGCCTTGCGGATGGCTGCTCCCAAGTTTATTACAGCTTTGCCTCTAGCTCAAAGCCTGCATATGGTACTTGTTCTGGCAAAAGCCTGGCCAGAATTCAGACCTCCCTGGGACCCCAGGTTAAGTAACCCCCAGCGAGGCATGGACTCCGTAGCGCCGTGGTGGTGACCCCGGCCCAGATCCCTAAAGTGGCGGCTGTACTAAGAGGGAGGTACAAGCGCGGGAAAAGAAACAGAAGCGATGGCCAAGAACGAGCGGGTGTTTAGGTTCCAAACAGAAGCACTTGGTGACAAAGCATGCTGAACGTACAGCGAACTGCGCACTAGTTTTCGAGGCTTTTAAGTGTCTTTCTAATATTTAGGTCCACGGATAAAAATTTACATTGCAAGTACAGTTCCCTTCGAATATGCCAGTGAAGCTTGGAGATTCAAGAACACAGCACCTCTCACCCGTCCTATTTTTTTCCCCGTATGCATAACACATAATGGTCATCACAAGCTTGGGTGACTTGTCTACATCCAAATTGCGTGGACATTGTGATCCCCCACCCCCTCCACGTGTGGCCTTCCCGGACCCAGCCCACCTCCGGCTCCCACTATCACCCCCATCTGGTTCTATCCAATGCCTGCAGCCTGCATTTTCCACATTAGAGAAGCCATGTGACACGTAGCCTCTGTGTCGGGCTTGCTTCACTAGGCATGGTGGGCTCAGGTTGTGACCACCCACCTGTGAAAGCCTCAAGTCCGTCTGTCTATGGAAAAGTAGGACGCCATCGCGCACATACTCCACATTTCTGTACCCACCGGTCTACTGATGGGCATTTCAGCATCTTCCACATTTTAGCTAGTGCTAGTTGTGCCACTGAGACGGTGGCTATGTAGAAGACAGTCTGCAGAATCATATACATCTGGTTAACATTTTGTGTGTATAAGCACTAGCGTTACTGCTAACAGATTGTACTAGGGCATCCATAATAAATATCTTCATTTTCAATTTCCGATCATCCAAAAACATTACTGGAATTAATAATAAATAAATTTCAAACTATATGTCTATTGTATTGATTCTCTGGGTTGTATTTTTAAATGAATCTATACAGCTCAGCGTTTATAATGTTTATAAGGCTTTTCCCCCTTATTTTTGATTAAATTCCAATTTCCTTAAAGTGATTTCATGCTGAATTTTTCCTCGGCCTTCCTGTGCTCTCTCTCTTACACTCGCTCACACGGTAGTCCCTAGATACCCCCACACCTGACACTCCTTTCCATTTTTTATCCTGTGTGGAGACATCATGACTTCTCCATCACTCAAACAGGAAACTGAAACACACACGCCAATGTCCTCCCTACGTGGCGCCCGCTCCTACCGACACCCGTCAGGCTGCCTTGGCCGCGCTTAAACCTCCGCAGCCCACCTCGGCGGCTTGGCTTTCCCGAAGGAGGGTTCCGTAGTTGCTGCTGAGCTGAATCTCCTCGCGACCGCTCCCGTAGCCGTGGCTGCTGCCCTCCCGCGCTGCCAACCCCGCATCCCCGGCCCGCAAGGAGAAGGCATCTGGTGTCTCCCCCCTCCTGTCGCATCCCCACGTACTGACAGGCAGACTCCAAGGTGCAGGGCAAACCCGTGAACCCCGCGTGTGCTCAGCACCCTTTCTCCACCCGCACCACACGCACTGGTCCGCCTTACTCAACTCCAGGGTCCTCGCCCTTCCCCGCAGGCCCCCTTCTCCCGCTTTCTCTAGCTCGAAGGGCGGAGAGACCTTCCTGCTGTGTGCCCCTGGAGCTCTCATGCTGATGCCAAACGTGGATGGCTCCCAGCACTTCTCCTTTTTCTCATTGGTACGTGCCCAGACACGTTTGCTTCTTGTTTGTGTGATCTGTTGCTTTCTTAGATGCCTTTGTCCAAGTCAGGGTTTGTTGTACGCTAGGAATCAAAGCCATTGGAGAGTGAATATTAATCATGACGTTAAAGTGTACCTGAAACTGGAATAACTTCCCTGATTCGTGTCCCACTCCTTCTGCATTGCTTACATGCCTGTTACTTTTAAAATAGCATTTTTATAGAAATATACACCAAATAGTGTCTTCGGAACTAGCATGTGAAAATAAAAATTTCAGTTCATGAGCCAGATGTTTTCTATGCAACGCTGAACATCTGGATGTTTATATAATCTACAATGATAACTTATTTTTGTTTTAAATTTTGGCTTGTTCATTTAGTGTCTTTCAGAAACATATTCCTTATATAATAAAATGTTTTACCCATACACACAAAAATGTGTTTACAATTAATAAAATGTCAGCTAGCTCTATTGTTCTTTCTGTAGTTTAACTTTTACAATTTTGTCTCTCTAGGTAGTATTCAAAGACATACCCACAGCTTCCCAACACTCCAATACACTAGGCATCCCCTTCCATATTTTACAAATGATAAGTTCAGGTGAGTAGTTCTAGGGCATGTAACAAAATTGTAGAGTCCTATGGTTTAAAACCACCCATCTGGCTCTTATGTTCAAAGTATTAATGTCTACATTATTCTGAATTTCAAATTTAAGACAACTTTCAGTTGAGCCAGGCAACCCTCAGTTTCAACATAGCATTTTCCTAATGATTTATCATCTTTCCCTTTATACTTGTAAATGTGTCATGTGCATATTCCCACGCACAAGACAAGAAAAGGAGAAAGGAGAAATACTAAACTCCCAACAAATTTGTTATTGTACTACTTAAGTGATAATAGTTTGGTTCCTACTGGGTATTCTGATAGATATTAACTTCAAGAAAGAGTAAACGAAGAAAAAAGGAGGAGTATGTGCAGAAAGTGTTCTGTGTCAGAGCATGTACATGGCCTTGGGTCCAATTTCCAGCACTGAAAAAAAAAGTTTTATTTCCAATAAGATCATATAATACTTAGGATAGCAAATATGAAGTTAGTTTAGTAACTAATAATTTAAACATGCAGCAAACTTTTAGTATGCTGAAGGAGGTACTCCAAATTTTCAAGGAGTGTATTATGTCCTATAACATTTCCCAAATATTGTGGTCACTGGTCATGAAACGTTTAGGTGACATAAATTCTGGGTGACCTTTGTTAGCCGAGCTCACCTTTTCAAAGAACAGCAAAAGTGCAAAAGCAATCAGTTTCAATTGAGCATCCAGTTTCCTTGGCACGAAACACGTGTTGACTCTGGATGTCGACTTTGGAAATTCTTAACACAAAGCAACAAGAAGGAAGAATAAAATTCTGTAATAAACACAGGCCGATGTTATCACTTGTGTATGATAGTACAAAGTCCTTGAACAGACAGTGGGTTCTTACTTGGAACCAAATCAAAACTCTGCTCCTACTAACCCATTAGCTCATTTGGGCCATTTCAGTCAATTTGTACTGTTTCTTCAGTGCATGCGTCATTTCAGGACAGAGGGGTTTTCACATGATATAACAATAACGTAGTGCTTACAAAAACCAATTGTGAGATAGCAGGGTGCCAAGTACTTGCAGAAAACGTGCATGGAAAGAAAACTTTTTAAAAATGAGACCTCTAAGGTTGGAACTAAGTGTAGCATTTCCCAACCAACCAAAAGAGCTTCTACTGTCATTTATCCGCCATTTAACTATTTATATTCCAAATTCTCCGGAAATGTTTTAGAAGACTTGTGCTGGTCTTCTCCCACGCCTCACGACTCCACGCCAGTTCCCTCCAACTTGTGGCCATCACCAGCATTTCTCTTAATCGAACAGGCTGCACGACAGAAGGTCAGCTATGCATTTGATGAGAGATTGTTTCTCCTAAAACACTTCTCATTCATTTACCTAATTTTGGGATATATATACAGAAATCATTTTTAAAAATATATACTATGTTCCAGAGAAAAGGCTTCAAAATCCAACACAAGAAAGATTGCAATCTGACTCTCCCTTGCTCGCTGTGTAATCCTGGGCAAGTTCCTTGGCTCAATTCCCACTAAATGATCCTGGGATCCTAATTCGCAAATGTGTTCTCAAGATTAAGAAAATGATTTTCCAGTCAATCCTGGCTTTTAGGATATGGATTAACAGCAGTGTTAGTATTACCATGTAAAATCAATAAATAGTACTTAGAGGAGCATTGGATTTGAATCAGTGACACCCAGACTTTAGTGTGTGTCAGGAAAAATAAAATCATTTACTATGTTTATACTGTGGCTCACAACCCCAAGAAGCCTGATTCGGTTGTGAGAAATGGTGATTCTGCCAGAGGGACCCCAGCAACACTGTGAGAAATACGGGGATGGCGAACTCAAAGCTCCACTGACACCCTTTGCATCACGGACCCACTGCCCCTCGAAGGCTGCCCTGCGTTTGCATGCGTGTCGTCCTTTGCCCTTCTCGGTGGTTCTCTCCATCCTGGCGGACCGAGCTGCAGCTTTGAAGGAGAAAGTAGAACCGCCGAATGCAGCTGTCCCCCGGCCTGGGAGCGGCAGGTTCTTGACCCATTGAATTTTCAGCAACTGATTTGTCTTTGTGTCTCCAGTTGCTTTCTGAGATGTGGATTGCTTGGTGCCTCGCTTGTGGATGGACCACACGAAGAGAATGAGTGAAGACAGCTTTGAAGTTGCAGCAAAGCTGTCGCAGAATAGGGGTGGAGTAAACGAAAACAAGAAGTAGGTTAAAATAGTAGCTTTCACGTTAATTATTCAAAAGGCCAAAATTAAATTATTTATACACACACAAATAAGACAATTCGTGTGTGAGCTGTAAAACTCTGATTAATATCCCCACCCATGATATTTAGACAATTGCTTCAGTTCTTTACTTTTGTTTAAGGAATGATGTATCGGATTTAAAACTTGGCACTTTATGCATTTTTCTTAGAAGTGAAAGCCCGGGTTTTCAGTTTTTGTATTCAGCTTTTCCTTCTTTCAACAATCGCGTCTCCTGCCAGTAACCTTTCAATTCCGACGAACTCCTTCTTACGGAAGCTGTGCTCTTACTTCCTCATTACAGAGAGCGGATAGAATGTAGGCACTGACAAATGGTTGCTGCAGATTGGCTCTAGTACAAAGACTCCAAGATTTGGTTGTTGCTGCCTCTTGAGGTTGGCTCTGTGAACCCCACTTGAAGCCCAGCTGTGGAAAGAACGGCAGAAGCCTGGGCTTTGCTTTGAACAGCCCCAGGTGAGGACAGTGTCACGTCAGCAGAGCCCAGGGCTCCTTCTCTGTCAGGGTGCCAGGAGTCTTTCTTCCCCATCTCCTCGTATCAGCATCTTCTCTGGAGTGTCCTGATGCTTCTGAAACAGACCTACCAGAGATCATTGCACTTTCTGTCCCAAATGCCCGAGTTTCCCTTAGAGTCTTCTCTACATGTCTATCCACTATGACCTCGGGAAAAAGCTTCAGGGGCATCACATGCTCCTTAACGGCCCACAGAGGAACAGATGACAGTGAAAGGCTGGGACCACGGAGCTGTCAGCACGAGCGCACAGGAAATGTTGTATTGATGACTGTTGTGATTGGATGTGGGATGTCCCACCAGAGTCTTCTGTACTGGGACGTTGTGGATCATTTATGGATTTCATGTACTGTCAGGGGCTGGGGACTGCTCAGGAGGGCAGATCAAGGAAATGTGCTGGATTAGAGCACCTGGTAGATCACAGGTGTGTGGCCGACTATAGGATGTAGCTTGGAAGTATAAATATTCTTGCCCTGGCATCTGCTAGAAGCCTTGATTATTCCTTTTGTGATGCTATGGTGTTCTCTGCCAGAACCCTCCTGACACTTAAGGTCACCCATGACTGGACAAAGACCCCAAACCATGAGCTAAATAAATCTGTCTGCCCCCAAATTGTGAACGTCAGGTATTCCATTCCAGCAACAAAAACAGTAACTACAACAATGACATTCTTGATAGGTACATAGAATTCATAGCAGAGCTCCAGAAAGAAGCAAGTGCAGGCTGCCTCCATAGCTTTTCATAGAGTTATCTAATGAAATTCGTTTTTATATCATCTTCTTGAGAAAACTTAAATAAGCTGCATTTTCACAATGATTTTCCAATTTCAAAGGGAGTAAACTTTTCCTAGATGAATCTTGATTTTTCCACAGACACATAAGACACAGAGAACTTTGAGAGAGAAAAGAAGAACACAGAGATGGAAAATAATAAATTAGCAATAGAAAAAGTCCACTTATGAGAAAAATAAGCTGGAAATCCTCACAGGCAATCTGTATCTGAAATGCAGTCGTATTAATTTATTTTTGGAAATCCTTTTGCACATATACTTAAAGCAACTGGGTTTGCAGTGGTGTGGGGACTTTTTCTTTCTTAAAGAAAGACATGTCAGCTCACTTGCAATTAATAATTTATTTTGCACACTGTGAACAATTGCTATTGCATTTCTCAGTTTTTTGAACAATTAACACTTAAAAGTAATTGCCGTCTTTGATACAAAGTGACTTCACCTTGGAATTTATTGACCAAAAAAAAGTTTGTTATTGATAATCTTCTTATTTTCTGAAGTGTGTCATTAAAAGATGATTCCATTAAACAACATATCTTTTTCAGTACTTATAACTGTATTTGATACCTGATAGAAAAAAAATAGGTATTTTATAGTTGATGAAATGAGCCAGATTCAAATCACATGGCCGACCCAGAACACCGTGACTACCAAGTAACACAATAGAATTAAAATTCATGTCTCATCAGCCTCTGGGCCACAGAATGATGGACACCCAGCCCAAGGCAGACAAAAGATTTTTAATATAAAAAAACGTGCTGTTACCTGTCAAGCACTTTTTATCTTGCAGAAGTATGTCATAAATTTCTATTTGCACCTTAAGATTTTCTCTACAAAAATGACTCCAAAAAGTTGTAAAAGCAGTATCATAAATTGAAATGTCTGGACAAAAATAACATTGAAAAGCAGAGCCAAGCCGACGGCATAGATCTGTAATCCCAGCAGTCTGAGAGGCAGAGGAAGGATGATCATGATTCAAGCCCAGCCTGGACAACCCAGTGAATTAGTGAGAATCTGCCTCAAAAATCAAAAATAAAAATGGATTGGGATGTAGCTCATTGTGAAGGCCCCAGGTTTTTTTCTTCAGAAAGGAAATAAATATTAATTAATAAAAATATATTTGCAACCTGATACAAATCTATTAAATATTATGGCTAAGTTGATCTGTAGAAATCAAGAACTTTTATTCAATCGTCTTGGTTCCCCCAAGTTTTTTCTCCTAGGCTGCCTTTGATACACTAGCTATCCAGACTATCAACCAGAAACTACAAAGTGACCCAGAAACACACATCCTAATGTTTTTGGCATTCCAGGCTATAAGAGGTCATGCTATGCAGGCTTTGACATTCCCTTTGCCTTCGTAGAATCACTAACATAAATGGTAATATCTACACTTTTAGTTGTACTAGCCTTAGCACACATACACAAAGACTCAGAAATTCATAACGTTTATATCAGATAAACTAAAGCAACAACACGATATAAGACCAAGTACCAAACACCTTTCTATGGAATAAAAAAGTAAAATTTAGGAAGGTTTACTAACTTTGAGCCAAGCAAAGGAGAAAGCTCAGGTCCAAGAAGCTCAGGTCACCATACACGATGAGCCCCGTACTCATAGCCATCACACCCCACCCAGCCTATTAGGTCCCTGTAGTGATTAGGGGAATCCTGAAAGAGGAAAGTCAAGTAGCTTCCCGTGGCAGCCGAACAGACTCAAGGCTCACTGCTGGAAAC